>CM070832.1:28472493-29065199 GCA_036326025.1 Chrosomus eos
CGTGCTTTTGTATTTTTCCCCTGAAGTCCAGTTATGAGGTCAGTCGAGGTTTCATGCCCCAAAAGCAGAGGAAATTTAGTATTTCATGCCCCTTTTTTCATGCCATCCTTTTAAAGGACCCCATTGAAAACAGCCTGTTTTGCTACTTTGCCTTTAAAGCATTATTTGCCAATGATTGGCTAACTGGTGTACTTCACACTCTCGTACATCGATTTCTGAATGCAACATTAATAACAGATTAGTTTTTATAAATGTTCAGTAGTTTGAACTGGAGGAAGGTTTGTGTTGAGAATATAACAGTATGTGTGTGTACACTGTTTTGTTTGAAATGTGCGAGGAGAATCGTGTTTTGTGTGGTATGTCCCTTGTAAGGCTGATATTGTGTTATCGCACACTAATTGTGCTGATCTGGTTCCTCTGGCCAGCTGTGTGTTATATGACCCTCCACTCATGTGGCGACGGTTCAATTCCTTTCTCTGTGTGTATTTTCTGAAAAGTGAAGCGAATGTCTTGACTTTCACTGGAAATCCTGTTAAGTGCTTTGGGACGGTGTGTATTGGCCACTGTGACAGTGTGTTCATATGGACTTCAGTAGCTTACAATCACTCATTCAGCTCAACTGTACACAACATGAGCAGCTACACATCTTTGTTGTGTCTACACAATGCAGTATACAATAAACCTTCCTTTCAGTCAGTTGATCTTCGTTAATACGTTTGCTCATTTGTTTGGTTGCTAGTTTGTTTGGTTTCTACTTTTTCCTTTCATTTGTTTGTTCATTTGTTTTTTTTTTTTTTTTTTTTTCATTTGTTGGTACATTTGTCTGTTCAGAACATTAATTTGATATTCATTCTTTTCGTTTGTTTTGGTCTCCATCCATCCATCCATCCATCCATCACCAACCATCTAACCAACCAACCAACCAACCAACCAACCATCCACCATCCATCCATCCATCCATCCATCCATCCATCCATCCATCCATCCATCCATCCATCCATCCATCATCCATCCATCCATCATCCATCCATCCATCATCCATCCATCCATCCATCCATCCATCCATCCATCCATCATCCATCCATCCATTGTTTGGTCAATAGTATGTTCTTGCTTTCTTTTTATATTTTTTCTTTTGTTTGGGTCTTAGTTCTTTAATTCATTCATTCATTGTTTGGTCATTTCGTTTGTTCTTGTTTTCTTTTTATAGTTTTTTTATTCTTAGTTCTTTAATTCATTCATCAATTGTTTGGTCATTAGTTTGTTCGTGTTTTCTTTTTATAATTTTGTTCTTTTGTTTGGGTCTTAGTTCATTCATTCATCAATTGTTTGGTCATTAGTTTGTTCTTGTTTTCTTTTTATAGTTTATTTAGGTCTTAGTTCATTAATTTGTCATTCATTCATTGTTTGGTCATTAGTTTGTTCGTTTTTTCCCTTTTTTTCATTTGTTTTGTGCAATGATGCTTTTTCTTTAATTATATTATTCAAATGTATGTGTTTTTTCTTTCATTAATTTGACAATTGTTCATTCATTTCATTACATTTTTGTTCATTAGTTTGTTGTCAGTGTCATTTTTCTTTGATTTATTAGTTTGTTTGTTGAGGTCTTTGGTTTGTTCAAACATTTGTTTGTTCAAACATTTTTGTTTATTCATTCTGTCTTTCATTCAATCATTCCTTGTTTATTTGTTTGGTTGACAGTTTTTCAACTTGACAGTTTTTCTTCAACCCTTTATTTTGCGTTGACACACACACACACACACACACACACACACACACACACACACACACACACACACACACACACACACACACACACACACACACACACACACACACACACACAACACTAGTGTTCACATTACATAAGCCAAATAAATACCATTTTAACAGAATCAAGTGCTGTAATTTTTGAGCATAGAGGGAGGGTGAATAAAAGAGGTAGAAGGAGCAAGAGAAAATAAAAGAAAGAAAGGCAGGCGTAGAGATTTGAGTGGAAGGGAGAGGCTGGCAGTCTCTAACCACTGTGGTCTCCAAATCATAAATTTGAGAGCAAGGGAGTGCGGTTGAGGAAAAAAAAAAAAAAAGGAGTGGGTCGAAAAAAAGAGCAACAGAAGGGGGAGTGATTGGAAGCGTGAGGAGTAGAACGGCACAACTCGTTTGCACTGGCACTCGTGTGGGAATTTTTGACCCTCTCCCTCTTTCCGTGACTCTCCTCGACTCGGCCAGGCGTAATTATTCCTCTCCTTTTTAACCTTGAGAGCTCTGTTCTAAAATGAGACGAGAGGGGGGGATGAAAACGGCGATCGAGATGGACAAGCTGAGAGTGAGAGGCTAGAACGAGGGATGAAAACAACAGGCTCCTCTGTCCGTCTCTGAACGCTTTCGTTCCTGACCGAAGATATCTCCGCTTCCCCACATATGGGGGAGTGAGCGAGCGACAGACAGGCAGCGAGAGGAGGGATACCCCCAGGACACAATCACAGGAGAGCGCTTTTTCTCTGCCGCCCGCCTCCCTCCATTTTTATTTCTCCCCTGTTTTTTGGGCTGCTCTTCATGGGAGGAATGTGGAGGCAGCATTTTCCAGGCAAGACGCATGTTTCTGAAATTGGCCAAAAGCAAAAGTGTGTGTGTGCTTGTGCTTGCTTTTAGATGGTGTCACAAGCGCATGTCTTGGCTGCTGTCTGTGACACATCTGCAAACTAGTTCGGCATGTGTGTGCAAACACACACAGTGCATTTTGTTCCTGACTCCTTATCGTTAGTGAGTGTGTGTGTGTGTGTTTGCCAACCAAATCCCTAGCTAATAGATCAGGAGGGGTGGAGAGAGAAGAAAAAGTGACGCAGCACAGATACACTCTTATTAGACACTCATGCACCTGGTTTATTTCATTCAGTGATCTGACCATTTTAACTCCTTTTCCTGCAAGTGTCTATTAGCTTTGGAGCAAATTGTGTTTTTTGTTGTTTGTGTCGTGTGTGTGTGTGTGTGTGTGTGTGTGTGTGTGTGTGTGTGTGTGTGTGTGTGTGTGTGTGTGTGTGTGTGTGTGTGTGTGTGTGTGTGTGTGTGTGTGTGTGTGTGTGTGTGTGTGTGTGTGTGTGTGTGTGTGTGTGTGTGTGACGGTGAGAGATGAGGTTGCTTGGTAACCATAAGCAGCAGTTGACAGTGAGGTGAGGCACTTGGCTGCCAGCTTTTTTTTTTTTTTATCCAAGATTGCTTGAAAAACACACACACACACACACACACACACACACACACACACACACACACACACACACACACACACACACACACACACACACACACACACACACACACACACACACACACACACACACACACTCTGATTAAAATCACAGCGGCACACCTAAGCAAGACGTGTGGAAACTCACACATACGGTGTGATATACACGCTGCCATATTTAACACACACACACACACACACACACACACACACACACACACACACACACAGATCCACGTCAACGCAACTCCATGGAAAAATCTCCTCATTTCCTTTTGTTTTTACAGACTTTTATTGTTCATGGTATTTCAAAAGAGAGTATTACATTTCTCTCTCTCTCGCTCGCTCTCTCGCTCTCATTAGTTTCACATACATTAAAGTAATAGTTCACCCGAAACTAGAAATGTCATTATTTATTCACCTTCGCAACGTTACTTTGATTTTATTTCTTCTGTTGAACATAATTGGAGATGTTTGGTAAAATGTTCACCATCATATACTCTGCCAAAAAGGTCTGCACTAACTGTAAATATTCACATGTATTATGATGGCTTCCGTTCCTCTGGAGATCTCAAATTAATTTCATACTTTCCGCATCAATGTTTGGTCACATGACATGCAAGAACCAAAAAATATATGTTCTTTCTTAGTTTATATTTCGGTCTGTTTTCCAGTACTAATATTTGAACAGTCTTAAACGGTTACTTGAGAAGCAAAAGTAAAAAAAAATTAAAACATTTTTAATTAAGCGAGTTTATTCTCAAAACAAGAAATATGCTGGTGAGATAATAAAAATAAACTCATTTCAAAGGGAGAACTGGATTATTTTTCTCACCACATTGGCAGATATTTTTTCTTGTTTTAAGCAAAAAATATTTAGATATTTGTACTGGGAAACAATACAAAAATACAGACTAAGAAAATGATTATTGGCACTGTTGATATTAAATGTATTATGCTCCATATTTGAAAGTATGTGATCGCAAATTCAACATTCAAAAGCTTTGGCGGAAGAAAATATATATTTTAAATGACTTATGAACCATATGAACTACATTTTATGATGCTCTTGTTTGTCATATTTGCGGCTTGATGGCCACCATATTATTGTATGAAAAAACAATGTTAAAATTCTTACAAACATTACTATGTCCCAAGGAAGAGAGAAAGTCATATGGGTTTTGAAACCACATGAGGCGTATGTAAAAGATTTTCATTTTTTTTTTTTTGAAAAAAAAATGATCCCTGCTGGGAGAAAACTGCAAACACTGAGAGAAATTGTGATGGCAAGTCAAATACAAAGCCTCGCATCTCTGAAATCGATGTTTTGTCCGGATCTTTTGTGCACTGTGATCAGAGTAAATGTGGAGAATTGCTGAAGGGTAGGGCTGAGATTTTTCCCCTGCTGCTCTCTGATTGGATAATTCCCCATTCTGGCCTCTGATTGGATAATGGCTGTGTACTGCTGTACTGCTCAGACTCTGTTTGTTTAAAAATCACTGAGTTTAAGTTTGCCTTCACTGTTCATGTCCAAAAAAGCTTTTAGAGCAGGCTCTGAAATTGTTTATGGGTTGGAAAATGAACAGTCGACACGGTTTCGTGAACATTGATTGGTCGTGCACCTACATGAAGGGGTGTGTGTGTGTGTGTGTGTGTGTGAGAGCCCCATCAGTCTGTCCTTCCCCCTCTGATTTCTCCCGCTCTGATGTAGTGATGGCTCCACCATGTCATTTGTGTTTCTGTTTGATGTGTCCACTGCTCATTTAAAGCGTGCCAAACCCCTGATCCCCCGCATCCACTCCGTTTCCCTCGGAGAGACCCAACGCTGCCTTTACATCTCCCTCACAATTATTTTTTAATAATACCATGGTAAATAATTCTCATTTGAAGTCCTTTTTAAATAGATGGTGGAGAGTGAAAACAGAGAAACAAGAGAACAAGATGTTTCCCCCAAAGGCTATTAAATGAAATGTATTCATAACTCTGCCCAAATGCTGCAATCTCCATGACAACAAGACACATGTCGGGAGGGTGATTGGGAAGTTGACGCTCCTCTCTGTGTCTGCAGGTATAAGGCCTCAGATCATGAACGGCCCGATGCACCCTCGGCCGCTGGTCGCTCTGCTGGACGGGAGAGACTGTACCGTAGAGATGCCCATCCTCAAGGATTTGGCCACGGTGGCGTTCTGTGATGCGCAGTCAACGCAGGAGATCCATGAGAAGGTCTGTTTGCTCTCCTTCCTTCCTTCCTTCCTTCCTTCCTTCCTTCCATCCCTCCCTCCTTTCAACCAACCTTCCTTCCTCCTTTCTTTCCTTCTTCCTTCCTTCCTTCCTTCCTTCCTTCCTTCCTTTCAACCAACCTCCTTCCTTCCTTCCTTCTCCTTCCTCCCTTCCTTCCTTCCATCCATCCCTCCCTCCTTTCAACCAACCTTCCTTCCTTCTTTCTTTCCTTCCTTTCAACCAACCTTCCATCTTTCCCTCCTTCCCTCCTTTTAACTTTCCATTCTTCCTTTGCTATTTTCCCTTCCTTCCTTCCTTCCTTCCTTCCTTCCTTCCTTCCTTCCCTCCCTCCTTTCAACCAACCAACCAACCTTCCTTCCTTCCTTCCATCCATCCCTCCCTCCTTTCAACCAACCTTCCTTCCTTCTTTCTTTCCTTCCTTCCTTCCTTTCAACCAACCTTCCATCTTTCCCTCCTTCCCTCCTTTTAACTTTCCATTCTTCCTTTGCTATTTTCCCTTCCTTCCTTCCTTCCTTCCTTCCTTCCTTCCTTCCTTCCTTCCTTCCTTCTTTCCTTCCTTCCTTCCTTCGTTTCAACCAACCTTCCTTCCTTTCCTCCTTTCAACCAACCTTCTTTCCTTCCTTCCTTCCTTCCTTCCTTCCTTCCTTCCTTCCTTCCTTCCTTCCTTCCTTCCTTCCTTCCTTTCAACCAACCTTCCTTCCTTCCATCCCTCCCTCCTTTCAACCAACCTTCCTTCCTTCCTTCCTTCCTTCATTCCTTCCTTCCTTCCTTCCTTCCATCCCTCCCTCCTTTCAACCAACCTTCCTTCCTTCCTTCCTTCCATCCCTCCCTCCTTTCAACCAACCAACCTTCCTTCCTTCCTTCCTTCAATCCCTCCCACCTTTCAACCATCCTTCCTTCCTTCCTTCCTTCCATCCCTCCCTCCTTTCAACCAACCAACCTTCCTTCCTTCCTTCCATCCCTCCCTCCCTCCTTTCAACCAACCTTCCTTACTTCCCTCCTTTTAACCTTCCGTTCTTTCTCCCCTATCGTCCTTCCTTCCTTCCTTCCCTATTTTTTCCTTACTTCCTACCTTCATCCCTCCTTTCAACCAACCTTCATTCCCTATTTTTCTTCCTTCCCTATTCCCTATTTTTCCTTCCTTCCTTCCAACCAACTGCCTGTCCATCCTTCCTTCCCTCCTTTCAACCAAACTTACTTCCTTCCCTCCTTTTAACTTTTCATTCTTCCTTCCCTATCCTTCCTTCCTTCCTTCCTTCCTTCCTTCCTTCCTTCCTTCCTTCCTTCCTTCCTTTCTTCCTTCCTTCCAACCAACTGTCCATCCATCCTTCCTTCCCTCCTTTCAACCAAACTTCCTTCCTTCCTTCCTTCCTTCCTTTCCTTCCTTCCTTCCTTCCTTCCTTCCTTCCTTCCTTCCTTCCTTCCTTTCAATCAACCTTCCTTACTTCCCTCCTTTTAATCTTCTGTTCTTTCTTCCCTATTTTTTCTTTCCATTCTTCCTTCCTTCCTTCCTTCCTTCCTTCCAACCAACCTTCCTTCTTCCCTTCCTTCGCTCTTTTTCCTTCCTTCCATCCCTCCTTTCAACTAACCTTCCTTACTTCCCTCCCTTTAACCTTCTGTTCTTTCTTCCATATTTTCCTTCCTTCCCTCCTTTTAACCTTCCTTCTTTCCTTTCTTCCCTAATTTTTCTTTCCTTCCTTCCTTCCTTCCTTCCTTCCTTCCTTCCTTCCTTCCTTCCTTCCTTCCTTCCTTCCTTCCTTCCTTCCTTCCTTCCTTCCTTCCTTCCTTCCTTCCTTCCTTCCTTCCTTCCTTCCTTCCTTCCTTCCTTCCTTCCGACCGAGCTTCTGAGGAACCAAATCATTTCAACCAAACAGATTTGGCTTCCTTTATGTTCCCAAAATATCAATCTTGTTGCAAATAATGAAGGCTTTTTTTTTTACACAAAAAAAATATTTAATAATTGTCCTTTGTGCACAAATATAACAATAAATATAAATTGTATCTTTAATTTAACTTAACAATTTTATATGAAAAATTTATAATTATAAGTGATGAAACAAACAACTCGTTTTGAATTGGTCCACTGAAAAAGACTGTTTGAATTTCATGTAATTGCATTGTTTTCATTGACTGCATGTCTGTTGTTTTCACAAACTCCTATGAATCAGTTCTTTTAATGAATTGATAGAAGACCCACAAATGCACAAGCTATTAAATCAGATTGAATCAGTCAAGAAATTACTTACTGAATCTGTTACTGACTGACTCACTCACTGACTCGATGTTTATATGACAATATGTGCTGTCAAATATATGTTGTAATAATAAATTGTTTTGCTTGTTTTTTATGAAAAGAACATTCAAATATTTTCATAAAATAGATTTGTTTAGTATGTACAATATGCATGCATTGTAAACAAAAGCAGAATTCTGCCGGAAACACTAGTTCGTTTAAAAACACACAGGCTGTGATTCATTTTATAGTGACCCAATTATCAGACCCAGTTACGAAGGTGTAGAATTTCATTGCATTGAATTGAATTACCCTGTTAAGTTTAATATTATGTTTTATAGGGGCAGTCGTGGCCTAATGGTTAGAGTCAGACTGGTAACCCGAAGGTCACAGGTTTGATTCTCAATACCGACAGGAAATGACTGAGGTGCCCTTGAGCAAGGCACCTCACCCCAAATCACTCAAAATGGCTGCCCACTGCTCCGTGTGTGTGTGTGTGTGTGTGTGTGTGTTTGTGTGTGTTTGTGGTGTGTGTGTGTGTGTGTGTTGTGTGTGTGTGTGTGTGTGTGTGTGTGTGTGTGTGTGTGTGTTGTGTGTGTGTGTTCACTACTCACTGCTCCTAATGTGTATGCACTAACTTGGATCGGTTAAATGCAGTACAAATTCAGAGTATAGGTTACCATACGTGGCCGTCACTTCACTTTTTGCTATTTGATTCAGAATATGGTTTTGTAAAAAATAAAAACCAAATAATTATCAAACTGGGAGGAAATCCAATTAAATGACATGTACACGAACATGGCAAACTCATCATGAGAAATGCATTACACCCACATACTCCTCCCAGGCCCAGGATGCTACAAAGAAATGATTTATGTGTGCTTAATAAACATCCCCCGGTTTTGTGCCCTGATGTTTATAGTGTGGTATAAATGTGTCTGTGGCAGGTGTTGAACGAGGCGGTGGGGGCGATGATGTACCACACCATTACTCTGACCAGAGAAGATCTGGAGAAATTTAAAGCCCTCCGCATCATTATCCGCATCGGTAGTGGATATGACAATATCGACATTAAAGCAGCCGGAGAGATGGGTAAGAGAATTGGGAATTGTAGAATAAGAAGTTGATACCTGACATCCAAATGTAAATGTGTCCCATTATTATTATTTTATCTATATAATGAGAATAATAAGAATAAAACCCCTATTTAAAAATCACATCCACCATGTGACAACAGTGTCTTAGTGTTGCTTCAACAGCTTTCTGGACAATAATATACACCTGAAAAATGAGCAGTGGGAAACTTAAAACATTGATAATATTGTGAAAAGCTGGAGCAAATGAAATGTAGAATGTATAAAAATGTTGAATATATATATAGTGTGTGATACTTGGCATCACAGAGAACACACTTCTGACATTGAATACTGCTCAGCTGAGAATCTAGGTTCAATCTTTGTTCAGAAAAACAAAGTACTCTGCATGTAGTGAGGAAAAGTTGGATGTTTGAAAGTCTTTCAGAGACAGAAGAAGGTAGAGGAGGACTAATTATTCCTCTGGGACAGACAGTTTATATAGTTAAGAGGTAAAGAAAGAAGGTATTCTGGCTGGATAATGATCTCCATTTAGCCTTTTAATAATGGCTGGACAAACTTACAGGTCAAATCCATGAACGGATAGAAGACAGGATCAGGGTTTACTTGACTATCTGTATGAATGGACCATCTGAGGCCTTGTCTTGTTTATTGAATGTTCTGATATGTAAACCAGACTGAGCATTTGTGCATGTGTGCAGGGATTGCCGTGTGTAATATCCCATCAGCCGCTGTGGAGGAGACGGCAGACTCGACGCTTTGCCACATCCTGAACCTGTACAGGAGGAACACGTGGCTGTACCAGGCCATGCGGGAGGGCACACGGGTGCAGAGCGTGGAGCAGATCCGAGAGGTGGCGTCAGGGGCCGCCCGCATCCGAGGGGAAACACTCGGACTTATTGGCTTTGGTGAGACACAGAAACAGAGAAGCACTTCATCTACAAACATAAGAACATTACCCAATTGTGTTAAGCATCACATAATATTAAAATGCTTGTTAATGCCATTAATAAAAGTTATAAAATAAAAATTATTTATTTACATTAGTTGTTTGTTCTGTATTATATATTGAAATACAAATTTGAGATATAAATGTATATACATGCTTCTATCCAAAGCAACTTATATGTATGAACTATTTGACATTTTACATAAATTTTCAGTCATCATAAATTGAAGTATGATAATTATGTAGTGATTGAAGCATGAAGTGAATAAAAATCATTAAAAAAAATAAAAGTACAATTTTAGTATTGAAAATTCTTATGTAAGCACAATCTAACCTTAACCCTTATAAGACTAAATTCAAGCATTTAACTAAAAATATAATATTATAATAGATAATATATTTTAAAGTGACTTTTGACTGGTAGTATACATGAAAGTATTATATTTACATATTAAAAATCACAGGCACCTTAAAGGAATAGTTCATATTAATTATGTAATCTATTCACTGTCTGGTCATCCATTTTTATATAACTAAAGTCAGTGGTGACAAGAGTTAGTTACGCTCCCAGAAGGACAAACAGCACTATAGGTGTCATACAAATTATATAAACAATTCTAAAGTAATTTCTGCTGGATTGGTTTGTGTGTCTAAATATTTATGTATTGTTGTGTTCTAGGCCGATCAGGACAGGCAGTGGCTGTTCGAGCAAAAGCGTTTGGCTTCAATGTGATCTTTTACGACCCATACTTGCAAGACGGTTTAGAGCGATCGCTGGGCGTTCAGAGAGTTTACACCTTACAGGACCTCCTGTACCAGAGCGACTGTGTGTCTCTCCACTGCAACCTAAACGAACACAATCACCACCTCATTAACGACTTCACCATCAAACAGGTAGACTACACACACACACACACACACACAGTGCATTAATCACATCCTGTTATCATGAGCGCCATCTAGTGGCCTGAACATGACTTTGAGGACTTGTGAAATATCATGTATCATGTTTTCACAGATGCGACAGGGAGCGTTTCTAGTCAACACAGCCCGAGGGGGTCTGGTCGATGAAAAAGCCCTGGCTCAGGCTCTAAAAGAGGGCAGGATACGAGGGGCCGCCCTGGACGTTCACGAATCTGAACCCTTCAGGTAACATTTGTAATGACATGCTAATTAGAACAATCTCCATGTTGCTGTACACCACAATTTGTCTTAAGATGATAGATGTGACTCCAAACATCATCTACATTTGCATACTAGTACTTCTATATAATATGCAATATTAGGATTAGTGCAGCACAGATTATAGTTCATTGACAATAGTGTGTTATTTCAGATGTACAGACATAGCAAGGACTGCTCTGGCATTTTACTTTTCTAGAACATAATGGACATTTGTTATAGGAGCACAACATGTATTATTTCTTCCCCTGGATTAATTTCTTTGGCTTGTATTATTCTCATTTGATTATTATCACAATGTATTGCAATGTATCTAATGTGAATTTTCAAAAGTTTGCATTTGGGAATACTACTATTTTAAAGAAAAGAAACACTTTTATTCAACAAGGATGCATTAAATTGATTAAAAAAAATGTAAAAAGATTTTGTAACTTTTTTTTTTACTGTTTCAAATAAATGCTTTTCTTTTGAACTTTCTATTCATCAAAAAAATCCTGAAAAAATACATCATGGTTTCCACTAAAATGTTAATACTAAAATAAAAATAAAATGTTTTTAAAGCAGCAAATCAGCATATTAGAATGATTTCTGAAGGATCATGTGACACTGAAGACTGGAGTAATGAAGCTGAAAATACAGCTTTGCATCACAGGACTAAATTACATTTTGTAATTAAAATGGAAACAGTTTTAAATGTAAATACATTTTACAGTAGCACAGCACGAGCGAAGTACATCCTTTCAATGTGTAGTAAAAGTATGCAGATCAGGACATAGTCTCATTCTGTCTGGTTTTCTCTCAGTTTTACTCAGGGTCCTCTGAAGGATGCGCCCAATCTGATCTGCACCCCTCACACGGCCTGGTACAGTGAGCAGGCCTCACTAGAGATGAGAGAGGCCGCGGCCACGGAGATCCGCAGGGCCATCACTGGTATGAAAGCTCCCATTAACCTCTTTCTTAAAATGTTAATTCTGTTCAAAATGTAACCGCTTCTGATGATGTCATTGTAGAATTGGCATATGAAATTGTGATTATCATAGGGTTGCATGGTTAATTTATTATGGTAAAGTTAGATATATATATTGCATAACTTTTCAAAGTGTTATTTTAACATTCTTATGCTGCCTAGCAAGCACTTGTATTTCCTTCAGGGAATGTAAATCTAGTTCTTTATATAAACTCTGTCTCCCTCAAAGGATCCGTTCTGTTGTACATCAGTCATCATGTCCCGGGTTTGTTCTGGTTTTCAGGTCGTATTCCAGACAGTCTCAGAAACTGCGTCAACAAAGAGTTTTTTGTTACTACGGCGCCGTGGGGGATGATGGAGCAGCAGGTACACCCGGAGCTCAACGGAGGAGCTTACAGGTGAGAAAAGAGATTTTAAACATGCGCAGAACCTAACGTACATTACCTGTCATATCATACTAACCTTTATTCCATCCACCCTTGAGTTTAACATCTCAAACACCCTCGTCTCTGGGATCGAGAACCGAGAACCGGTTCTCATTTAGAACCAGACCCAAATGATTTTCATTCCATTCAGTTTTAGTAATCTTTCAGTCTTAACAATAATTGTTAATATCAGATTTAACGAGATTTTCGTCTCGATTTTAGTATAAATCTAGCATAATTTAGTGATTTTATGAGCTAGATTCAGAAAAATGTTTAATAAATAGTATAATAATAATAAATAGTAATAGTTTAATATAATATATAATATATATATATATATATATATATACTATTATTACTATTATTTGTTATAAGGGTTCAATAAATGGTTTTATATATATATATATATATATAATATATATATATATATATATATATATATATATATATTTTTATAAAATATTTTAGTTATAGTGTTTACTAAAATATTTTAATAATACATAGCAATGGTAATAGTAGTAAAACATCAAAATATGTTACAAAAAAAGGTGCAGTAAGCGATTTCTGAGAAACGCTGTTGATATTTGAAATCACCAAAATAAACGTGCCCCTACCCAAACGGATCACACCCCTATCTTGATAACTCTTCCCCAAATCCCTCCCCCATCATGACTCTATACGCCCCTTACTGCTGATTGGCTACAAGTGTGTTTTGGTGCTCGTTCCGATCCACTTTTAACAGCATTTCTGAGAATTTCACTTACAAAAGTACTAAATCCTTAATCAAATTGCTGAGGGACCTGTATTGTCAAATACAATCTGAATCAAATCCACATTCATTAAATTCCCTCTAATCGCCATCCCTGCTCTTTTCCCCACTCTACTCAAGATCCTTCCTTCCTCGCAGTGAGATGAAATACTCAACAAATTCATTCGTTCTGATGTATGAGCAGCCAACCAGCACAGCGGCTGTGTTCAGCAATGCAAACAAGCTTCATTAGTTCATCCCTGTGTAGTGAGTGTAATCCCTCCAGATCGCAATATGCAAATAGACTTAAAGGTTACTGCCGTCTGTCCCTGTGGCACACATAAATTAACTTCGCTCTACATCGACAGCATCACCTCTAGCTTTACCCGCTATGACCCTTCTGAACGTTTCCCTCAACTAACACCTCATTTTTATGCATTTAACTCTCCAACCCACACACACACACACACAACACACACACACACACTGTGTTGCTCAGTCTGATTGCTTCTCTCGCTCAGCAGAGTGGCCCAACCGCTACCAGCCGTTTCTCCTGGTGGCCTGCAAGACAAAATGTATACCTAAACAATGAGAGGTAAATATTCACAGAGTACTGCAACAGCTGTCGCCAGATATCAAGATAAAATAGCTCTGAAAGAACAAAACAGTGAGGTCTGAAACATCAAGCACATCCTTACTTTGATTTGACAACTTTTGTTTTTACATTTCTCATTCTCATGTGCAATGGAACATGCTATCATGTGATACTTTCCTATTTATGGAAATGTTACATAAAGGCTGAACAGCAATTTTAATTACTCTTTTTTTTTTTTATTGGTTCTAGAATTATTTTAATTACACAATTTTTTTATTGTATGTATTTTGCTGTGTTGTATGAGCATTTGTTAAATTAAATTGTGATTTTGTATGGAGTGCCATTTGTGCCATAAATCACCTGAGGAATCAATAAATCAAATAATGAATTAATTAAATACATACCTTAAATACCTAATTTATTTTAAGCAATAAATAAATAAATACCTCAAAGAATTATTAATAGCACTTTACAATAAGGTTCATTAGTTAAATGTATCAGCTAACATGAACTAACTCTGATCAATTCATTTACAGTATTTATTCATCTTGTTGAAAGTATTTTTCATTTATAGTACATGTTAACTAATGAAACCTTATTGTAAAGTGTTTCCAATTAATTTTAAGCATTTAAACAGAGGCATTGATATCAAACGATTTCAAGCATAAAAAACCTTTCAATCATATCACATGCCTAAACTTTAGACTGCTAGTGACAGCCAAAATGAAGCTTTAAGTCTGTAAGCAAGAGTATAGCATTAAACCAATGACCTCACCGTAACTCTATATTCTCTCTTTTCTCCAGGTTCCCCCCTGGTGCAGTGGGTGTGTCTCCTGGTGGCATGGGTGGACAAATAGAGGGCATGATGCCTGGCGGGGTGCCCAGTGCCCACCCCCTGCCGCCGGGCACCCAGCCCAGCCTCGCCCCCTCCCCCACCCAGCTCCTCAAACACAACGACCATAGAGAACACCTGGCCAAGTCATAACCACACACCTGACCGCTGACCAACTGCAAATCGTAGAGACTCAGAGACAGTGAACGGGTGAACAAGCAATCAGCTGCCCTCGCCAGCTGCACCAGAGACATGCTTCACGGACGTCTACCACTGTCTCGTTTTCAGTTTGAGTGTTTTTCTGTTCATTTACGTTTTAACCTAGGAAGTTCGGTGGTTTTGTTTCTGTTGTTTTTGCGAGGGGCGGACATCATTTCCACCTGTTCTAATGCAGGTGGGCGGTGCTTTCTTGTCAGGAGGCGTGGCATTGCGTGATGGCCACGCCTCTTTCCTCGTGCACCAGTGTGAAACATTGACTGATACCCACATGTCATGCACTTCTCTTCTTCCTCCTCCTCCTCACCTTATTTGGGCACGTAACAGAACTCAACGCAGTTATACGTTTCAACATCGTTTCTATCTTTACATCCACGGAATTAGTGCTCGTCTTTGTTTCAGTGTTAAAAGTGCTTGATTAAAAAATATATATACAGTGTATCTATTAAGAGAACAGAGAGGGAAAGGCTGTTCTTGGGCAAAAATAAAGATGATAGAGAAATTATTAGCGGTTTTTTTTTTTCAGAACATTTAGAGTAGCTGACCTCTTGTTTACAGAATTGCACAAATTGAACAAGCACCAGCTCAGAAACCACCCCTCTTTAAGACCCAAGAGCACACTATTTTACTAATATATATATATATATATAAATTAACTTGGATTTTTTTTTTCCAGGATTTGTTCGATTCTGTGTCAGGTTTTTAAATATCAGTTCCCAAAAATGGCAATTTGGATTTGAGTGAACGTCACCGTGAGGAACATTTTGATTTTCTTGTTTGCTATGAGTTCTGTAATACTCCAAAAATAGATGGCAGCTCACACAGAAAAGGGACTGGAGTGAAAAACCGCCCCTGTCTCAGGAAGAACATTTACTCCAAAACACACGACAACCCGGTGGTCTAAATACTTGCTCCTTCCCATCAGCCTCTTGTATTTTTATAGATCTGACATCCAGTGCGTTTTTTTTGGTGTTGAATGTATGGCAGTTAAATTAGATTTGTATTGTCTAGTTTAATGTTTTTGTAACCATACTTTCCTGTGATCCTCTCCCTGTTCCTTTTCTTTTGGGTTCTTTATGTGGAAGCGCACTGTTCGGAGCTCATTGTGTTGTTTATATGCAATATCCTGAGGTCCTTGGCCAACTCCAGTCAGGTTGGTTCCGGAACTGTAGGTTTGGTTTTTAGTGTGAGTATTTGTATTTGTTTATTGTACCGAGGTGAACATTTAGCATACAGTACAGTTAAAATAAAAAAAAATACCGTTCTGACTTTCTATACTGTGCTCGTGTGTTTGTCTCACTTTACACACGCATTTATGAAGGTCAGACAGGATTGGCAGCGTCTGCTGTGCGGTGACCTTCAGATGCCCCTGCATGATTCTGGAGGCCACGAGGGGTCGCTGTGGCTCTGGGCTAATATGTGCTTGATGCAGCGATCATTTGTAAATACTTGCATGCTTATTTTTGGTCAAGAAATAATAAGAGGGAAACTATACTTTTACAAAAAAATAAATCACGCAAACTAATCACAATTTGGGGTCTTAATTTGACATAATATATTAATAAAATTGTGAAGGGCTGGTTCCCTCTTGTTATTTTCACCAAACAATGTGACCCCAAAACAGGAATATCATTGCATTAGATACAAAATATCAAAGCCAGCGGCATCTGGCATCACTATGAATTGTGTTATGATTTTTTTTCTCAACTTTGAACAATAAATCTATAAGTTAAAACTTAATACATTTAATGTTGTGAAATGTTTTGCTTGAAAAATATAGAATAATGTGCGCTGAAATTCTGACATTTATAGCAAGTGTTTGAATTTCCAAATACTTTTTTGGAGCCACTGTAGATTAATCATAGTATTATTTTTATACTCACTATTTCTGGCTAGATCATTGAGTCACCAACTAACATTTTTAAACAATCTATTTTAAAGATAACACTTTAAAAGTTATTTATAAATGGCTTTACTTAATCGTGAAAAGTATATTTTAACTAATTATTTCCTGAGAAACTGTTTGGTCAGGGTTTCGACGCTTTGATCAATTTAATGCAAGACCATTCAAATATGTGACGTTCTGATATCATCTGACAATAAAATTGTATGTTTTCGGTAAATTTCCTCTTCATTCTGTTATTAATCTCAATCTTGGGTTTGCTGATATGCCGTTGCATTGCTTTCACTCTAATATTTGCTTAGTGCTGATAATGTGGGTGTGTGCTGAAATATGACAGGACTTTGGACTATTGTTTTGTGCGTCTCAGTAGATCAGCGCTCGCTGTCATTGTTTAAATAGTTGGCATGGGCAGACAGATGCCATACAGTGTTTGAGTGCTACAGTGAACCTCGTGAAACTAAACACTGCATATATTTGGATATTCTTGCATTAAGTGGTAATGCAGTCTGTAACGGTCATAAGAGGTGCATCGAAGAATCCACGTGAACATAGGGGAAAAGCTAGATTATTCCCGGATGGCAGTGTGCAGTGCAAAGCAATGCAAAAAAAAAAAAAAAAGCAAACGTCAATATATATAAGTATTATATATTGATTAGCCATTTCAAAAGTTTATCAAGGGCATATATCAAATGCAGTAATCCAGCAATTTTATTTTTTGATTTGCAAAATGTAATAATTGAAGTTAAGAGCGTAACAGAGGATTAAAGAAAAAACTAAAAAAAAAATCTGACAACTAAATATAGGTCAATATGTCTGACAATAACAACAGGTTTCTTTTTTTTTTTTTTTTTTTTTTATTAAGATATAACAGGTTTCATTTTTTTTATTTTTTTTTTTTTATTAGAATTCAAGTTACAAACATACAATCATCACAGTTCGTAAACAAATATTATACAGCAAAAATAACACCAAAATAAAGTTAATAAAAATAATATATATATATATATATATATATATATTATATATATTATATATATATATATATATATATATATATATATATATATATATATATATATATATATAATACATCAAAATAATAGCCTAATACACAATTTAAATAGACAGACTTATACAAATTTCAATTAAACATTTTAGAGTATATTTCAGTTACTGACATAGCTTTTTTATTTTGACTCGTTTAAGAGACTCAAAATATATATCGGTTTCAATTTGGAAAAATTTAAAACATGGCCTTGACTTGGAGAATTTAGCTTTATGAATATGGAATTTGCCTAGTAAAATAAAAAGATTTATAATATTACAGAAATTTCTATCTCTACAATCAAAATATGTAATAATCTGTTTCCCTTCAAGTGTTACTGTATTATTTGTTTTAAATGACAAGTAACTTTCAACATTTTTCCCAAATGTAATGCAGAATGAACAGCCATAAAAGAGATGAGGTAACGATTCTTGTTCTGTCTTACAAAAGCTGCAAAGATTGTCAACAGGTTTAAATTTTGAAATAAGCAAGTTTGTTGGATATATATTGTGTAATATTTTCAAATGTAATTCCCTAACTTTGTTTGTAATACAAAATCTAAAAGGAACAAGCCACGCCCCATGCCAATTAATCTCAGAAAAAAGAGAACTTCAGAAAAATTTCCCACGAGGTGTTGTTTTCTTTGTATTCAAAAAGCATTTTCTGATATGTTTATTAGTACAATTGCTACTCATAATATCCATACCATTTATATACAGGTTACATTTGTGTTCCTCTGAATTCGCATTGAATGACGTGTGTATTCTGGCTCCTCCCACTTCCGCTGCACAGGTGAGACGCGCGTGAAGGGAGGAACCTGTGTTTGATATCCATGAAGTTTTTCTTTCTAAACTAAGAGCTCAAATACAGAGTTAGAGATATGTGTGATTTCGGTAAGTGACTCATTTCTTTCTTTTTTATTGCACGTACGAGAAGTATAGTTGATTTATAGTTTAATTGAACACATAAAAAGAGGGTTTCCATATAGAAAAGCCTCCGACAATCAGTTTGTTTTCTCGCGAATTGCGCTACTTGTAATATAGAAAATGTCCTCGTTTTTTTATGCACTGTAGAAAAGAATATTAAGCAGCTGGATGAACCCTTTTAGACACATTATTTTACACTAAATCCTGCGAAAGTAGGCCTAAATCAGCGCAGAGTTATATAGTAATAGTTTCATAGTAGTAGACAATGTTATTTGTGTCACGCTATAAATGTACACAACTAACATTATGAACTATATAAAAAAATCAGTTAATATCTATCGCAAATATATATATATATATATATATATATATAATATATATATATATATTATATATATATATATATATATATATATATAGCCTATATATTGTATTAAAGCAACACATAAAATATATGCCAGTGCATATATATATTAGTTCTATATCTCCAGTTCTATATATTAGAATATAAAATATCAAAACAAGTGTCTTTCCTCTAAATAATAAGCACAAACTAAGCACTGGTTAACTAGTAAAAATCATGGAAAATGTTTACTAAACGTAGCATTATTTGTGAAGGCTATCTCATGCGATGACATTTGTAAGTGTGAGTTTTGAGAGCACTGCATGAAATGACATTATATTATATTAATCTAGATAAGCTGAAGGGTCCTGGGCGGCTGATGAAGAAAGGATTGACTCTCATCGTCATTGGTCATGTTAATTTCATCCTGAGCGCTATTCTTCATGGCAGTGTGTTACGCCACGTATCCAAACCCAGCAATGAGATCTCAACGGAGTATACCGTATCAAACATCATCTCTGTCTCCTCAGGACTGCTGGTGAGGGATTACGCTTATGTTTGTTCACTTATGTCTCCCATCTGTAGCTCCTAAACTCCCAGTGAGTCTGAATCCTGAGAATATTCACTCAAAAAGGGCAGTCACGTCTACTGCTTATAATTTGGGTGTGCTGTGGTTTTCTTGTTCACCCAAATGAAGTCTGCATGTGCTGTTTTACATATATTTAACACATTCAATTTGTTAGGCTTCCTGAGCAGTTTTAACATTTCTATGTTTTCCTACAGAGCCAGAAAAATGAAAGGGTGCTTTCACACTAGCACTTTTGGTACGCTCACGGGTTCGATTGATGTCAGAATTCGCTTTGATGATGTGAACGCTGCTTTCAGAGTGTGTTCACACTTGTAATTCGGTTCTTTTAGTCTGGAATGGACCAAAAAAGAAAACGACACATTCAGTCCTGGTTCGAGTAGCATTTACACTGTCATTTTTTAACACTGAACCTAAAGATACAAAACAAAAAAAAGCTGCTTTTATTTGTTCGGAACTTGTCGAACATCCAGAACAATGCCTTGTTAGCACATATGATGAAGCTGAGAACTCGTGAAGAGCTTATAAAATGAAGCAGCGACAGGAATCCCTCTGTTGCCACACACACAAACGAAGATCTGTTGTGAGGAGACGCGGTACTGATGCTTGTATCAAACTGTGACGGGCAACATCATGACTATGATGAGAAAAAACAGCTATGCCTGGGCATTCTGAGGGTCGGTTTTTGGTTCA
Source organism: Chrosomus eos (assembly GCA_036326025.1). Taxonomy (NCBI): domain Eukaryota; kingdom Metazoa; phylum Chordata; class Actinopteri; order Cypriniformes; family Leuciscidae; genus Chrosomus; species Chrosomus eos. The sequence continues at coordinate 28,492,716 of CM070832.1, forward strand.
TTTACTGTCTTTGGCCCATGTTGCGTTCATATTTCAGTGTAACCACATCAGAGTTTGTAGACCCACTTTTTCTCAGTCCACTTGTTTGGTCAAACCCAGTTGTGAAAGCACCCTAAAATTCCACTTATGTCCTCAAACGTTTTTAAATATATGTTTTTCTCAGAGCATCGCAAGTGGAATTGTTGCAATCTTGGTGTCGAGGAATATTACCTACTCAAAACTAGTAAGTAACCTTTTCTCTGTTTTAGTATTATAGTAGTATACTACAAAATTACAATGTTCTTTCCCTGTATATAGTCGGCATGAAACAGAAGTTGCTAGTCTTAGGCGCGGTAGTATTTTCACCCCAATAAAATGGTTTTAAGCCAGTTATTTATTTATTTTGCTATAATGTGTCAGTGGGAAATATCAGTTCAGTTTCCAAACACTCATTTTGCCATTAATTGTAATAATCCAGTGAGATTTTTGTATGCATGAGGAGTCTGACAACAGCCGGTATGATCTGATCTCACCATCATTTGAGTCTGTCTGTAATAACATGAAGAAACAGAAAAAACTGAGACAGACTAAATCCAGAAGAACTGTGGCAACGTCTCTGAGACACTTGAAGAAACCTGTCTTCAAAGCTACAGTACTGTGGAAGGTTTTTGGCACTTGTGTAAAAATGTGAGAATGCTTTCAAAAATAATATCATAAATAGATTTTATTTATCAATTAACTTCTATAACTAAATCAAATCAATATTTGGTGTGACCACCCTTTGGGTTAAAACCAGCTTGTACACTTGCTCATAGTTTTTCAGGTAGCTTTGCAGGAAGGTTGTCACAGTTCTTCTGGATTTAATCTGTCTCAGTTTTTTCTGTTTCTTCATGTATTCACAGACAGACTCGAGTGATGGTGAGATCAGATCACACCGGCTGTTGTCAGACTCCTCGTGCATACAAAAATCACACTGGATTATCACAATTATGGCAAAATGAATGTTTGAAAATGTGAACTGATATTTCATATTGACACTGCAGCAAAATATATAAATAACTGGCTTAAAACCATTTTTTGGATTAAAAATACTAATGTGCTTAAGACTTTTGCACAGTACTGTTACTGTATATCCGAGTGAAATGGCTTCACCTAACAAGATAAAATATAAACACCTTTTTTAATGCCAGTAAACACAACGTCATCAGAGAAGAGATGTCACTAAGAAAGGGGAAGTTATTTTGATTCTAAGGGCACATAAATAAATAAAAAAAGAGGTGCACGGATAAATTGTTTATAATAAATATGCCGATTTTCCATAATAAAGCAAGAATTGTCCATTTTGATTTTATGGTGACATTAACACAGCTCTGTTCTTCTGCTTCCTGTAGCACATCGGTCTGTTAGTGAGTTCCTTTCTGAACACCCTGCTCACACTGGCATGTTTACTGGGGTTGATTTTGGCTATCAGTCTGACTATTTCAACCGACGGGAGCGGCCTCATGAAAGGATGCAATTCCACCAACAATGCGCGCTCTCCGGTCATCGTCGACTGCCCTTTTGATGCCACTCGCATCTACGTGAGTCTTTATAATGGAAAACATCTTAAAACTACATCGAAAATATTATTAGAAATGCATCTTTATATAAACATCAGCATATTAGAATGATTTCTGAAAGATCACGTGACACTGAAAACTGATGCTGAAAATTCAGCTTTGCATCACAGGAAGAAATTACATTTTAAAATATATTTATATAGAGAGCATTTATTTTAAAATGTAATAATATATCACAATATTGCTGTTTTAGTGTATTTTTGATCTAATAAATCTTTTTTTTAAATTCTTTTTAAGACTTTTTTTTCAGAAACATGTATAAAATGTGAATTATTCCAACTTTCGGACCCCCAGTGTAAATGCTTGAATTGAGAATCTTGCATATGAAGACTGAACTTGTTTCTGGTCCAGGACACAACCCTTGCTCTGTGGTTCACCTGTGCTGCGTTTACTGCGCTGGAGGCTGGACTGTCTGTGTGGTGCTTTATTGTGGGTCTCCAATTAAGAGGCATCGGACCCTGCGCTCAAAACTACATCAGAGAGCAGGTACAACTCTGAATATTCATACAGACGACTCCGCTGAATTAACCTGCTGTGTGTAAAACCAAAATCGTTTTCCTAGGGATTTTCTATGGGCTGATTATGGAAATGATTTTGCAGGGTTCAGAGCTCTTTACATTTATTCATTTAAGGCAGGTGGTTTTATTCAAAGCTTCTTAAAGGTTCTCTAAGCGATCCTGGGTGACGTCACTTCTTGTTGACGTTCGAACTATTGTCAAACAAAACGGAGGCTAGCTAGACCCTCCCTCCTCCTCATCCGCGCACTAACTCCTCAAACCCCACCCCCAAACCTTTCTTGTCGGCTATTGGCTGGAACAGTTTGTTATGTTTCGTAGAGCGGGTCGCTAGAGTTTGTTTTTGTAGCCGTTTGTGGAGCCTGAGGTCTCCGCAGAGACCGCGTTTTTTTTACAGTGTGTTCAGGGGACAGGCAGCCAGCGGATAGTGAGGTAATGTTTGCTGTATGTGACAAAAAATGTTTTGGCCTTAAAAACGCGTGACATCGCTTAGAGCACCTCTAACATTGCATTCATTTCTACATTTTGTCAGCCTTTCAAAGTGCTAGTTTTTGAAAACAATACCGTTATTATATCCATGTAAACTACAAAAACTTGAATTTGTGAAAACTGAAACATGCACATGTGTGTTATGTGTTCAGTTTATTGGCGACAACATTGGTATCGTGAAAAAAGCAAAGGAAACACTTTTTTGTTGTACCCTAAACCATTGAACTAACTGGTTTCAGACTCTTTGAGCTGAGGTGATGTGCAATGTTTATTATGAGAAAATTAAACAGTTTTATTTTTTTACCTTTGATGCATGTAAATCTATTGTTTGAGACCTCCACAACAAAATGAGAAACATTTAAAGGGTACCTATCATGGAATTTTGAAAATTACCTTTCATGTAGTGTGTAACATAGATCTAAGTGAACGAAAACATCCTGCAAAGTTTTAAATATGAAAGTTCACCGTATACAAAGTTATTATCTCTCAAAAGTAAGAGTCGACTCTGAGTCGTTGATATGAATCGATAGACGAACGATGCACTTTCGTACGTCACTTGTCCAAGTTATTTGAATAAGATACGCCCACTCATTGCATTAGGAGACACCAGGGAAAACATCATGTCGACGAGACGCTGCTGTGTTTTGAAGTGCGACGCAAAAGCAAACTTATTTCATCTGCCCAGTGAGGAGCATTTGAAGACAGTGGCTACAGTTCATAACTATACCACAGAAGTATTATAGCCCGAACTTGATCTGTGTTCGCGTCATTTTGAAGATGATTGCTTCACAAACCTAAATGCTATAAAGTATGAATTTGCGAGCCGGCTGATACTGAAGGAGGGAGGTTCAGTACCGAGTTTATTTGGATCAGCTTCCTTCTCCGAATCACAATCTGTAAGTAGGCTGTTGCTTTTATGTTTGTATCATGTTCTATAATTATTTTGTGTGTTGTGTACGCACAGGCACAGCGCAGCTTCTAGCAGCTAACTTAGGTCTTCAATGTCAATTGTATTGAAATATGTGAAGTGTTTGTCGTTGTTAATGGAGTTGTCACAGGGCTCTCGAGTGTCACGCATCACGCATTGAGCGTGACAGTCACTCATTTCGGTCTTTTGTCACGCTCTCCGGCCACACATTGTATTTCTCACGCTGAAAAACTATTTGTAATATATTTAATATGCCGCAGTGCCCAAAACTCACTCACTGTGGAACCGGCAGGATTCAAGCGCGTCTCCTCCAGTGTTGCCAGGTGTGTATGCCTGCACTGTTTCCGCGGGTTGTTTGTGTAGTGCACGCTGGTTGACGCGATTGTTTTATCCACTGGAACATGATTGTTATTGAGGAAACACCCGGGAATGCTATTTGAATATTTTTGGCCGTGATTGGGTTAGTTTGATGAGCAATTGGGCTGGTTTTGTTGTGCAGACCTGGCAACCCTGGTCTCCTCGGGTGTTGTTCGTCTGGTGTTGTTAGCCAATCAGAAAATAGCACTGTTGTATCTGGGTAAGATCTAGCGCAACAACCAATGACACCCCGTCGGCTGGGTGTCTAACATATCACCACAGATTAGCGTCACGCAAAGGCGGGGTTTGGAAAAATGACTTGCTAAACGATTCATATGGGAGTCGGTGAGCAAATCAGGTAAAAATAAATGCATATTATAAGACAACAAAAGTGTTTTTTGTCATTGCATGCATGTAAAACTGTTGTTGGGGACTCCCAGAACATTATTAGGAACATTTTAAATGCCATAATAGGTACCCTTTAAAATAGCATAATTTGGGCACTTTAATTCTAGAAAGGTCATGTAGAACTAAAACACAGGGATTAAAAATAGCTATAATATGAGCTTTGTTTAATCAATGTGATTGTCTTTTATAACAGCTGGAAGAGGAGGCCCTGGCGTCACGATCAAAGATGGACCAACACCACACAACTCAAGGAGAGCGTCTCATTGCACATCAGTCCGCCAGCGCTTAGAGAGAGGTGGGACATTTACTGTGGTGAAACAGAACATAATGCAAGGTTTAGTCATATGGAGTTACATTCTGCATTTGTATTAATTGATATTGTTCTGTAGATGATTTGAAGCACTGAGGTTGTGAAACAGATTTTTTGCCAGCTGAACTCAAGTCAATGTTCAAGGATGTTTGGTCTGAATGTGTTCAGTCTACTCGTATAGATTGTAATTAAACCCAAAACATTTTCATTGTCATTTTCTGAAACTGTATATGGAGTTGCAGTTATCGTTTACATGGAAACTAAACACCCAACTTATTTCAAAATTATGATTTTTTTTAAAGTGACCACTTATATTCTTTTTTTATATCATGTTTTGTTATTGCACTCCCAATGTCACATATACCAAATGCTGTTTTATTTTACTCTAAAGGAAAGCAACTGTTTTACTATCACACAGTGAGCTCTCTATAGCCGGTTGTCATACAAAGTCCATTATGCAGTATAGAGAGAGTGTGCCAGAGTGCCGTCAGAGACTTTAATCTGGGGTGGACTCAATGATGCAGAGAAAATCTCACACTCACAGATAATCCAGTGTGATTGCAGTAGTTAAATATTGACAGAGACATGACTGAAACTGTCAAAACAAAGAGATTTCCCTCTGCTTGATGCCTTAAATTTCATTTAAAAAGACTGTTTGTTTAGAGAGCTGTGATATATTTCATTCCTGACGCGTTACTCAAAATCCCTCATCTCGATGCAGAAAAGTAAACCTTTTTCTTTCTACATTTCATTTTATTATTTTTAACATTGTGGTGTGTTATCAATGTGCATTATATTTGAATAAATACATTTTAATATAAAAAAAATGAGTTTTCAGAAATCCAACTGCTCCATAATTATCTTTTTTTTCTTTTCTTTTTTTTACATTAGCCTGTGAAATGTTTTTGATATGCAGATATAATAATTTAATTTTAGATTCCATAGCTTGAGTTGAAATGGTGAACATTATTTTATATCTACACTTTAAAATAAGTTTTACACATTTGCTATAATGTTTTAGTAGTTTTATGAACAATTATCTAAAATGCAATTAACATGGCATGAAAAGTATGTTGAAGAGGATGTCCCGAAGAGGATGAATTTTCTGAAGACCTACTTTCACAGATCCTTTGTTAGATCGGAAAAATAGTTCTCAAAGACGTGTTTTGTGCTCTTGTGCCTCCTGTGATCTCACATTGACCCTGTTTAATTCCATATGTAAGTTGATGATGTGTCTTCAGTGTTATGGTAAAGCTGACCTCATTCACTTCACTGCACCTGTTGGATTGCTGGACATCTGCTGTTCACTCAATGCATCAGTGTCAGAGACAAAACCCTTTACAATCTAGATTATCAGACAGACTCCCAACTATATGGTTATAAATGTATCATTTAATCAAGAGAAAATTGCACAATAAAATAACCTTTTCCCCTTGTTTTTGAGGTAATTTCGAAATTTAGTTTGAGAGAGTTTTATTACACAAGTAATAGCATAATAAATTCAGTTATTTATCGTTTTTACCGTATATACATATATTTTCCCCGTTCTCTTTTATTTGACACTGCTTTGATTCCTGTGCAATATTGTATGTAAAACAAGTCCTCTAACTGAAGACAAAATATTAGTGCTGTCAAATCGATTAATCACGATTAATGGCATCTAACATAAAAGTTTGAGTTTATCGTTATATATGTATATAAACGCATGTAAACTCAAATTGTTGTTAGATTCGATTAATCTACAGTTCTACAAAAGATACCTTTTCAAAATACATAATTTTTTAAAAACTTTTAAAATATATAAAATATAATTCAGTTATAAAATAATTCACTCAGTTTTCGTTTCGAAACCGTTACTCTGTGCCAGAGTTTGAAATGGACATGCGCAGTTCCTTGAAGTTGATTCTCACTGTTTGAGGATGGGCATAGAAATACAATAAACTGAAAGAAAGGAAATTACTATGAAACTTTATCAAATGGGCGGGTATATCTACCGTGAGGTTGTTTATATCTTGTAAAGTAGGTTGTGTCTAAACATTAACAATAATAGTTTAAGCTTTCACTGTGTATTTTCCAATTAAGCGGTTATTAAATTTTCTGAGTCCTGTTATTAGGATGTAAATACTTGTGTCGACCGCAAGCGAAGCTGTTTTGGTCATAAGGTGCTTGTTACTTTTCTCAGCGCTGGTGAGTTTGGTCTAATCACATTCGTTAGTGGTTATAGATTTTAGATGTATTATATTTGAGAGAGCTATGGTAGATTTTTAATTTGTTTGTCAGATATTAATCCTTCGAATTAAGGTACTTAAACGATTATACATATTATTACAAAATCTTTTCTGACAAGAGAAAAACCGTCGTGGGATTTGAATGCGGCTCAATAGCGGTCTGTGCTGTTGAGCCTCCCAGCGCCCCCTGGAGGAATAAAGCTGTATGTCTCATTGGAAACAGCTGAAGGTGGGGCGAATCGGGAGTTTCGTTGCGATTGTGAATATGCAAAGCCACCAGGCAGCCGTCCGTGACGCTCTTCATGTGCTCGTTTCGGGTAGTTTACGATTTTTGTATCCATCAGCGTCTCAATGCAAATAAGCAGCCGGAGCGAGTGTTTTCATGCGGTGTGAGTGAAACTGCAGCACGGACTTCAGTGTGTTACATGATTGTAGGTGCTGAAATCAAACCTGCAGCGTAAATCTACACCGAGAGACACGCTCATAGTGTCATATGGAGAAAACCAGATGATCTTTGCCTGGGAAAGGTAAAGTTTAATATGCATAATATTGCACGCACTGTTCAGGTGATTTAACCCACATAAATATGTGGTTTTACCATATATTTTACATAATCATATATTTCTTTTCTTTATATATATCTACCGGTCCTGTCTGGAAATGCATGTTGATTAATTTTCAGACATGAGTAATCCCATCATATATTACACTGCTGACACCACAGACCTGTGTGAAATATCGGAAATTATTTATTTATTTATAACACGTATAAGGTGTGCATAGGTTTGTCTATAATGAAATTATTTGAAGAATAATGATTAATTTGACATGTCTAGTAATGTGTGGTGTTTTAGAGAATTCATGAAGACTTTCTTCAGATTTTTTAATGTCTGGTTACTGTGTTTCGTAGATGGTTGTGTGTTTGTAGACTCACACAAACGTGTTGTAAGGGGGATGGGATGTTTACACTGGCTCCTGTTAATTCAGATTCAACACAATCGGGATTAAGAATGGCTGATGAAATGACGTGAGAAAGTGTATTACTCACTACCCATGTTACTCGCTTTTCTCACAAACTGATTTGTGCATTTAAACAGAAATTAATTTAATTCTGTTGAATTCTATGTGTTTTAACTCATCAAAGTAAAATTCCAGCTGAATATTCAAAGAATACAATATGAAATTATATTTTGCATAATGAACAAACAATTTTTAGCGAGGTTTTTAAATTAAATATATAATATATAATGAAATGAACTATAGAATTAATAATATTTTCACGACAATTAAGTACATTTCTCCCCAAAATACACAATACTTCTTCTCAATACAGTATTGAATGTCTGGACACAGTGATTTTTAAAGTAAAATAAGAAATAATGGTCATTCTTTAGTTTACGGTCAAATTCTCACTATTAACTACAACTTTTGCCTCAATAATCTCCTAATTAATGTTTATTAATTTAAGTATGGATTAGGATTAGGGTATGTAGAATATGGTCATGCTAAATAAGGCATTGATATAAACAGCCAGTATCAGTAATAATATGCATGCTAATCAGCAACTAGTTAATAGAAAGAATTGGACCCTTAACTAAAGTGTTACAGAAATAATTACATTCACCACAGCAAATACTACTATAATGTATGAGTCATTTTTTTCTTTTCTTTTTTTATATATAATACTTTTTAAATATTTAAATATTTGCTTTTGCATGCACTAATGCATTTTTTTTAAGTAAGTGCTTAATTGTCATGAAAATAATGAAGAAATGCTTAGGGGTCATAAAATAGGCTTGATTTTCTTAATGCAAAAATATTTTTCTCCATTTTGGAGCTGAAATATGACCCATGCATGTTCTTGAACGGTTTTGTGAGGTTCACCTAGTTAATGGATTGTTGGTTTTGTTTTACGGCTGTTATAACAGCTGTTTAACTGGTCTTGCCTAGTATATGAACTGTTTACAAGCTGGGGTTTACATAAGCTTGCTTTGCCAGACACAAAACTAATGAAGTTAACCAGTTAAAATAGATCATTTGCGTATTTGCACACACTGGCTTCAAATGAGTCTGGTAACATCTGTATTTTCAAATTCGTATTTAAATGTATTTTTAAATGTTGTTCCAGGTATCCAGTATCAGTCACATCCTAGCGCCCCGTTTGAAGGATCCATTGAAGACCACCCTGACCAAAGACAGTTTCTCATTCATTCTGAAGTCTTGAATGCATGTGAGAGGATGCATAAGACGTCTGATCAAAGCATGCACTGACCCGAGATGCCGGTCAACAGACAGGTATCCATGAGGACTGTCTGACAGAACAGGAAGAGCATGGAAGCAGTGGATCGTGGCCGTATACCTTACACACTATGGGTGTGGCGGATCTCTGCGTAGAGAAGAAACCCTTGTGCTCGTGTTCCTGCCAGTCTCAGCTCTGCCGTTCAAACATGGATTTGCCTTCCCGAGGGATGTGGCTCTTCGGGGCTCTGCTGCTCCTCTCCCTGTTCACCAGCAGCCTGGGCATCCACATGGACTCGTTGGTGGGCAGTCACAGCATGTTCACCTGCGAGTCGATCGGTCTGCGTATGTGCCAGGATCTACCCTACAACACCACCTTCATGCCCAACCTCCTGAACCACTACGACCAGCAGACGGCCGCGCTGGCCATGGAGGTACGAGCACTCCTTCTGTCTCTCAAACTGCTGGGATTTAGAGAAGGTGCCACACAAACCGGGTTGCCATGGAGCTTGTTGTTGTGGAAGCTTGTGGTTTGTGGTTGGTGCTTTGATGAACTTGAATAATTTAGACCGTTTAGACCGAAATAAGCTTTATGTCATATTTTGAAAGCTGAGTGTGAGAGCTGCAGGATTGTAGGTGCTATTTTGGCGGGTTTGTTCTTGTTTTTATTATATTAAGGGTTGTAAGGTACTGTTATTGTGACTACAGCTTGATCTGAACGTCATCTAATTTGCGTCTGTGATGTCCAGATTTTGATTTTGAAAATATCTTCAGGTTTTGAGATACATTATGCCCTTTTTCCTGACTATGCACAGGGTGATTTTGCTCCCTTATGGACATTGTGTTTCCATTTGGATAGGATTTTTGTATTTATGGATGGAATATATTGAAAACAGACTGTCATTACATTACAACCAGTGTTGGCTTGGGTAAGTTAATTAAAAAAAAGTAAGTAATTAATTAGCTACTAATTACATATTCAACAGTGTAATTGGATTACTGTACTGTATTAATTAGATTACTTTAGTGTAGTTCGACTTCTCTCTAAAGTATTGCATTACATGCTACTAATTTCTTTCTAAATCCCATATTATCTCAATTATCTTTAATCCACTATTGTTTTATATAGAATACAGTATACAGTATTTAATGCAATTACATCAGAAGTAACTGTAATTAAATTACAGAAAAACAGTAATCCATTACTTTACATTTTTAAGGGAAAAGTAATTAAATTACAGAAAAAATAACAGTAATCCCTTACTTTACATTTTTAAGGGAAACGTAATCAAATTACAAAAAAATAACAGTAATCCCTTACTTTACATTTTTAAGGGAAACGTAATCAAATTACAAAAAAATAACAGTAATCCCTTACTTTACTTTTTAAGTGAAAAGTAATTAAATTACAGTAATGAATTACTTTGTAATGTATACAGCTAACACTGATTAGAACAATTAGATTGTTTTAAACAGTTTATAGTGACATTTAATTCTACAAACAATCTCATTTTCTCTTTTTCCCATTTGTGTGCTGCAGATTGTGCTTGCTCAGGATAGTTTTCTTAATGCCTGCCACGGCCATTTTGATGAATCATATCCATATGAAATACAATGAGATCATTTTTGCCTAGAGGTATTTTTGAGCTATTCTTTCGTAATAGATATGTTATTCATCATGAAAGTAAGCTTAAAGGGGTGGTTCGGAATTTTGGACATCGGGCCTCATTTCCAAGTGAGCCTTAGTGTTATTTATCAGTAGAGAATTATTTTTTTTTAAAGGGTACCTATTATGGCATTTAAAATGTTCCTAATATTGTTCTGGGAGTCCCCAACAACAGTTTTACAAGCATGCAATGACAAAAAACACTTTTGTTGTCTTATAATATGCATTTATTTTTACCTGATTTGCTCACCGACTCCCATATGAATCGTTTAGCGAGTCATTTTTCCAAACCCCGCCTTTGCGTGACGCTAATCTGTGGTGATATGTTAGACACCCAGCCGACGGGGTGTCATTGGTTGTTGCGCTAGAGCTTACCCAGATACAACAGTGCTATTTTCTGATTGGCTAACAACACCAGACGAACAACACCAGAGGAGACCAGGGTTGCCAGGTCTGCACAACAAAACCAGCCCAATTGCTCATCAAACTAACCCAATCACGGCCAAAATTATTCAAATAGCGTTCCCGGGTGTTTCCTCAATAACAATCATGTTCCAGTGGATAAAACAATCGCGTCAACCAGCGTGCACTACACAAACAACCCGCGGAAACAGTGCAGGCATACAGACCTGGCAACACTGGAGGAGACGCGCTTGAATCCTGCCGGTTCCACAGTGAGTGAGTTTTGGGCACTGCGGCATATTAAATATATTACAAATAGTTTTTCAGCGTGAAAAATACAATGTGTGGCCGGAGAGCGTGACAAAAGACCGAAATGAGTGACTGTCACGCTCAATGCGTGATGCGTGACACTCGAGAGCCCTGTGACAACTCCATTAACAACGACAAACACTTCACATATTTCAATACAATTGACATTGAAGACCTAAGTTAGCTGCTAGAAGCTGCGCTGTGCCTGTGCGTACACAACACACAAAATAATTATAGAACATGATACAAACATAAAAGCAACAGCCTACTTACAGATTGTGATTCGGAGAAGGAAGCTGATCCAAATAAACTCGGTACTGAACCTCCCTCCTTCAGTATCAGCCGGCTCGCAAATTCATACTTTATAGCATTTAGGTTTGTGAAGCAATCATCTTCAAAATGACGCGAACACAGAACGAGTTCGGGCTATAATACTTCTGTGGTATAGTTATGAACTGTAGCCACTGTCTTCAAATGCTCCTCACTGGGCAGATGAAATAAGTTTGCTTTTGCGTCGCACTTCAAAACACAGCAGCGTCTCGTCGACATGATGTTTTCCCTGGTGTCTCCTAATGCAATGAGTGGGCGTATCTTATTCAAATAACTTGGACAAGTGACGTACGAAAGTGCATCGTTCGTCTATCGATTCATATCAACGACTCAGAGTCGACTCTTACTTTTGAGAGATAATAACTTTGTATACGGTGAACTTTCATATATAAAACTTTGCAGGATGTTTTCGTTCACTTAGATCTATGTTACACACTACATGAAAGGTAATTTTCAAAATTCCATGATAGGTACCCTTTAATTCATCCAGTCGTCCCAGTTGCGTAGTTGGCCGGTGCTAGGCTAGCGCGAATCAATGGGACCAGCTTTAGCATGCCATAAAACAGTTTTACCCACTCCACAGTACACAAAAAGCAAATCAATTATAACACCAGACTACCGATGTAAGTGTCCGTTGAGAGAATAATGTCAGAAATCAAACTATCCTTTTCATCGTAATGATTGCATTACATTTACAGGAACTAGTTTCTCAGCAGCAGCGGAATTATACTTCGCTCCGGTTAGTAGTAACGTTACTGCGTCAAAAAGTAAACAGAACCGAAGCACACGACAGTCGGGAGGTCTAGCTAGCTTAGTAATAATTGTTGAGGTAAACAAAGGCAACATGGTGATTCGGTGTGCATTTCGCAATTGCAAAATCAAACCTAATAAATGTTCATCGCGAAGTTTTCACAAATTTCATTTTGAAGATCCAGAAAGGATTCAACTTTGGATTATTTCTTCGGGCTTGGACAAGGAGACACCGACAGAGACTCTAAATTTGGACTCTAAAAAGGGATTTGCAGTGACCATTTTAGACCAGACGACTTTAAAGAACTGTCACAGGTTTATGACAAGGCATGCAGTTCCTACCGTCTTTCCAGATGCACCAACAGCTACAGATGTACAGGTAATAACTTTTGTGCTAGCTAATGAAGCTAGCCCTTTCATAACTGATAGATCGACACTGACAACTGGTGCTCCGTTATGCACATTAGTCTGTCTCGGGAGGGGCTGTGCCCGGATACATTTAAATTTAGGAAACTAGTGTCTAGCTCCAGTTCTGTTATCTGTGTGATAACTAAGTTCCACTCCTTGCAGCAAAAACACTCGTCTTCCGTCGGCATTTGTATACATTTTCTGCACTGGCACCACCAGTCTCCCGATGTTCTGTCCCGGTTCTCTACGGCATCTCCACTAGCTGCTGTCTCCACAGACATTCTTTCTCTTTCTGTCCTTTTAGCATCCATCTCGAGTAATTCTTCATCTGTGTATTCTGGCTCATACATATATGGTTCGTTGAATAACTCAAATTCTTCGTCTTCAAAGTCCGAAACAATGGTATTGCTTTCAAACGTTGCCATAGTCCTCTGTCTTGCTATTACATATATCATAAATTATAATCTGTTTCTGTAGTGATGAGTGTCAGCGGCAGGTAAATACACTTGCGTGATTGTCGTGTGGACCGACTCTCGCGGTTGCCTAGGTAACATATCACTCTGCTGCTGCTGTAGACTGTGCTAAAAAATATAGGTAAAACAATATAACTATTGCAATGCGATGAAAAGGATAGTTTGATTTCTAACACTATTCTCTCAACAGACATTTACATCGGTAGTCTGGCGTTATAATTGATTTGCTTTTTGTGTACTGTGGAGTGGGTAAAACTGTTTTAATGGCATGCTAAAGCTGGTCCCATTGATTCGCGCTAGCCTAGCACCGGCCAACTACGCAACTGGGACGACTGGTTGAATTTTTTAAAAAAATGTCTCTACTGATAGATAACACTAAGGCTCACTTGGAAATGAGGCCCGATGTCCAAAATTCCGAACCACCCCTTTAAGTGTTGTTACCTCTGTTGTCAAAGATAGTAATCTTGTTTAATAAAAAGCTAAATAATATAAAAGTAAATAAAAGATATATTTAACACAAATTTTAGGTTAATCATTCACCGCATTTGAGAGACGTTGGATATTGTTTCATTTGACTCAAACATTTCTTCCTGCTAAATTATTAAACTTTTAGATATTGATTATATAGATATGAGAAGTAAAAATGATTGACATTTCACTCTAAATTATTTGTTTCTAAAATAGCTAATCTGTTACAGAAATAGCTTGTGAATGTCAAACAGCCCTATAGTGAAACGCTTCTGTTCTGTGTCAGGAATGTTTGTTAAATGACACTTTTTTCCATGTGTTGAAGGAACGAATGGCGCCATCTTACATTTTTTCCCAGTTCTAGCGGCCTCATAATCTCTGCTTTGGATTGATTTGAAGCGTGAAATAATGCTCTTTCTTCATTGTTTCAGTCAATTAAACCCAGTGAAGAGCACAAGCGTCCATCTGTGTTCTGAGATCACAACAGGGCAGTCAGTGTCAGTCGCCTGCTGTAGGTCTGAGGGGGTCACGTGACCCGGGCGGCACTGAGGTTCAGGGTGGTTCATCTGTCAGGGGTGTACAGTATCCCCTGTGGATATGTATTACATCACCCCGAGATGCCCTGCTGGTGAACCAAAGCCAAAGTCCTTAAAAACAAGCCTAACCCCGCACTGTATGTGTCCTTGCTGTGATAAATGATGAATTGATGATCGATGGGATATGGAATTGTGATTTGTTCCAACGTTACTGAAAGTATTGTAACTTTAACAATGTCAGTATCGTTTCCAATTTTTGTTGCTTATATTAATATTATTTTTCCCCAAATTGTTTACTTCTTTACAGATGCATCCCAATTATTTTCCAAATGTTGGAATTTATTAAAACAAAATCGTTCAAAAGAATTTGCTTTCTGGCTGGCGTGTGACTGTTGCACAAGGGCTTTATGTTTCTTTTCTTTTTTATAAGCTCTGTTAGAGATCCGATGGGATTATGTGGAAATCTGGTGTGTATGTTAACTGAAGTTTTCTCTGTTGTGAATGAGGACAGACGATTAGCGCTGACCCTGCAAAAACAATAAATATAGGTTACCCGTGTATTATGTGCTTATGTTGAGCTGGATTCTGTGCTCGTGAATCAAATCCAAGCAGAAGCATATTATGCTTTTTACAGTTAAAGCTAAATGTTAAGTTTGATCTTACAGAAGTTTGATGAATGTCACAAAATACTTTAAAAATGTCAAATAAAATTAAACTATTTTATTAAACTTGTTTTTCTATATGAAATTTTATTTTGTTGCATTGTGACATTATTTTCATTATTTAAGCACAGACATTTCCCTCCCAAATTACTGTAAAATAAAATGTTATTTTAAATGTTTAACACAGAAATGAAAAATCATCCTGTTACACTGATTAAAAAAATTAAAGAATGCTTTGAATTCTGTATAAAAACACTACCATTAGGCCTATGTATAAATACTTTACAGTTAAAATAATATGTAATAATTTTTTCAATTTACATTAGGCCTACTTATAAATTGGGAGTAAATGGGCTTTATTGCCATGGAAATAACTTTACAATGCAAACATATTTTATGGGAATATTAAAACAGGCTCAATTTCTTTCTATTTGATTTTAAATTTTTAATTTTCGAGTGAAATTTGACCCACTCGTGTTCTAGACAGGTTCATGAGATTAACCTGGTTTTCAACAGGTAATTACAAATTAACCATAATAAGATGTTACTATGGGTTTCTTTAACGTTTCACTGAAAGCACTCACCCTTCCTGCCCTGTGCTGATTAAAGATCTCCAGAGGAATTCACTGTCTGGTTGGTTTTGGGGTCTAGACGCCCTCATTGTGATGCGAGCAGTGATGATGTAAGTGGGCGGAGTCTGGGCGATAATGACAGACCTGTGTGTGAGATCATCAGTAACTGGCTAAAATCAGAGACTGATGTTCGTCTGTTTCTACTATGCCCTAAAAGTATGTACTATTTTTGTGAAGAAAAGCACACTTTTGAGTGTGTAGCAGACGAGTAGGCTAGCTTTGGGACATACTGCTTCATCAAACTGCCTATAACAGCTCTGTCGCTTAGTTACTGTCAGCGTTTAAACTGCCCTGTCAATCATCCTGTCACAGTTAAAATCCTCCACATTCAATTTATTATTTTCGGAAAGAAATGTAGTCGCATGTTGATCTGCCAGTCGTGGGTCACACATTGCCATGTTTGTAGTTTTTCTGATTTCAAATAGGCTACTATTCTGGACGGATGTTGCATGAGACTGTTCGAAAAGGAATATTAGCATACTGATACTGTAAACTACTGCTGTATTACTGCCTAAAAACAGGACATTTGCTTGGTATATGATGCTACATTGTTGTCACATGACCTAGTGAGTATATTGCATGTTTCATTCAGCAAGGGAGTCCAAGTATGTATAAAAAAAAAAAACTTTTCACATTTTGATCAAATAATGATTCAAGAAAGATATTATAACTTGTTATTTCCGGTTTCATTTGTTACTGTGGAAATGCAAGTCAAGTCGACACTAAATCACACATTCTGTTTAATATGGCACGTTTTGGCAAATGTAAAAGGTCATCTGTGTAATCCGGGCATACAGAACATTTGCATACTATGCCACACAACCTTCATATGCAGCAATAGCACAAGTAGTATGTTAATGTGCTATTCTGCACATCGCCTTGAACATTTTCCACAGCAGAAAAACGTGGATCTGGGATAGAAATGCTATTTTGATAAGCTTTGTTTTCCATTGCTGGCATGTATTTTGATGAAAGGACTCGCTGGCTGGTTTAGCATCTCTAGTGTTCTGTTTGTAAGAGTGAGCATCAAATTAAAAGTAGCTATGGTCGTAAAAAACACGTTTTGAGTCCTCGAGACTTCTTGCTGTTGTTGTGAACGGCCACTAATTCTGCACATGTGCATGCAGATTGAAATAATTATAATGAGGTGTTGTTTTTCTGTAAGACCCCCTGCAGTTTCTACAGAACTGCTCTTTTTGAGATGGACTCAAATCTCTCTTTCACCCTCTCCAATTCTCTCCGTCCTCCTTAACAGGGTAGAGGCGTCACCATGGCCACAAACCGTAATTGTACGGCCTCAAAAGGACAAGCTTTAGTGTTCCCAGGAGGGGGTCTCTCGCACTGACCTTTCACCCCTGAGGATGAAGAGTTGTCAAAAGCCCTCCACTTCAGATGTGCCTGTTCCTTCTTCAGGGTTACCATGGTATGGCTATTAAAAATGTAGGGAAAGAACGCTTGGAAGAGTGAAACCTAGGAAAGACGCTGCCGGGGCGAGAAGTGATATTGATTCAGGGCTGGTTGAATGACAGGACAGAAGGAGTGTGGGAGCGAGCTGTCCTTTCTTTCTTCTGCTTTTCTTCCAGAGCTCAGATGAAGGAAATAACTCCGCGTTTGGCCAATTTTCCCATTCAAGGCCCTTGAGTCTTTCACGTCTGTGTGAAAGTGGAGGGCCGCCCAGAGCCAATTGGTGACTGCAGAAGGAGTTTATCTTTGTTGTTGTTCTAGGAGAGACAGGATGTGTTTTATTCTCCGTGTGCCCCTGAACACCACAATTTATTCACCCCGTTCAGAGCGGCCAGCGTGTTGCCGTGTCACTCACATGGACGATTCACTTCTTGTTTTGTGGCCTCATTTATAAGCACTCAATCAGCGTCTCTTTATATCCGTGATCTCAAAATTCAGAGTATGGCCTGGAATATTTTACAGCATTTTGAATAATGGATAAATGTTGCAAAGTCTACTTTTCATAAATATATGTTTTTCTGCAAGCCTGTGTTACATTGATCAAAAGTGAAGACTTTTACATTGTGACAACAAGATTTCTATGTTAAATAAATGCTGTTCTTTTAAACTTTCCATTTATCAAAGAATCCTGAAAAAAACGTATCTTGATTTTTTGAAGGATCAAATGACCCTGGAGTAATGAATAATTGCAGCTTTGTTTGATTAAATAGTGTATATTTTCAACCCTTAAATGCATGAATGTTTCGCCAACCATTATTACATATTTGGGTCTGTGGCAACCCGGATCTATATCTAACATAGTTATAGTGTAAAACCTACCTGATATTTTAGTAACAATTACAAAAGAATAAAATGAAGCAAATTTCGTTACCTTTTGGAACTTGTAAATTTGGAACTAAGTTAAATTTGAGCAGATCCTTAATACCATCATCACTGTCAGGCTCATTTCATTCAGCACCTGGCTCATAATCACAATCTCATATTCTCAAAACTATCATCTTCATAGTCTTCAAAATCAATATTTTGATCGCTGACAGCTTATTCACCAGATCCACCATCAAGTGACACTAATATTTCATTGCATACAGTACTTGCTCTGCAGTAAATCACTGAGCCAAGTTTTGCTCATGACGTATTCTTTTGTTTTATGTGAATCATCATGTCATTGTTGTGTCTCAGACATTGCCACCTTGAGCAATAAGCACTTATTGAGTCAGAGATTCAATTGTTGTGCAGAAAAAATATGCACTATTAATACTGTTTTACAACAATTAATTATAAAAACAGATATTCTTTTTCTTTTCTTGTTATATTGTTTATAATGAATAGATTGAGGAATAATAAGAAGTTGATGTCTAATTTTGTGTAACACTATCCACGTTTCCATTACCCTTCAAATTGCGCAAATTGAAATTGTGAATTGAAAATATGACCAATGGAAACACGTCAATTTCGCAAAAACTCCCATTTTTCGCAAAAAAAGTTTTTACGCTGGCATGAGGTGGTTTTTCAGGCAATTCGAAAAAGAAATATTTCGCAAAACTGCAATGGAAACAGTTTTTGCGCATTTACAGGTCACCTGATGTAGATGACACGGTATGTTTGGACAGAATACGAGACAGAGTTCTTTATTAAATTCATAAAAGACAAAAGAATTACAGGTATAATTCTAAACCTCAAAGAAATGCCACAATCAAGACCTCGAAGCAGATATGAGGGAGAAACACCAGCCGCTCCAAGTATAAGGGTCTTTCCTTACCATTAATGCTTTGATAACACGCATACGTCTCCTTCGATTAATAATTATGGCCAGTGCAGTGGCTGGGATATACATACCAACATCCGTTGCAGTGATTTTTGGAAAGACTTAAGAGGAAAACAATTATGTTTTAGTCGCATAACATCGGTTAATGGAAACGCAGTCATTTCGCAATAGTTTTTTGTCGACATTTAGAAAAAAACGCAAACGTTTTGCGCAAATCTGTAATGGAAACGCGCCTTGATATTTTGGTCTAGATGTGTTGAAGGAGGGAACTTATTCATAAGTCTGACCGATTTAAAAGGAACTTTAATTTCCTTAGCTGACAGTGATGATGTAGTGTTGTGTCACTCAGCATATAGTATCAGCAGATTTTATTGATTAATACAGCACTCCTTTTCTGTGTTCAAACCATAAGTTTGCTATTTACTGCCAAAAACGCTTGATCTTTAGCAGGAATGCTGGAGCTGATGTGAGCTGCAGACAGACTGATGGTAGGTCACTGTTGATGGGAAACGTCCTGATAGTATCTGACAGTATTCTGGGCTGGAGGGAAGAATCTGTTACGTAAAGACTCTCTACAACTCTTCAGTTCAGAATATCTAGTGCACAGCAGTTAGTCAGAGCTTGTTAACTTGAGATTTGAGCTCTCAAGAGCGTACAGCAAGAGATGGATATTTGTTTGAATGGGTTCTGTGTCCTCCAAGACTTCAGTGTTGACTGGCTTTTATTAGTAAGGTTTGATAAGACAAGCATCACTTATTATTGCTTATACTTGGGGTTGTGATTGGACAACAATGTTGCACAATATGCTCTGCATGATAAAATAATAGGCTAAATAATTCCACCGATTTGACATGGGATGGGGACCAGAATTTCAAAGAGGCTTGGGGATTTCAGTCAAATGTAGGATTAAATGTAAGATGATGATCTGTCATTTGACCTGTCATTTGCAGTAATTAAATGACTAATAACAGCTTAAGGAAGTGTTTTGAGCAGAAACGCAGTCATTCAGAACTCAGCATGGCACTCAAATTGACCCAGTAGGAAAAGGTGACCGATTCTCGCATTAGACTCAAATCCTTTGACTTTCTAATCCTGAGAGAATGCAACTCTCCGTTTTCTCCTGAAACACGCTCTCTGGAAAGCTGGCAAACTGGATTTTCCGCTCGCACAAGGCATGTTTTCTCGGCCGATTCCACCTGCTCCGTGAGCGAAGGGGGGGAGTGAGGGGTTTTTCCTGTTCGGATCTGATTTCACTCTTCATCCATGTTCAAATCTGCCAGAAAACACTGTCAGTCAGGATCCCAGTCTAGACACTTGCATTACCCTGCAGTCCTCCATTATTATACCTCTATCACTGTTTTTAAGGACAACTACTTGGTAAAAAAAAATATATATATCTGCACTGCACACTCGCTTATAAGTTTATTTTTACATATAATTTGGGAATGTTACAGTGATAAAGGCTTGTTTCCGAAACATTCGTAGAAATACACTTATAAGTGAGTGTGCAGTTATATACAGTCAAATTTCTTCACTGAAGGGATATTGCATAGTACACTTTTGCATAGTTTGTGATATCCATTTAATAATCCTTTGAAGCTTTGCAAACTGGCAGCTCAGTAGTAATGAAAAGATTTATCTTGAACTCTGTCATGGAAACTAGCATGCATAAACCTTAATTAAACAATTTAAAAATCAATAAAAAAGGAATGTATACCTGTATGATATTACGCTGTATCCACATTGGATCCGCGTTTTGGAAAATGGATGGATGGATGATTCAGCACTGGAATTCATTCGGATTGACCCTCACAGTGCATTATGGGTATTCTCTACACTTGTTATTTCGGTGCATTGTGGGATTGAATGAATGCCCTGGATATCATCCACTCTGGTTTCGAACACCACTACAAATGGCTGTCCTCTTAAATAGTGCCCACTTTAAGGGTATCGAAGGCAATTTCGGACACAGCCCATGTTTTGGGGTAGGTATCATGGAAATGGCGTGATATTCTTTAAAAAAGTTACCATGGGGGAGCCAAGCAAACCATGGTATTTCCACAGGACTTTTAAGTAAAGGAAATTCTTTCTGCAGAACTCAAAATGGTGCCAACCCTTGTCTAGATATACATGCCTCCTTTTCAACCAAATCCACACTGAAATACAGTAGATAAACGTCTTTATGTGTTATTTTTCTCACCAAAGTTCTCAAGTAGCCCAGGAAGCCGTAAAAGCATGCAGTCGTACTCTGGAAGCTCAAGGCTTTCAAAGGTAACCTCTATTCATCGATTCTTTAAATGAATCATGAGCCTGACAAAAGAAAAACAGGAAGAAACTTAATCCGTCCATTGAAGTGTTAGAGGAGTGGCGGTTGGCGACTGTGAGAGACAAATGTGCTGTTTTGCACCGCTGCCAGAAACCCCTCTGGTTCCTCGGGCTGCTCCTCCTACACAGTCTGGGCTCGCTGGCATTCACGTCAACCCCGCAATGTTTTAATTACCATTACCGTCTTAGACATGGAGATTAGGCTAAATAATGTGTATGAATCTCTCTTTCGGGAATGTGTGAGTGGTCTTGATTAATTACACCTTCACGTCTCAATGACAGACGAACAAAAAGATCTTTTCGCTGAAAATTAAACTCTTGCGTGCATTAGTCTTGCTCTATTTTTTGCTGGTCACAGTGTGAAATGTGTAAAGGTAACGTTATACTTAAAGCCAGTGTAGTTATTTTTAATTGTCCTGGATGCTGATTGATCAATGCAGTGTTCCAGTAGCCCAGTAATATAAATGAATATACACTGCCTGGCCAAAAAACAGTCGCTATTTGGATTTAAAGGGGCTATGTGTAGGTTTTCACTTTAAAAAAGTCCAAAATTTCACGTCCGAAATTTCGCACGTTAAAAAATATATACGACCTCACGTTATGTCAATC
This sequence comes from Chrosomus eos, assembly GCA_036326025.1. NCBI lineage: Eukaryota > Metazoa > Chordata > Actinopteri > Cypriniformes > Leuciscidae > Chrosomus > Chrosomus eos. The sequence continues at coordinate 28,514,586 of CM070832.1, forward strand.
ACGCTTGCACACTGCCTCTGAAACTTCCATCCGTCATAAAAAAAAATCCCATCGAGTTTGATTTTCTGCGTTTTTCGCATCCGTAGCAAGCAGTTTGAATGGTGTTTTGACAATTCAGAGCCACCGAATTATGAATCCGGAAAAAAAACGCATATGAAAATTTCTGCTTCGGTGTGCAAGGGCCTTTATAATTAAATTAATCAAATATACGTGCTTCAAATGAAGTGCTAGTCCTCAGCCAGTAGCAGGTGTCACCAGCTCTGTATACAGTCAAGTAGAGAGAGATGTATGAGTTAATGTAATTATGCAGCATGAGTTACATATTTCAAAACACTGTCACGTAGGATCAGGCATATACTCTGATGAGCTGAATTTTTAGGCCGTTCGTGCAGAATGAGATATATGCTTTTAAGTCAGCGATGTGAAAGGGATTGGGATTTGTTCAGCGTTCCGCAGAACTCGTAAGGTGATGGAGACCTACGAGAAGCTGTTAGAGGAGGAATCGTCTCTGAGAGTGGGGTCAGTGGGGGCAAAACCCTCGGAGAGATGGATAGATGGAGAGAGAGCTATCCGAATGCTCTTCCCGCTGGGAAGTTTGTGCTGAACATGTAAGTGCACACGCTTGAAGACACACACTATGTGAGTGTTTACAACACACATGTTACCGTACATACAGTATGGCTGCGTGCTGAAATATTGAGAGCAATTGTGCCTGTTAAAAGCATGCGAGTAATGGAGGTGACACGCTTCAGTGGAGTTTCTCCTGGTGGGACGCTTAGATGCTTGCGGTGGGCGGTAGGAGCTAAATCTTACGGTTGTTTTATTTCATTGTAAATGACTTGATATCACAGAATAGATATTTTTGCTATAAATATAACCCAAAAGCGTTTTTATATGTTAGCCTGTGAATTAACATTCTGTGAATTAATACTTGTTTTACATGTTTTTTTTAACATGGTACCATTGTAAAACCACATTTGAAGTATCTTGTACATATGGCATTAGCATGTTTTTGGACATATCATAGTTTTACTATGTTTTTGGACATGTACCATATTTATACCATTCATTTCAGACAGAATATTGCTTGACAAACCTAAGAAACTTATGGTTACACTGCGTCTGCATTATAATAAATAGAGCTGTCAACGCTGGAACAATCTGTGAGACTTTGGAAAGTAGGCTATCCTAGTCAGATTTTTTTGTAAAAAAAAAAAAAAATATTGCTGCTGTGTGGTATGAAAAGCATAGCACAATCTTTAATGCTTGACACATTTCTGCCGTCACTTAGTATATATGGTGTACAGCCCAGCCCTATTAGACAGCAAAAAATTCCCTTTATAGATCCATGTCATTTTAATCCAGCTTTCTTCATTTTAAAGTAGTTCATCATTTCCCAGATGTCTGTTGCTTGATGGATGTGCAGCGCTCTTTTCCTCTTCAGAAGGCATCAACCCTCAGGATTGTCTGTCTAAATTTGGCAGTGCTTTTTTTTTGTCTTTTTTTTGTGTGTCAGTGTGCTTTCTTTTGGGCCTTTTTTCACGCTCACAAAATAAAAGGCTGTGATCTCCATTCTGGATTCAGAGTAAGCCTGCAAACCGGCATTTCACGCTCTGACAGGGAGAAGATTCATGGCGTTCTTGTGGCATCTCTATCTGCTCGACAGATCCAGAGATTGTTCTGTGTTGTGTTCAGAGACGGAGACCGTCTGAGCTGCCGTTTGATGTTACACCCCGTCATTCACATGCTTTTAGAGAATTACTTTTGGGGTGATTTATGAAAAACAAGTTTTGACATTTCAAAGCAGGGTTTTCAAACTCTCTCTATGTTGTTGATGCAATTGTTTTGATAGAGGGGAACAGGATCCATTTCTAGTTTTAACATTATTTATTTATTCAGACATTCCATTTTAAATACAATAAGTAGGCTATCAGCTGTTTGAAAAGGTACCCACGTTTATTTTTCGAACAATGAAAATGGATAAAATACAACAATTTGGACATGGAGTCACATTGGGATCCCCATATCTATGGGATTGAACCATATAGGGCCTTGAAAATTAATAAGATTTCAAAAGAAAAGTTGATTAGGAATGAGAATCTAATGAGATATCTTTAATACTTTGAGTTACAGGCACGTAAACTTTGGAAAAATTATATTTCTGACATTTAGACAGGCTTAGAAAAAAAATTAGATAGAAAAAAAGTAGATATATCTAGTTTCAAAATTATTTGTTCTTCAGATATTCCTCTTTAAAAGAAAAAGTATCTAAAGTATCATCAGTATGCAAAGTGACCCACAATTGGTTTTTGACCACTGAAAAAGTGTAAAATCCCAATATCTCTGGAAATGAACCATGTTGTGCCTTAAAAAATGGAAGATCCCAAAGTTTAAGAACCAGAATCTAAAAGGATAATTGGAGTTGCAGGCATGCAAACTTCAGGCAAAAAACACAAGTCGTGCTTTTTCCCATTTTTGAACTGTATTGAACTGCATTATGGATTATAATGCTACAAAGGTTGCGAAAGTCAACATATTTTACTAATAGACCTACCAATCTCTGTGTAAAAATAACATAATTACTTATTACTTACTGCCCATTATGCTCTGGCTGTAGGGCAGCAAAAAAATAATAATGCTGCCATATTTCTAAAGTCATTTTTACCCCCCTGTAATTTGGTTCCCAATCTCAGGTGAACATTGTCATTTTGAACCCCCTCTACAAAATAGTGGATAACTTGGTATCCATGACTTTTAATATTTTGACTTTCATCACTATTGATGTTTGTCTTTCTATAGAAAGAAAATGTGTGCTTGGAAGTTTGTAAAATTTGGTTGATTTTACACAGAATGACCCTGCTCACAATTTACCCAGGGAGGTTAACAATTAATCCTGGGTTTTTATAAACTGGCGTATCACACTGTACATTTGTAAACCCTGGGTTAATGTCCTCATTTGCTGTGTCATTGTCACTGATTGGATGAGCTCAGCACGCAACATATTGTGCGTCCGCATATTATACACTGCCGACTGCACTATCAAGTTTTTCAAGGTAAAAATTAAACAAGCTCTTCGCTCCAATTAACACGTTTTCTGTCGCCATTTGACATTTTTCCTCATCAAACACCAAAATGACTTTGATCAGTCACAGAAACACAGTCCATTGTATATAGTATGTAAATATGAGGCACATGATTGGTTGTCGGTTGCTAGTCATCTAGTCTTAACATTCTAACATCCATCATTTTAACTGCACGTTTTTGGCAGCGCAATACAGGGTGAACGCTGCAAAAGTAAACCCCCTTTACCCGGGGTTAAAACTAAAGGTTTAGAATGATAACCTGGGTTAAACAGTGTGAAAAGCCCCATATTTTTAATATGAGCTTGAGACTATGCTGATTGATAATATTTCAAGTGAACATCAACACAAATCACACAAAGCTGTCATATGACTTTAGATGACTTTGTGGAATTTAGAGCGAGTTGTTTGGACTACTTCAGTTGAAAGTAAATCATATGGCTTTGCAACAACATTAAAGTTCATAAATACATGTGTGTTTTTGCACTGTTTGTGTACTGAATGTTGTGTGTTTTCTTCAGCTTGTAGTACATGTGCCGCTGTAAGCCGTCCCTGTCGCGTACGGCTGCACTATCGTGTCTGATCCACATAAATAATAAAGTCCTCTGGTGTAATTCAGTTCCTCTGTTGTACCTGAACCCGACTCCCATAAGACAACCCTGTTATCTCCTTCTGCACGTGTCCGTGTGTAACAGGGAAGCAGGGAGTTATGGGGAGGACACTCAAAATCAATAAAATGTCCAGTTCATGTCTACACATGTCAAGAGCGATGCACATTGTGTCCGTACAGCTCAATTACTGAAGCGTATGTGGTTTCCATACGGGAGGCCATCAAAGCTGCTCGTGTTTCTTTTGATGTTGCTTTAATTCACTCGCTCCAGAGGCAGGGTAAATATTTCATAACCTTCTTCAAATATTGATAAAGCTTTTATTCACGGCTCATTTGCTTCATGTGAATTTTCAGAAAGTTATTTTGGAACTTCTAAAGGCCTTCGCTGATGTTCCCAGTACTAAGCTGGTCTTTTTCTTGGTGGGAAAACGTAATTCATGCAAATTATCTGTAAATATTGTCCTACTTAGGGATTAAGTTCACTCGAGCAATCCATCCAGGAATGAAGCGCAAATGCTGCGGTGTGTCAATCTCCCAGTTCCTTCCAAAAAGCGCGGCGGTCACAAAGGGCCAGTCCCCAGCAGGAAGTGCATATGTATTGGCTAACCCCAGGTGGAGGCTCATTGTCTGTTCCTTCGAAGATTTAAATTTAAAAGCCTTGCTCTGCAGCTGCTCTCTCTCCCAGCATGCACTGGGCCCCTTCAGGGCACAAAAGCGTCCTTGGAGCTGCCAAACTGGCCTGTAATCCTGCTGACGGGGCTTTAGGTTACTGTACCCAGACAACTTTCTGCCTGTCTTTTTGCACCTTGATTTTGGGAGGCAGAGGGCCTGATTCACGAAAATCTTCTTAAGAAAGATACATTCTAAGAAGTTCGTAAGAATATTCTTATGTGCAGTTCTTGAAAAGTTTTCATACTTTCTCTAACAATAAGATCATACTCTTATTGTCGCAACTGGCATGATGGGAGTTTAGCACTCAGTCATGTTTTTTTAAATGTGTTGAGTCACTGGTTTAAGTAGTTCTTTTAAAGAGCCCGTCTCAAGATGGAGCAGTCTGTTGCAATCACTTGCGATAGGATGTGCTATGTCAAGTAAAGGGATCATAGTTGATCTGTGATCCGTACGGACCTGGCACCACGCATGTGATTCTCTGATTAATTGCAAGTTGCATAGAGTGAAAGTTTATAATTTGCTTGAGTTTTAGGTCCTGTCATTTCAAACATTCAAGTGATTTAAAATAATTCTAGTGCAAGAAGACAAAAGAAGTTTGTCCATCTTAAAATGTCCATCTTAGTGAATATCCTCATAAACAGTCTTGTCTTATGGCTTACGTGAACGTAAACAATTGAGAAAGAAAACGGATGTGCATAATTATATTGGATCTGTGCATTTGCTCTTAAAGTGACAGCAGCGTAATAAACCTGTTATTAGGCTTAATATAAATCAAACAACATATAAAGAGAAAATCATTTTTGTAGCTTTAACAAAGATTAATTTTATTTAATTTGTACAGTGAAGACTACACAGAGTGCTATTTTACATTTGACTATTCAATTTCTGTACTTGAATACTGTTAGACTTAATTGAAAATCATAAAGCACTGTTTATTTAATCTGTATCTTTGTTCTACTGTATTTATCTATGCTTGTTATTTGCTTATTTTCTATGCATATTCACTCCCCTACAAAATCACCCCAATATTTCTAGAATGATTATATTTTTTTACAAATAGAGCTATACAAATCATCTGGTCGTTTTTCTACTATATATATTGCGATATAAAAACAATGTCAGTTTTTTCTAATATCGTGAAGCCCTATTTTAAAGTAAATGGATCCTTTATCTGTGAAGGCTATTGTGAATACGACCCGATGTCAATGTTTTCTTATTGAATCTGAAGTTTATTTTTTTTAAATGGTCGGCATGAAATGTTCGCAACCCCTTTTACTTCCAAAATGACGCATTTCAGAGTAGTACAGGCTATTTATTAGGAAAAAATGTGGGCTGGAATCGATTGGATGGTGAAAATATGAGGTCTTGATGACATCATCTAAAAAGGAAAGTTGTTTCGAAAGCAGAGCAAGTTGTACGATGAATCACACATTTATAAAGTGAATTTTTGAAGGCGTCAGTTTTTTGATTTCATGCTGAGTTTTCTTGCACTATTGCACTTCTACTTAAATCCTTATTCGTAATAATAACGCTTGCCAAAGGTCCAGTGGGGTTAATTTTCCTGCCAAACTGCTTCCAGAGCCAAGCTGTGTGTTTTTACGTGATCTGTCATAAACTCTCAGGGCTCTTGGCATGAACTGACTCTGTGTTCTCCCTCTCCACCAGCCCTTCCACCCCATGGTGAACCTGCAGTGCTCTCCAGACCTCCGGCCGTTCCTGTGCGCCCTGTATGCCCCCGTGTGTATGGAGTACGGACGGGTGTCTTTGCCCTGCCGGAGCCTGTGTGACCATGCCAAGAGAGACTGCCAGAAGCTCATGGATATGTTTGGAGTCACCTGGCCGGAAGAGATGGACTGCAGCAGGTACCGATTCAACAGCTTGAGTTGTTTTAATAGAAATTGTAGATCATTTTTGAGAAAAGGAACGAAGTGTACATTTTCTCAGTTTCAGATATAATTGCCACATAATTGCTCAGCATTTCTGGGGTAAATTGTGCTGTAATGGTTGAACATGTTTCTTCTTAGACATCATTTTTTTAAACTAAAATGGTGGTTTAACCCAATGCAGATGTTCCAGGGAAACCTTTAATCTCCAATGAAAAACAACCATACTGATAAGGGAAAATATGCTCACAATTCAAACCAGCTTGAAATAAGTCTGAACATATTTCAATTTAATGTTAGCAGCAGTAAAAAAAAAAAAAAAAAGTGGTAATAAGGAAATCACTTTTAAAGCTATGGAAGCTTGTTTCTGCCACAAAAAAAAAAAAAAAAAAAAGTTACATTTCTGGGTTTTTTTCTCACCATTGCGAGTTTACATCTCAGAATTGCATGTTTATCTCACAATTCTGACTTTACGCAATTGTGAGATAAAAAGTCGGAATTATGTTTTATTCTGTGTCTGAAACAAGCTTCCATAGAAAGCAGTAGTTTTGTGTGTGTGTATATATATCTTTGTCTGTTAACCGCAGGTTCCCGGACTGTGCCGAGTCTTACCCTCGCGCTGTGGATCTGCTGGTGAACGAGGACCCCACTGACCAGTCGCCCATGTCGGTGCAGCGTGACTATGGTTTCTGGTGTCCCCGCGAGCTCAAAGTGGAACCCGAGCTCGGCTACACGTTTCTAGGTGTGCGCGACTGCTCCCCTCCCTGTCCCAACATGTATTTCCGGCGCGAAGAGCTCACCTTCGCCCGCTACTTCATTGGCGTCGTCTCCATCGTCTGCCTCTCCGCTACGCTCTTCACCTTCCTCACCTTCCTCATCGACGTTACACGCTTCCGCTACCCGGAGCGGCCCATTATCTTCTACGCTGTCTGCTACATGATGGTGTCGTTGGTGTTTTTCATAGGCTTCCTGTTGGAGGACCGCGTGGCGTGTAACGCGGCCAATCCTGGCCAGTTTAAAACATCCACAGTGACTCAAGGCTCGCATAACAAGGCCTGCACACTGCTTTTTATGGTGTTGTACTTCTTTACCATGGCAGGCAGTGTGTGGTGGGTCATTCTTACCATAACCTGGTTCTTGGCCGCTGTGCCCAAATGGGGCAGCGAAGCCATCGAGAAGAAGGCCTTGCTCTTCCACGCCAGCGCGTGGGGAATACCTGGCATGCTAACCATAACCCTGCTGGCCCTGAATAAAATCGAGGGCGATAACATCAGCGGCGTGTGTTTCGTGGGCCTGTACGACGTCCACACTCTTCGCTGGTTTGTGCTGGCGCCGCTGTGTCTGGATGTCCTGGTGGGAGTTTCGCTGCTGCTGGCCGGGATCGTAGCGCTCAACAGAGTCCGAATGGAAATCCCCCTGGAGAAGGAGAATCAGGACAAGCTGGTGAAGTTTATGATCCGGATCGGCGTGTTCTCAGTGCTGTATCTGGTGCCGCTGCTGACGGTGGTGGGGTGTTACCTGTACGAGCAGACGTACCGCTCAGTTTGGGAGATCACATGGGTGCAGGAGCGCTGCAGAGAGTACCACATACCCTGCCCTTTCCAGGTAAATGTCTATCTGTCTGTCTGTCGTCCGTCTCTCAAAAATTTCAGCTCGGGATTGCACATAATTTTACACATTCCCAGAGGTTTCACACTTACATGTATAACGTGGGAAAATCCCTCAAACTATTAGCTTGTTGGTTGAATGAGCAGTTTAATCCACACAGATTATCAAATCAAATCGGTAAATTAAAAATGTTATGTGAGGCATCATTTCAAAATGCGCGCTTCACATCACCACATCGTTTGTACAAGCGATACAAGACTTTCGCTCATGTTTAGGGACAGAATTTTCACTTGGCTAATCGGGTCAGTGCTGCATCGTTACTAAAGTATCATATTTACGACTTGTCAATTGTGTCAATTAAAATTAAAAAGGCATTTAAAATGATTGATTTTAGTTTAGTTTTATTTTTCATTCATTTAGAAAGAAATAGTATACAATTTTAATATCAGACATTTAGCAGTTATCAGCTGTAACATAATTATCAGCTTATTGGTATTGGCAAAAATTTAAGAGAAGAGACATTATCTGTAGAGATATACATTAGCCATGTTTCCATCCACTTGTCAATAGAAAGGGTGTTTCCATCAAACGGCTTTAAAGCGGATAATAACCTGTGCGTTATGACGTCACATGCTGTTTTGCGATCAAATTGGTATATCGAATTGATTTGAGACATTTTAAGGTGTTTCCATTAATTTTCTCATCGAATTGCACAACATTCAAGCCAACATTTGCGAACACAGTTTTACCAGGCAAAATGGATCGCACCATAATAACGTTTCCATCCGCGTTTATCGCATAAGCCGTATATCCATCAAGATAAAATCCGATGAGACCGATCAAATTTCATTTGAGGTGAAATTCATGCAATTCAATCGAATTTTACTGTTTCCATAAGGCATTTTTCATTCGATATCACATAAAACGTGTGGATGGAAACCAAAAGTGATGTACGGCGTATGAAAATTGACATTGTCACCCTTTATTCAAATGTTATTAAAAATGTTTTAAAGATTTTGTTGTGCTTTGAGTCAATTGTCAATTGTGCGGACATAATTTTTGGCTAGCTGTCATACAAAGAAATTATGAACGCATGCAAAAACAAGAGCGAACCAATGAAATATCAGTGTAATCCGGCAACTGATTTTGAAGTCTGTATGCTTTTTCCTGTGAGTTTGTTTGTTTTTCTATGCATCTTTTGCATAGTGTAGTTTTCTTTTTTTGATAAATACCTTAACCAAGTTTAGTTTTTTTTATTCCCTCATATTTCAAATATTTGACTTGTATTTTAATGATATAATCAAACTTAAAGGGCCATTAAAACCAAACATCTCCTCCAGACATCACTTTTGCCCACTACTGTATTACTATAAGAGATATGGTATGTCTTTTTATATTTCTGAGTTGTGGCAACAATGCTTTGACTTTATAACAAAATTACTACTGGTTTTTCTGGAAAGTTTAGTCTTTAATCCTTCAAATGGTGTCGTTTTAGTGTTTTTAGCAACAAGGTATAGCCTATAAAACTGTCCTACTTGTGGCTGAAGAGATTTAGAATATGTACCTCCCACCTTTCCAATCATTTTTTCGGATCATAGCTATTATCCTCCTCCAAGTGTTACACCAGTATCTCAAGTTGCTTTCTTTAAGATAGAGACATCAGAAGTGTTTGACTGATTTACTATACAGCTGGTTTGATTTGACTGACTGAATAAAGATGATTGTAATAATCGCAATCTTCTGCAAGACCCGCGTTTGTTGAGAATATCCATCGTAATGGTTCTTTTGTGTTGTGGGTTGAATGGATGGTGAGATACGATCCAGTGCAGTGATGCATGAGGCATTTTTATTACAGTGTAACCGTAGCCGCTCGGCCTCTCCCTCCACACAATAATAAACGGATCCGAGCGTCACGTGGTGTAGTAATTCTCTCCCCTCCCCTCCGGCATATATCTCTGTGTTCGCCATCACTGGCTCTCTCGCTTTGGCTTGGAAGAAGAATGCCTACATTCATCTCACACATTTAACCGTTGAGGACGTTTAGTTCGAGGCTCAACTAATGGAAGCCAGTTGGCACAGCAACAGTCCAGAATATCATTGGTTAGGACTAGGTGATATAGCTTAAAAAAAATCCTGATTAGTTGTTCAAATGTTTGTAATTACATATTATTTACTGAACATTTATATGTGTGTGTATATATCTGTACAATAAATAATATAATTAAAAGGCAAAAAAATATGATCAAGCATAAAAGTAAAGATCAAGGCATGTTTTAAAATTATAGTTTAAAAAATATTATTTTTTATTATATTATATTAAAAGGAAAATTAATTAAAACAAATATTTTTAATTATATTAAATAAATAAATTTAGTTCTTGTAATTGTTTTATATAAAAGATTATTTACAAATATCATATTTAAAAAATATATATATCAAAAGGCTTTAAATATTTATATATGTGTGTATATCTAAAATAATGTAATTAGTTTATAGATATTTTCTATGTATATAAAAATCAAAAAGGCTAAAGATAATCAAGTTCAATGTATTTTTATATTAAAAATGTTCAGGACGAGACCCAATATTCAATCATTTTTTATTTATATGTAAACATTTTGTACAAAATGCAATAAAAGCATGGAAAATGCCACTTGGGGATATGATAATTTTTGGAGAGTTATTAAACATTAATAAAATATTTGAATATGCTATATTTGTAATATTTTCATATTCAGCTTTCTCCTTTTTATCGGTAGTAAAATCATTTGATTTCATTTGTGCACTTGATATATATTGCCTGACTGTTGCCCAGCCCTGAGCAGAGATATTTTTGCAGGATTATTTTTTTCTTTCTTGCTTCTCTTGGTGTGTTTCATCATTGGGCTTGTTGGCCCTGTAGTGAAGGACAGACCCCCTCCCCGTCCCGCTGTGATTAAAGGTGCTCAAGCCTGTCATTACCTCAGACGCTCTAACAAAGACCACAGATACTGACTCACTACAGCTCAGGGCTGTGATTGGCTCTAGCTCCGTATGTGAGGTCTAACGCACTGAATCTGCTGACACGCGTGTTATTCACTCATTCTCGAGCATGTGGAAGTAATGCACTCCAAGGATTGAGGATGTGTGTCTTAGTTTATGCACATTGAAGTCATTTTAAAAGTGTGTCACTAAGCAGAATTAAAGGGATAGGTCACCTAAATTTTTTTAATTATTTCATCATTCACTCACCCTCAAGTTAAACACAAAATAAGATATTTTGAAGAATGTTGGTAACCAGACCCCATTGACTTCCATAGTATTTTCTTTCCTAATATGGAAGTCAATGGGGTCCATCAACTGTTTGGTTATTCATATTCTTCAAAATATATGTATTTTGTGTTCAGCTGAAGAAAGAAATTCATACAGGTTTGGATCAATTTAAGGGTGAGTAAATGACAGAATTTAAATTTTTGGGTAACTATCCCTTTAATAAACTTGACAGACGGTTTTATCCTTCCTTTCTTGTAAATATATCTTTACGTCAGCATAAATTAGTATTTTTCTATGAATATGTATCCTTGTGCTTTAAAGACGTTAAATTTCATCCCATGTAATCATCTGAAAACACCCTCCAGAGTTTTTACATGTTCTCTTTCTTTGTGGCGGCCGTTGGCGCTGTGTGTGTTGTGTTGTGATGTGACATATTCCACTTTGACAGAGGAAGAGGAGGGGAACAGGCTGTTGTTGTGACTTGTGCTCACAGGATAAAGCAGGATTGTCTGTGAGCAGCGAGCTGTGCAGCCTGAAGGAGTGAACGTCTAAACACACACTGGTACAGGAAGAAAGTGTGTCCATGCACACACACTGCAAAGTTTTGAGAGTGAAGATGAAGCGGTTAGAGGAGATAGCATATCCGTAAATGACTCAAACTAATAGTGTAATGTTCCTGAAAGTGTTGTGGTGAAGGATGCAGTGCATGAGTGGAGTATCAGAGACGGACTAATGAACATCTCTCTCTCTGTGTGTGTGTGTGTGTGTAGGTGGAGAAAACCAGCAGGCCTGACCTCGTCCTGTTTCTGATGAAGTACCTGATGGTGCTGGTGGTGGGCATCCCGTCGGTGTTCTGGGTGGGCAGTAAGAAGACCTGTTTCGAGTGGGCCGGCTTCTTCCACGGGCGTAGGCGTAAAGAGTGAGTTAGCTTCCTCATTCGGCTTTAGTTTACAGGAGAAACGACTCGTTTAAAACTAGACATGATCTAGTGATGTATATATGAGAGAGGGTGTTGATGATGGACAAAGAACAATAATTTCTTTTAATTTCATCAATGGTTTTATTCAGAAAGCTCTCTAAAGCAGGGTTTTTATGCCACAGACCCCCATTACTAAAATATAAAGACAGCTAAATATTTTCATGAATAAAGAAGCATTAATACTGTAAAAATATATCAATATATGTGAAATATTATTTAGAAAAAATAAGACATTTTTCATTTTTTTTTTGCTTTCTGTTTAAATCATTCTACATTTTTTAGATGCAAGTACTCAGAACGCTAATCTAATTATATAGGTATTTTTGATTTTATATGGGCCTAAAATTAACTCGCCAAGCGCCAAATGTGTAAAAATCAGTGTTGGCGAGTATATGAAACCGTGTCAATCGCATTGGTAAAATTTTAACAATGCAATGTTGTGTGAGAACATGAATGTGAACAACACTCAGGACAGTTGACGGGACAGTGCTGCATCCTCACGAAAGTTTAAGCCTTGACAATTAAAATATTTAAGACGCGAAAGGGAACTCAATGCGTTACTCATTACCGAAGCGTGGGCCCAGAAATCCCCGTCTCAGTCCTGAATCGAGTCCCGTCTTCTTGCACTTGAATAGACATTGTCAAAATGGCGGTCTACATCAAGATGTTAGGTCTGGGAACTCTCCATTGGCATGCCTCAATCAGAGGGGCGGGATAAACGGTTGTCTTTCATAATCCCTCTGCACGCAATAGGACAGCGCTACAACCAACCAGAGCAACGAACGGTTGTGGATGAGTGAGTCCCATGCGTTTTCCCACCAGGGTATCCGGTCGTCAAAACTCCGAATACATCTTTCTTTTTTAAGAATGACTTAAAGGAGTAGTTCACTTTAAAAAAAAACTTTTGCTGATAATTTACTCACCCCCATGTCATCCAAGATTTCCATGTCTTTCTTTCTTCAGTCGAAAAGAAATTAATGATTTTGATGAAAACATTCCAGGATTTTTCTTCATATAATGGACTTCAATGGGACCCAAACGGTTCAAGGTCCAAATGATCAAAAAGATTTGTTCATTTTGATGAACGAGTTCGAACAGGAGAGTCACGAACGTGCATCACAGAACAGAGCAAGGCGAGCATTTGTGCTAATAAAACTTAAAGTTTTTTATTTATTTTTGAATTGACGATGGTTTCGCTAGATAAGACCCTTATTCATCGTCTGGTGTCGTTTAAAGCCCTTTGAAGCTGCACTGAAACTGTCTTTTGGGCCTTGAACCGTTTGGTTGTCATTATATGGAGAAAAATCCTGGATTGTTTTCATCAAAATCATTAATTTCTTTTCGACTGAAGAAAGAAAGACGTGGACATCTTGGATGACATGGGGGTGAGTAAATTATCAGCAAAAGTTTTTTTAAAAGTGAACAAATCCTTTAAGTGATGTTCTCTTAACTCCAAGTCCTCCAGAGTCATGGCCAAATCTGATTCGAAAGACCGCTGTTCACCAGCAGCATCATCTTTGTTTTCAAGTAGCAGGGAATTCACACGGGGGAACGGTCACACCTCTGCCGTCATTGTTAAGCCCGCCCACCAACTCTATACACGATGTGATTGGTCTGACTAAAGTTTGTTTTTTCCAGCTCGAAAGCCAACGTAGAGTTGCTAGACTACACTGGCTGCGAAATAATTTTTCGCTAGGGTGCGTCTAGATTTCTAGGCTAATGAAAATAGCTTAAAACAAGCAAATAAATAAGAGCATCTGTTTCTCCTCGTATCCAGCAGCGGCGCAGTGAATGAGAGCCGGCAGGTTCTGCAGGAGCCCGACTTTGCTCAGTCTCTGCTGCGTGACCCCAACACACCCATCATCCGCAAGTCCCGCGGGACCTCCACTCAGGGCACGTCCACCCACGCCTCCTCCACACACCTGGCCATGCTGGACGACGTGCGGAGCAAAGCCAGCAGCGTCCACAGCAAGATCAGCAGCTACCATGACCGAGACGGCAGGTGATGATCCACTTGTGCTTATATAGAGACAGAGAGATGCTATATAGCAAATATCAACTGCTTGACTGTTTCTATAGTCACAAAACGTAACTATGACACTTTATGTAAAGTTGGATATCTATGTACACTCACCGTAAAGTGACAAATACCATATAGCAGATCTCAACTGCCTGATTTTTTTTTGTCATAGCAAAGTCTATCTATATTATCTTTATAAAAAATTGTATATATAAGTACGTCCAACTTTAATCGCATAAATACAGTACTCATGTAGAGTGATACAGGATAGCAGATGTTTGCTTGTATCATTGATGAATGTAAACTATATTATTGCCCATCTCTAATCTGCTAAATCCAGCTATCTATCTTTATAGTCTACCTATGCTGTACATTAAGTTATGTATACAAATGTTTTGAAAAGTTTATATTATATAAAATATATTAAATTGTTTTTTATATATTTCACTCAAGTAAAAATAATGTGTATGTATATATATATATATATGCGTGTATATATTATATATATATATACACATACATATATCCATATATATAATTTATTTTATTATTATTATTTTCTGTGTGTCTTTTTCCCCATATTTTTCTTCTTTTTCCTGAACCTTTCCTTGGGTCCCCTTGATCCCGAGTTTGAAACCTCTGATCTAAAGCAAGTGTATCAGTTTTGCTTCATCTAAGAGTTTAATATAGCTGTGCATGTGCAGACGTGTTGAAGCTGCGTGTTCAAAGAAGCCTGAGCTCAATTAACCTGCCGCTTTTCCTTCTGAACACAGGTTCACCCCCTCCAGCCACAGAGGCATGGAGGAACGCCCGGCGTACGGGAGCATGCCACGACTCAACGAGCAGCTGTCCCAAACCGGAAGCCTCCATCGCCTCGACAGCCAACCCAGACACGGCAGCATGCGGGACCTGAGCCACGCACCGGCCACTAGCATAACGCACGGATCCAGTATGAACCGCGTGGTGGAGGAGAACGGGGCAAGTGCGTAACCCAGAGACCCGTCCTCAGATCCGACTGAAACGAGAGGCGTATATCTGTTGGCGCGGGAGAGTCCCTGTCCTGTAGGAGGCTGGGAAGCTGTTGACGGACAGACATGTGCTTTGGCAGCAGCAGGGGAATCTGAAACTTGATGCAAGCGTGTTGACGGAGCCGTCCTCAGGATTTGGCCCATCGGCGGCGCACCTGAGTAACAAGATACGTTTTCTTTTGATACAGTGAAGTTCTGTTTGTTTCAGGACCGGCCGCAGCTGTCCGAGGAGACATTTCCCATTACATCCATCGCACAACCCTGTTAAAGAGTTAATGGATCATCGACGCTTCAAGACTGATGATATCCGGTTTCAGACCCTTGACGGTTCAGAGAGAATCAGTGGTTTTGTGCCTCTGGTGAGCTGTTTTTGTTTCTCATGGTAGTTTGGTTGAGAAGGATCGCATGGAGAAACGATAAACCAGAATCCTCACCAACACCTGATGTGCTTTGTCCCAGCCGCTCTACCTCATCACACTTGATATTGCTTCACTCGTCACATTACAGAGCTAAAACGGCGAGCTGTTTTCCCGACCGTGTGTACAAGAGTCTTAAGCTTTGTAAATGGTGCTTCTTCTTTCTGATGTTGCTTCATGAATATTTCAGCAGGCCATTTCCTCATGCGTAGGCCGTTTGAAATGCACATGTTTTGTGGAACATAAAAATGCATTCTTGAATTTCCGACACGCTTTAAAAGTGCAGTCCTGAGTGTTTTTGTTTACGTGTCGGATGAGATTACAGTGGTACTCAGTGCCTAAACGTGACTTTGGACCTGAGCTTTGCAAAAGCTGTGTTTCTGATCGCTATTACTGCTTCTCCTGTAGCTTTGCCTTCGCTTTCCCGATGACTGACACTTGATCTTCATGCTCCATTCGTCTTTCCACTTTACTAATGAGGAACGATACAGCACTTTAACCGCAGCTATCTTGTTGAATGTGTAGAGACAGTAAATCCACTCATAGCGTCATTCAAGATTTCAAATAAAACTTTTGTAAAAAGAAACAAAAGGTGTGTTTTGTAGTTCCCCATTTTATTGAAATAGTCAGATAATGAGCTTTCCATGTGAAAAGTGGTGTCCAAACCAATACAAACAACAGTATTCCACCTTAAATACATTTGTGCAAAAAAGAAGAAAAGAAAAAGGTCACATCGCAGTATGGGGTAATTCATTTTCACATCCCAACCATTTACGCCACACAGGTCAATAAAATACAATACAAATAAAACAAAACAATCCAACCGTACAGTCCTTAAAACAAGTGATTACACCTATGACATGCAAATCTGTACATAGTCTTACAAAAGTCAAAATCAAGAAGAAACTAATGATATGAAGTAGCAATTCACTAACAAGGCAAACGAAATCCTCACGTGAACTGCATGTGAATGTGTCTTAAAAATCTCCAGCCGTCTCCTCTCATTCTAGTCCGTTCTACCTACACTGATCTAAGAAAACTAAGGCACCTCCCGCTCTAATATTGATCTATTCATTGCTAAGTAACAGTCCTAAATATATCAAACAGCCGATAGATCTGGATGTGTCATTTCTACAATCTTAATCCTCCATCATGCAAACATAGAATCATTGGTTCTGACATACCTGAGATCATTTCAAACAGGTTTCCTGTTCATGTTAATACCATAACCCTGGCAAATTGTTTCGAACCCGTTACAGCCTTTTTAGAGAGCAAAAAAAACAACAACCTGTATTAGTTTCTGTTTAGAAATGAACATGATTGTGGAATAGAGCGAATGCATAACTAAGGTCCCGAGCAAATACCACAGAGATCGCAGGAGTGAAGGCTTGAATTAAAAATACAACATGTGCCGAGTTTGCCGGACTGGTCCACAGTGAAGGTTTCAACAGTGCTTGCATATAATGGAACATACAAAATGCTGGCAATAGTAGAATTAATAAAACCACAGATACATATGCACAAACTTTCACTATTTCTGTACTTCAATACTGAAAGTTCATTCGTTTTTTTCAGCAAACAAAAGCTCACTCAAAAAATTAAGCTGTCCTTATAAACCTTTAGCATTATATTGAGAATCTGTGAAGTGCAATGTGTGCAGTTCTGTAATTTCAGCGATCTTAACATCCGACATTGACAATGCAAGTGTAAATTATATATATATATAATTCCGTATTCTTGCATTACATGGAAAAGATTCAACATTCTGCCAAAACATCACTTTCCCAGGAGTTCACCAAAGCTTTAGAACAACATGCGGGCGAGTGAATGATATACATTTTTATATAGGAGTGAGCTTTTCCAAGGAACAACCTGGAATATTTGGGAATTCTGAACAGCGTACAGATGTACAATCATCTGCAAAATTAGCTTTAAAGCAAATCTGACATAAATCCGCGCAGTAGTGTATGTGAACACGTCACACATGCCCAGTAGTGTATGTGAACCGGACTGACGAGGGTCTGTTGGAGTCGGAATGGCTCGGCTCTCTAACCGGAGCCGTTCTGAGGTTCAGGGATGTGTGATAGATCGCTACAGCAGCTTTACTGGACGTACTTGCTGAATTGACCCTTCGCGTGGAGCTTGATTGACAGGTGTTCTAACCAATCATACTTCGCCATCCGCCATTTTGTCCGAAAAAGCAGCCAGTAGAGTTAGGAGGATTTTAACTTGGTAAAATGAATATACTGACGCCTTTCCGCGGTTAAAACAACATTACTTCTTATGTTCGTTCATGTTTATTTGATGCTATAAATGAACTAGAAGGAAGAGATGATCGGATCACGAGCAGCTTTAACGGATGCTCTACAGCGATCTGTCACGGCACATTAAAGAGCCCCAAAACGGTATTTATTGTTTAAATTTCTTTCAAAAAATGACCACATTTGAAAGCTGAGACTTTGTTTAATATGTTTAATATCAAAAGTAACCGAAAAGTAACCTGGTCTGTCCTGTCTGTCCGCGTGTTGTCAGTCTCCTCTCTGCTCCGCGATGTATTTTTCACTGCGTGAGAACATGGTGAGAGCATGAGAGCAGTATAGCTTGTCGGAACATAGCGACAGTAACTAAGGAGGGCGGGTCTTTGCGAAGGGTCAATTGGTTTCAAAATCAAATGACGTAATCTTTGTCTGGTCCCTGCGTGAGCTGCAGGAAGTGTTCGAGGCAAAGCGTTGAAGCCCTTAATGCTTAAATGCTCGGGTACAGCTTATACTACATGTTATATTCACATGTACACTTTAGGCAAAATTTGGTTCTTGCGAGTTGGAAAAAAAATATTCAAACACTGAAAATAAAAACAAAATACTAAAAGAATAAAAACTCTTTGGAAACAGCATTATTGCTTCTGTAACAGAAGCGTGAAGAAGCACAGATGTAGGCGAGAGTAACATGAACAAGGCTGCAGTGAATCGGTTACATTCAGCACAACAGATTATTTATGATTGTGTGTGTTTAGTGATTTACACACATCTTGAGTTCTCTTAACGCTGGATCTCGCACGCAATGCAACAACATTCATGAAACAAAAGCAGGTCTTAGAAAACATTCATACATCAGGTTTGTTACATATTTTCAATTCAAATATTTTTTTATAATTCAGTGTTCCCTGATGAACCTTGCATTCAATGCAACAATTCACACTTTTATGTTTTATGAAGTGGCCTTGTGAGTGTTTAATGCGACAGTTTACACATGAATTGTTTTATGCACAAATTCACTGCACACTTGTGAATCTCACATTCAACTAAATGTGTGCGTGACCGTCAAATGATTTCACTGCAAGCTTGTTAACGTTATATTCCATGGATAAAATATACATAAGTGGCTTTACGAACGATTTACACAATTTCATGAATGAGGCCCAATGCTTTTTCTAGTGTTCCCTTGCAAATCTTTTCATCTCGACAGTGGAATTACGAAAACGTATCTTGACAAAATAATGCTTTGATTTACATAAAAAGAATTGACGTGGAACATAAAAAGGAAAGAAGACTCTCTCGAACTTATTTGACAACAGAATAGTGTTATGATTTCATTATATATTATACTCTACTTAAACTCTATTTACATTATTGAACTCAGAATCTGTTGAACTCTGACCTCTGAAGGTCGGCATGGCACTGGAGGGTAGAGGCTGAGTTATACAGTAGTGCCACAGCTGGGGGCGCTCTATCTATCGGGGCTTGTTTTATCACACTGATTGGAATGCCAGGAACAGTTTTCTGTGTTAGTGTTATGCGTTTAAAGTAACATCCCACCCTGTCCGTTAAGACTTTTGAATGCGTATTTTTTCCCTTGCGTTAAACGAGGCACACTTGACAACAAACACTGATAAATACACGTTAAAGCTGTGTGTTTGTCTTTTTGGCCCCCCTCCACACCTGTGGCGGTGAGAGATGAGCTACTCTCAGTGGACTGTTCCTCATCCGACAGAGGAACAGAAACAGTGGTGATGGGTCCACTCAAAGGGATGTAAGGTGCAGGGTAATGTGCGTGTCAAACAATCGTGTGTGTAATGCATATGCACTCAAACACACACCTGGCCCCAGCGGCGTGTTGGGGAATATGAGGTGTAAGGAGTGGGCTCATGTCTCCCAGCCCAGGTGCTGTCCGCGCTCCAGAGACTGAGTCTTGCTCTTGTGTGGGGGGGAAGGGCTCGGTGGGCTGCTCAGGTTGGAGCTGTTGGAGGCCGTGGAGTGACGTGGCGAGTCTGAATCCTGAAAGCATGAAGACATGGAGATGATGAATAAACAGACTAAATACACTACTGATTTTTCCTCAGCGAGGATGCAATAAATTGATCATAAATGACAGTAAAGACATTTATAATCTTATAAAACCATTAATGTTACTAATTAAAGAAGTGTTCTTCAGCACCAAATCATCATATTAGACTGATTTCTGAAGGGTCATGTGACACTGAAGACTGGAGTAAATTCAGCTTTGCAACACAGGAATAAATTACATGTTAAAATATATTAAGGCAAAATAACAGCTGACCATTTTAACCCATCTCCAATGCTCAAGGACAAATGCTGTAACTACTGTATAAATATATAAAAGTTAGAGAACAAATTGCATATCAAAATTGCTGAAATAAGACACTGCACAACACTTACTCAAAATTCACTGAAAAGACCTGAACATATTTGTTGTCCATTTACTCGGCTGTTGGTAGATTTTGGGCCTGACATAAATCTGCCATGCAGAAACATGTACTGGCTGATGTAATCGTTTAAAAATAGACAAACATTAGCCGATTAAAGAGTTTATGACTAGCTAGAACAACCACGACAACTCCTCCTCTACACATTATAAGTGGATGTATAAAAGGTGCTATGCAACACATAATGCTAGCAAACGCTGTACACTTCCATCACCTACACAGATCAAACACGCTTTCAATGTGGAGACAGCTCAAATAACCCATTTCCTCCATGAGGTGGGAGCTACAGGGTTCAGGGTCACGTGTGTTACCTTTAGCTTACTAAGCAGGGTCCTTAAAGCCCTTTTCAGATCAGGGGTCTTCTCTGTGGGTGACACTCCCGACAACTAAAGAGTCACACACACAGCACCCACACATCATTATACAGTCAATGTGCACAAAGTCAAACGTGGAGCCGAGGCGCAAACCGTGTGTGTGCAGGTGGAGTGTTAGCAGGTCAACAGCTCAATCTGTGGATATGGTGCCACTTCACACACACTCAACACATGCATATAGCGTGAGAAAGAGAGGATGGAGACCCTCCAAACACATTTTGGTAGGTGAAATGCAACGAATGCCTGTATATTGGTTTTTAGGGATTATATAACACACTTCTAGTGCTCTCTATTGAGTTTTAGCTGTGATCAGCATCGCACAAAAACCTCCAGGAGTGAAACTTTTACCTGTTCTGATCAGTCTGGAGGTCGAATCAACATGTTAAATCAACATTCACAAGAAGAACACACCATTAAGGGGCAAATACCCCTTTACAATTGAAATCCCATCAGTATTGTCATTCAGACATTCCCACATGACTATCTCAGCAGTAGGGTTGCAGAAAATCTATATTTTATCCATAAAGAGCTTTATATTTAGCAATAAAAACCTTTAAAATCATTTTATTATTATTATTATTATTTGCTTGCTGTTTTTTTCTTTCAATGCCAAAGTTAAAAATGAATATGTGAAATACTTTTAGAAACAAAGGCATCTGGAAAAGAAGCCACTGACCTCTCTGTCAAACTGGGAGAGAGGGGCGTCACTCCCGCAGTCCACACCCCCTCCGGATGAGAGCGAGCCTTCAGAGGGTGATGTCATCTGACGTTTACTGGAACCGTAGTTGCCAACCGAAAACTCCCGTCTCATTGCGCTGCCATTTTGAGCGGTGGCGCCTGGGAAATGGGACACAGCCATAAACAGATCTTTAAGACATTTGCCGTGTCCCAATTCACCTACTTCTACTATGCCCTAAAAGCATGTACTGTTTTTGTGAAGAAAAAGTACACACTTTTGAGTGTGTAGCAGAAGAGTAGGCTAGTTTTGGGACATACTGCTTCATCATAATTGCGTCTTTAACAAACAGCTCTGTCGCTTAGTTACACGCATCCTGTCAGCGTTTAAACTGCCCTGTCAATCATCCTGCACCAGTTCAAATCCTCCAACATTTCGAAGAAAAATGTAGTAGCATGTTGATCTGCCAGTCGTTGGTCTTCTCTCCTTGTGATTGCATAATGATGCAAATATATTAAATAGGATTTTCAACTCCCAATTATAGTTGAGAATTTTAATCAACATTTCGTTAAAATACATAACTATGGAAGTCAATGAGACCAGAAACTGTCTGGTAACTGATATTCTTCTAAATATCAGAAAATCGGCTGAATGGATTCGAAAACGGTAAAACTCAACTGTTTAACTCTGAGGGAGTTGTAAAATTAGCCTATTTCCAAAAAAAGTGGAGTATCCCTTTAAAAGTTAATGACTAAATATATCTTTATAAATGTTCACAATGCCGTTACAAATTAATGTGGATAACATTGAACAAATATGTTTTCGTTAGGTTAGATACGGATTGTTAATCACTCAAACCCCTTTATCTTAACCTCTCTACTTATCTGTTGTCTCGCACATCTGCCATATTTGTAGTTTTAATTTTATTTTTTTATTCGTGTTTGTAATTCTAATCGAATCCTCATCCAACACTCAATGGGTTGTTGGGCAATATTAGCTGTTAGAGTGTGTATGAATCTGCACTTTAGATTTTAACTGGGAAAAGTAGACCATCCGGATATCTTTGGAATACTCATTTCAGCATACTAAGATTTGGGACTAATTCTTATTTCGAAAACTATTTACGACGGATAGTATGCGAATTGGGAAGCAGTCATTGACTCATTTACAATGAGAACTTGAAAAGTTCAAATTACACTATGTCCGACGCAACATCAATTGATGACGAAGTTTAAAAGCTCAAAAGAACATCCGAAAGTTCAAAAAGAGCAATTGAAAAAAAAAGAAAAGAAAATTCAAACATTTAAAAAAAGTTCAAATTTTCAAGACAGTTTGATAATTCAAAAGACAGTTATAGTTTATAAGAGTTCACAAGGAAGTTTAAAAATTCAAAAGACCAATTGCCCTTAATAACAAAAAGACCGAAATATGTCTGATCATGTACATTGCACTATACATAAAAAAAATATCAATCTATATACAGTAGAGGTCAAAATTAGAGAACAATTAAGAAACACTTGATTACTATTTTCAGAAATATTGTTAATCTTCATTGCTTGAAATTTTGAGGTATATTCGTTGTGGGTATACCATTGTTCTACTAGCATTTTTTACAAAATAACCAAGGTACTTCAACAAAAACCTTTATTTTGTGGAAAAAACAGCGATCAAAATTAGAGAACAATAACCCTTGCAGCACAAAAGCAAGCATTACAACAAAAATGTTAGGCTTCCAGCAGTCAAAATTTAGTAGGAAGTGTAGAGGGTTTAGATCAGGACTCTGGGCTGGCCATTTCATTATTTCAATTTTCTGAGCTTCAAGGAACTCCTTTACCCATTTTGCAGTGTGACGGGGCATTGTCTTGCACGAAAAAAGCGGGCTGATTGGGAGATTCTTGCAGGGAAGGAACCACATGTTGCAGAAGGAGGTTCTGATAAACATTTGCATTGCTTGCTTTTGTGCTGCAAGTGTTAAGTGTTCTCTAATTTTGATTTTTTGAGGTTTTTGTTGAAGTACCTTGGTTATTTTGTAAAAAAAAATGCTAGTAGAACAATGGTATACCCACAGCGAATATACCTCAAAATTTCAAGCAATGAAGATTAACAATATTTCTGAAAATAATCAAGTGTTTCTTAATTGTTCTCTAATTTTGACCTCTACTGTATGTATATTGTATATATATATATATATATATATATATAATATATATTATATATATATATATATAATGTATGTATGCCAAAAATGAGTTTTAGGGATATTTCCTATAAAACCAGTTAATTTTCTACCAATAGTTGAAACTAAAAGCAAAAGTTTCTTGAGTTATTCTTGTCCATATATACCGGTATATATATATATACACACACACACACACATCTGTGAAGATATTTCAGCACTCACGTGTGCCGAGACCACTGCTGATGCTCATAGATCGGCCCGGTTCAGGCCTGACCTTGCTGATGGAGGGGATACTGACGGATGCTCCCAGGACACCACGACTCTCCTGAGCGCGCACATTCTGAACACCCCAAACACACAGTGGGCAGAGAAAAACATTATTACTGAAATCAAACAATAAATAAATTCACAAAAGCTAAAAATACACCAATGTCACTGTAAATTAGCTTACATTTTAAAGCAAGGGGAAAATCAAATCATTTTCTCAAGTTTTCAAGTTTCAAGTTTATCTATAAGATTCATAAAACCAGCAGTATACACTTTTTATACACATTTTTGTCATTTAACAAAACCCATTAAATGTAAGCTTAAATTTGTGGTTTTTAATCCATGTCTGTTAGCATTGAGGTCATACCTGGTTTTAATCCTTAAAGGTGCAGTAAGCGATTTCTGAGAAACACTTGATATTTGACATCATACCCAAACAAACACACCCTACCCTTTATGGCTCTGCCCCCAAAATGCGCAAACACGCAAAGAGTAGATGTCTCTTTATCATAGCTGAAGTGAAGCAAAATAATGCTTTAATGACACTCAAAACTGTCCTGTTACTAAAGCTAATTACAACAACAGTATATCTTGGTTCTGTGAACTGTATCAAAACCAGTGTTACTCGCATACAGAGCAGAAACAACTCAACGGCGGCCATTTTCAGGCCTTCCTGCTTTGGTCTCTCCAGCGCTGGAAAGCTTTTCTAATATAATCGCTGGTCCTAAAGCTCTTGCCTGATCATAACGCTTTTTTTTTCAGTGATATTCATCTTAACTTTTCTCTTTTGTAATGTCTCTCAGTCATCTCTCTTTCTACAGTCTTTCTTCAAATCTCCCTCTTGCTCTCTCTCCTCCCCCATCATGAGTGGACACGCCCCCGATTGCTGATTGGCTACAAGTGTGTTGTGGTGCTCGTCCAAACCACTTTCAACAGTGTACTGCACCTTTAAAACTTTTAAATAATTAGAAAAAAAAATGAGGAGGAGGATGATTTGGCATGCAGAGCAACAGATTGTCAATTTGTGACACAGGCAGACAGTCTGAAAACAGACTGAGGGTGAAAGTGAGCTAATGCATGTGGGAATACATTCAGAAAACAGATGGACTGAGTCTGTGTGTCTCTCTCTGGTCCTACCAGAGAACAGATGGAAGCAGGGGTCCCAGGGGCGGAGCTGAGAGACAGGGAGTGGGAGGAGAGAGGGGAGGAGTCCTGGGACAGGAAGTTGTCAGCAGAGGTGTGTGTCATGTGATAGACATGCTCAAAGCTGGTAGGGGTGGAGATGAGGCGCAGATGAGGAACGGGGAGAGGAGAACCGGGCTACAGAAGGAACCCAAGGGGAGCAGATATAGAGGGGTGAAATGGAGGAAAAAGAAAGAAAAAATATAGATGCATGCAACAGTTTACCTCTCAATAATGGCAGAAATAAGAAGAATAAGTTGGTGACAAGTCAATGAGATAAAGTTATTTGAAAGACAACATGAAAGCAAAATTGACTTCCTAAATGTTGGTTATATAAAATGTCCATGTAATGTGACATACGATTTTATGCCATCTTTTAATCAAGCTCATCTCTAAAACTGAAATAATAACGGTGGAAATAATGAACAGCTCATGCTCATTAAAACAGCTCTTAGAAACAGATGGATGGAGGCGTAGAATCTGAGAGGTGACGTTCTCCCTGCTGTCAGCTGCTCCTACCATTGGCAGATCTTTCAGGATCTGGATCCCATCTCCCGGGCCCATGTGAACCACATGGTTGAAGTTTGTTGGTTTTGAAATGAACTTGTTCCTCATTTCTGGGTTATTCAGCATCTCCCTGAAGAGCACAAACAATGCAGTGAGACTCAGAGCACACGAATACCTTCTCAAGACTAGAATAATTCAACAACTTGCAAACATGAAACTGGATTACAATTAAGGGCTTTCCACAGTCTTGCCTCATGCTTTTCAATAAATCCATATATTTTTTTACAGAAACTTTACTGTTTAGTAAAACTATAATGTGAAACTGTGAAACTATAATGAATTATTTTATTTATTATGACATTTTCACAGATAAAATTTAAAGATGCACCGGTACTAAATTTAGCCGTTTCTAGATTTTAACACACACACAGGCGTGTAAAATCTAGAAATGTACTATCCAATAGCTAATGATAGACATTATTTAGTCGCCTTAGAGTGAAGATTTAGTCGTATTTTAGAGGGTTCATATTAGAGATGCGCGGATGGGCTATTATTTCATCCGCAACCGCATCACAAAACTCATCATCCGTCCGCACCAACGTTTTTGACCAATTTTCAAAACCGCACCCGCCCGCGATCCGCTGATTGGGTGATACAACGCGCTGCTGATGACAGCCGCGAGAGAAAGCTCTCAGAATATCAGCTGTGAACTCCGTCTCCGATCGGCGCGCAGGGATAAAAATAAATAAATAGCCTAAATTAAACGCACTTCGGCAAACCTGACCTTATCTGATAGGCAGTGGCGGCCTTAAGCATCTGGGGGCCCGTTTCAATAATGTATAGCGTTACCCACATAAAACATAAACATAGAGCAGAAAAGGCAAGGATTCCTGTTGGTTTGCATAAACTGTATATTATTTTATTACGTGCACTTTCAGCTTCATGAACAGGCAGATATAAATAATCCAACCTTATTTGATTAAAACTATATATACAATTATACAGTGTTTTACTTTGGAATAAGCCTCGCCCTTAAATATACGTCGACCTACTACACCACAAAACTAGTTGAGGATAAATTCTTTAAAATAGGGGAATCCGTTACGGACGTGAGCGCTCTGAAAGCGGCACTAAAAGATGCTTTAAAACTTTCACAGAGACATAAAACAGAAAGCACAAAAGCCTTTCTTTAAAGTGAATTTCGTTTTGTTTTAATTGTATCTTAATTTTAATCAATATTTTATCAACCAATTGCCTGGATTAAATAAATGATAAGTAAATATAGCAGATATAGCCTATAGACGAATCACGAAACCACCGGCGCGTGAACTGGAGCACGTCTCAAAACTCAGCCTACTTGCCTCACAGACCGAGAACTATATCTAAAATGTCTACTTCTGAAAAGAACATTTCAAAACGAAAGAAAACAGACTGCTCTCTGTTTATGTAATCCGTATGAAATGTGCATTTCTCTCTGGCGCGTTCACTACTGCGAATATCACGATCAGCATCGTCAACTTCATCTTTGCAGGCGACAATGACACAGAAAACACGTTTATAAACAATTAAATTGTCTCCTTGCTATAGGCCTATTCGACATATTCATAATCATTACTTTTGCCGGTTCTTT
Source organism: Chrosomus eos (assembly GCA_036326025.1). Taxonomy (NCBI): domain Eukaryota; kingdom Metazoa; phylum Chordata; class Actinopteri; order Cypriniformes; family Leuciscidae; genus Chrosomus; species Chrosomus eos. The sequence goes on from CM070832.1 coordinate 28,541,672, forward strand.
GTGACAACTTTTAGGTGCTTTTTTGGCAGCGCTACACCCTTACATGTTAGATGAACGCGTCACCACAACATCAGCACCGAAAACATGGGGATTTTTTACAATAAATTACAAGCTGCTAGTGACATTATTTAGTTAATCGCCTGTTGCGAGTGCAAATGCAAAGTTGCAAAGCTGATTTAATCATGGTAAAACTGAATTAATTTACAAAATAGTTTTAATTTGTAGGCTATTTCAGCACTTCGCGAATGGACAGCGACTCTTACGTGTGTTCACACCGAACACGATTAGAGCGTCAAATACGCGTCTAGTTAGACGCTTGAACATATATTTTTCATTTGATTGCTTCAACCGCCCGCCACCCGCCCGAATTTAATTAAAATATTTTTTTCGTCACGTCATCCGCCCGATCCGCGGTTTATCCGCGGCTGTAACCGCCAACCGCGCAACTCTAGTTCATATAGTTGATTTGTAGGGACCTGGCAACCCTGGCTTGAACTACAGGTGATTCATAGGGTCAAATAGAGCATTGATTTTTTTTTAACTGTTAATGTGTTATTGTCACGCTCTTTAACAGCTTCAACTTCAACGGCCCTAAATTTAACACAAGAAACGTTTCTTCACACACAGTATGAGTTGCAGTCTGACAAGTTTTTCCACCACCTGACTGACACAATATATCTGTCCTGATCATTTGCTGTTTTTAAACAATTGGCAGATGACCGATAGTGAGAATAATACTGAATATTGACCGATACATTGGTGCATCCCTAATAGACTTGCTACTGACCTCATAAATATGTAAATAAGAATTTTAAACCAGGGATAAAAAAATCATGACCAGCGTGAAACATGAACATTTTTCCTAAGATTAAGAATGGTCTAAAAATGAACAATTTGAAGTGTGAAAAGCCCATACGAGTTTCCTTTAGAAGTCATGCTGGTTAGTGTTGCTAGGCTTGAACATCACCTCCTATGCTGAGCTCTCTCGTCCTCCGGCACGCGGAAAGAAAAGCGGCGTTTGCTCGTCACACTGCGCACCATCTGTTTACGGCTGTTATCAGATGTCTCTGGCACCACCAGCTCATCTCCCTCTGCACATCATTACACAGTACACAAAGCATTAAACACATTACACAACACATTTAACGCTATGAAAGGATAGAACAACAAACGACTACCAGGATCCAAAAATTTGTTAAATCACACACGCATGAGTTTAAGCTTCCTATTCACAAGACGCAACATATTAAGCCAATTCTTTACATTTTAACAATATAAAATCAAAATCGACCCCTTTCTATTTTTAATAAATGTAAATGTGAAAGATTTATCAGTGTAAATTATTAAGAAAACAATGTTTGTGTGAAAATCCATTAGCTTTCTCTGCCTTTCTTGTCTTTTATTTGCTGCTGAATATTGCATAAATACGTGGGGCAGGAATATTCAGGAGGAGCAGCAGGAGGGAGGATCTCACCCGCTGTCTTGTTTTTAAAGTAGATGAGCCGTGCGGTCTCCAGCCCCAGCAGGTTTAGAGAGCCATCAGCGTTCAGAGGATGAACCTGCAATGCAGGAGACACACAGCTCATTAACACACTGAACTTTCATTTACCACCTGCTTCTACTATATTTTATTCCAAAAAGAAACGAGAAGCTCTCTCTGGAAGCGTGTATTATTGAGGATATAATGAAAAGTGTACGTTTTTCAAAGGCATCGTTTGAATCCAATCCATAGTGTTGACGTCGAATACATCCACTGCGTTCTCGCTATACACTGACAGATAAGGTGCATTATAACCTGCAAGACATAAGTCACAGAAAACAAACAAGTTATCCTCAGCATGCCTACGTCCCAGCAAATTATGAGCACAACTTCTGCAACTATTATAATCTATGAGCACATAACTACAACAACGCACACTCTCAACTTGAGTACACAAAATAGTTAGTTGGGGACATTTATGGTCATTTAACAATGAATTTAACAATAATATTACAACATTAATTTCCTGTTATCTCTGTAAAGCTGCTTTGAAAGAATTTGTAATCTAAAAAGCGCTATATAAATAAAGGTGACTTGACAAGACAAAATATCTAGCGTAAAATAAGGTCATAATATTTACATAAAATAAAATATCACCCATTACATTTAAAATATAATATATAGCCTTTTATATGACCAAAATATTGTATCACGATATGAGTAATAAAAACAAAGAAACTAAATGCAAGCATAAATGAATACTAACAATAATACAACAAATCCATAACCACTATATTATACTGTACATACACTACCGTTCAAAAGTTTGGGGTCGGTGAGATTTTTAATGTTTTTAAAAGAAGTCTCTTCTGCTCACCAAAGCTGCATTTATTTGATTAAAAATACAAAACAAACTCAGTAATATTGTGAAATATTATTTCAATGTAAATCAGCTGTTTTCTATGTGAATATATACCAAAGTGGGTAACACTTTATTTGAAGGGGTGTGCATAAGACTGACATGACACTGTCATAAACATGACATAACACCTGTCATGAACATGAAGGAGTCTTTATGAATGTTTATGACTGTTGTCATTAAGTGTCATTCGGTAAATTATGACACTTTTAATGCAAAGTTGAGATTGTTTAAAATGTCTTTGTTATGACAACTTGACATTAACAAAGACAAAAATGTCTTTGTTATGACAACTTGACATTAACAAAGACAAAAATGTCTTTGTTATGACAACTTGACATTAACCAAGAAATCATAACCTGTCAACCTGCCACAAATATGTCATAACAGGTCTAATTATCAAACTTAAAGCATTTCGCTGTGTAATAACCCTTAATGACATCTTTATAACTAGTACAATGTGTTCCACTTTACTTGAGGACAGGTAATATTCATGACACAGTTATAATGGTGTCATGACGGCCAAAGTTGTGACAGGTTGACAGGTTATGATTTCTTGGTTAATGTCAAGTTGTCATAACAAAGACATTTCTGTCTTTGTTAATGTCAAGTTATCATAATCAAGACATTTTTGTCTTGGGTAATGTCAAGTTGTCATAACAAAGACATTTTAAACAATCTCAACTTTGCATTAAAAGTGTCATAATTTACCGAATGACACTTAATGACAACAGTCATAAACATTCATAAAGACTCCTTCATGTTCATGACAGGTGTTATGTCATGTTTATGACAGTGTCATGTCAGTCTTATGCACACCCCTTCAAATAAAGTGTTACCGTAAAGTGTAATTTATTCCTGTGGTCAAAGCTGAATTTTCAGCATCATTACTCCAGTCTTCAGTGTCACATGATCCTTCAGAAATCACTATAATAAGATGATTTGATGCTCAAGAAACATTTATGATTATTATCACAGTTGAAAACAGTTTTGCTGCTTCATATTTTTGTGCAAACCGTGATTCATTTTTTTCAAGATTCTTTGAAAGTTCAAGAGAAAAGCATTTAATTCAAAATGTAATATTTTGCATTATTATAAATGTCTTTACTGTCACTTTTGATCAATTTAATGTGTCCTTTCTGAAGAAAAGTATTAATTTCTTTAAAAAAAAAAAATCGTACTGACCCCAAACTTTTGACCGGTAGTGTGCATCAATTGTATTATAAAACCATTTCAGCAATAATATCTTGACAGAACAGAACAGAAAGACCAATCGTCACTCACGGCATGAGGTGGGCTTAGCCGGCCACATCAGTTCCTGTTGTCGTGAACGTCTGCCCTGGCAGTCCACATACACACCGATACTGTTAAAGCACAAGAGCAGCTCTTTACTGGAGATCTCCACGAGGCAGTGAGCGTCCAGCTTCAGATGCTCGATGAAGGCCAGGGTGTGATCGTCAGGGTGAATGAGACAGTCGACCGCTCCGTCCCCCTGAAGACTGTATCGCAGGAACCCGGACTGGAAGCCCACGCAAAGCTTGTCGCCCTGGAGACCCATCCACTGCACTGACCCTGGGACCACGATATCCTTCAGCTTCCGATGGCGTGTTTTGGTCTTGTTGAGCTCGTAGATGAACACCTTGTCAGTTTTTTTCATGGCCACAAAAAGGTATGTGAGAGATCCGTGTCTGACTGTACCCGAGACCAGAGTTAGGCAGCCTTTGGTCTCCACTATCTTGCAGGCATCTCGGTCATCGAGGGCCGTCATAGGGTAGAGTCGCACGTGGCCGTTTCGACCGGATATCACGGCAATCAACTGTTCTGATGGGATTAGCTCAATCTGATAGACCTTTTTATCTCCTAGCTTGATAATCTCTGTGAATAGGAATATATAAACAATAAAAGGCTTTGTATTAACATCAAAGAATACAGTAGGATGTCTAAAAATACAGTGTAAACACAACAGATAAGTACAGTAAACGCAAATAAAGCTTTTAATTACGCTTACCGTCTTTGGTAACATGAATAACGTACAGCCCTTCCTCATTGCCCAGGGCTATCCTCTCATGATCTGTGGATAAATAGAAGTGTAGTGAAAATAAACAGAAAGCAGTTTGATAAAGCTATGCTGGATTGAGTTGGACTAGTGCAGACCAGTTCTTAAATTGTTGTTTTATTAAAGAGGATTTTGCTTGCTCTTTTGAAGTACGGGAATTCAAAGAATTGAATATTATAATATAGAAATAAATGTTATATAAAAATTCAGTAGTATATCTTTATATATTATTATATAATATTGTTTTAAACACACATTAAAATTATATTAAATATCATTATAATATATTTATTTATTTACAGTATAATATATAAGACTTGTGTTTCCTGTTTGACAACAGAAATGTAATATTTTCTTCTATCTTGTGGATTGCTACCATCATTCATGAGAGCACTACGACGCATGCGTGTTGTGTTGATCTGAGAGTAGACGCCGTTGCGTGAACGTGTGTCTGAGATTAATATTTTGTAAATGAAGTGGTAAATTATGTTTTTTTTTATGCAAACAAAGCACTCGTGTCGCTTCATAAAATTGAGGTTAAACCACTGGAGCTCTCAGATTTCATTAAAAAGATCTTCATTTGTGTTCCGAAGATGAACAAATGTCTTTAGGTTTTGGAACGACATGAGGGTGAGTCATTAATAACAGAATTTATATATATATATATATTTTGGGTGAACTACCCCTTTAACATATGATCATTTCACATGTGAAGAGGTTAGCCAATCATATCAAAGATTATATAAATATGGAAGTCTTAAAGGAACACTCCACCGTTTTTTGAAAAAGGGCTTATTCCTTATTTCCTACATTTAGATATGTGTGCAAATGCATTTTTGTCTCAGTGCATGCATTGTTTTAGTTTGACAGGGTCGGCGCTAGCTTAGCTTAGCACAAATAATGGTATCCTTTGTTGCCAGCTAGCATGTCCTGTAGTGTTGTCAAAAAACTCGGTACTTCGGTACCAAGTCGGTACTAAAAAAAAATAACGGTTACGGTACCAGCTTTTCTAGGTACCGAGTACCGGGTTAATCCGGTTCTTGATGCGCTGTCCGCAAGGTGCACAGTTGCGTCCTCTTCATAAAAACACTGAGACATGGCGACCGGCGCTGCTAATGTGGCTCTGAATCCAATTGTTGACAAGAAAGGAGGGAAGAGCCACATATGGAAATATTTTGAATTAGGCTAATGTCACGTTGCCATAATGGGCCGTTCACATGTTTTTTGCGCGTGCAAATTTCAAATGTAGGCGCGCGGGAAGCGCACTCATAATAGAAGCGACGTGCGAACTTGTTTTTCCAGGCGCGTCACTGTTGCATAGCGGAGACACGGGAGAGCGAGAGCTTGTGGAGAGAAGGAGAAAGCGGTGTGAACTGCGCTCTCTGTGATGATGACGAGGAAGTATCAGCAAATAATTTATTTATTTTTTTAGCCCTTGCATTAGAAATCAGCTACAGGGTTCTCAAGTTTTGAAGCAGGCAAGAGTGACATTTTTGGCAGTTTTGGATTAAATAAAAGTACAGTTAAGTCAAATAAAACATGTTTTATCTCCTGTATAGTTTGGTACTACAATAAGATACCATTCATTAACATTAATGCATTATCTAACATCAACACATTGAGTGAACAATATATTTTACAACATTATTTAATGTTTGTGAATGTTATTTAATACATACACTTGATTGTTCATATTTTTTCACTTCATTCATTGTGCATTAAATAATGTTAACAGAAAAAACTTTTGATTTTAAAAACGTATTAGTACATTTTTAAATTAACCCCAAGGAGAATAATTGCAACAGTAACTATGGTTTATTGTTAGGTAATTTTATCTAATGTTATCTATCAAATAGAATCTTCTTATTGTAAAGTGTTTTTAATACTAAAGTTTCCATCTTTGTAACCGTGATATACACTTTAATATATGTAAATTTAATCTAAATTAAGCTTTGGTACCGAAATTGGTACCAAGAACCGTGAATTTTCACTGGTATTGGTACCGAATACTGAAATTTTGGTACCGTGACAACACTGATGTCCTGAGTAAAAGTGATTAAAAAAAATAAACAAACCCACGTAATTACTTCTTGTGGCTTGCATATTCACAACAAGTACAAATAGCGATGCAAATTAACACTAGGCGATTTCCTAGGCAGATATTGACTTGGGACTATATTAGGGGGAAGCACAGGCGAAGCACTGCTGCTTAGGCGAAGCACTGTTACTTGGGCGCAGAGATATCACGCAACACATGAAATCCCACAGTAGCAGTGCACAGTAGCAGTTGCATCACTATTTGTACTTTTTGTGAATACGCAGGCCACAAGAAGTAATTACGTGGGTTTATTATTTTTTTTAATCACTTTTGATCAGGACATGCTAGCTGGCAACAAAGGATTCCATTCATTGTGCTAAGCTAAGCTAGCGCCGACCCTGTCAAACTAAAACAATGCATGCACTGAGACAAAAATGCATTTGCACACATATCTAAATGTAGGAAAGAATGTGAATAAGACCTATTTCAAAAAACGGTGGAGTGTTCCTTTAATGATTATGTAATAAAAAACCTTGACATTAACATTATAAACCTAAGATTATTGGGATGTGGTGGATTGTACCTATAATAGCAGCAGCTTGTGTGGTTTTGATGAGAGGCAGTGAGCTGTCATACGCTTCTTTAGGGACGTAAACAAAGCGTTCTTTAAGTTTGCTCTTCTTCAAGATGCGGTGCAGCTCGTTCAGCATGCCAACCCACTTGGTTCTTTCCTGATCGCTGTCGGCCAGGATCAAGATGGAGCATTTCTTATTGCTGGATGATGAGAGCTGTGACGCTGTCACCTGCAGGAGAGGAAGAGGACAACAACTTCAAATTTTATCACCGAACACAGGCACAAAATTATTTTCTTAAATTACAGTACATAACTGATGTTACCAATATGAACTTATGTAAATAACATATTGTACAACCATGTTCAACTCACCCTGAAGATACAGGGAATGTCCTTCCTGTTCGCATGAATGACATCTGATGCCAAAACTGAGCTAACTGAAAATTCCTCGTCCCTGCGAACAAAGAGGACAATTTAGATGTCATGCAAAGTCATTAGAATCAAAAACAGGAGCAGATGGTTTGTTTTGAAGTTCTCACTGACCTCATGTCAATAACCTGGTTCACTGTGACACCAGGCTGAGCAGCTTTGCCCTCTGGGAGATCGTATAAGAAGAGTTTGAAGTCACAGACCACAGCGATGGACCTCTGCCACCCCTTCTTCACACCTAATGGGTTCGGCACCTAAAAGAAAAGATCTCAGAATTAGTTCTCAAATAACTGAAAACAAAACTGTCCATCTTAAAGGGTTAGTTCAACCAAAATGAGAATTCTGTCATTAATTACTCACCCTCATGTCGTTCCAAAACCGTTCTCCAGAACACAAATTAATCTGAGAGCTTTCTGTCCCTCAGTTGAGAGCTACACAACTACCACTTTAAAGCTTAAAAAACGTTCATGAAGAGATAGCAAAACTAAATATGAATTGAGCGGTTTAGTCAAAATTTTCTGAAGAGACATGGCCGCTTATTTTTCATCTTCGTGTTACGCAGCACGTTTGAGCTTCCACAGGAACCAATGAGGTTTGTTCTCTCACGTCAAGCAGGTTCGGTTGAGCTTCTATGTTCGCTAATCAATATGCATATGTGAATAAAAGCCTAAATTCAATCTGTTCACCATATAAAGCGATCGTGTCTCTTCAGAAAATTTGGACTAGACCGCTCAATTCATATGGATTTATTTTACAATGAACTTTGTGAAGCATCTGTGGTAGTAGCGTAATAGTCAATGGAGGGACAGAAAGTTCCCAGATTTCATCAAAAAGATTCATTTGTGTATTGAATATCAACAAAAGTCTTACGGGTTTGGAACGACATGAGGGGGAGTAATTTAATACAGACTTTTCATTTTTGGGTGAACTATCCCTTTAATTATATTATATTTTTTTTATATTAATTATATTATAAGTAGACCAATATTGCCTTTGGTGACAGACTATTTTTACAGCTAAAACATTATAGGTTGAAATTATAAATGAATCCTAGTCCATTTTCCAGGAAGATAAAAAAAAGTATGTTTATCTGCTAATAGTAATTTTAACAGTAATAGTTTTGATTACAAAAATGTTATGAGGACTTAAACTAAAGCATCTAACCTTGACGTGGCCCTCATAAGCTGTGCCAATGCCCTTCTGAGCGTCGATACCCAGCGGTCCTTTGGTTTGATCCGGGGGGATCGGGCACACGGCAGGAGCTTTGTCCGCACACGTCACGTGACAGGAGAAATTACAGACTGCAGGAGGAGGAGAACAAGGTGAATGCCAATCATAACGATCATTTACCATTTCCATGACAACCTCTGCTGAGCCCTTACCTTCACACATACAGCCCTGCCGAATGATTCCCACCATTAGAGAAGTACACTGGTTACACTTAGTGGCCGTGTTGAAGGTCTTCACCACGAATTGATGTGCCTTTGGCTAAAAAGAGAATTTTGAAAATTATAAAATTACAACATATTACAAAATACAAGATTTGTTTGACTGGCTGATATGAAAGTAGTTGTAGAATGTGAGGAAAATGAATTACTTTAGGTGTGCTGTGACCAGAGCTACTGTATCCTGATCGAACGGGTGTTTGAGCGCCTCGTTGTGGCTGATCTACCAGCTGGAAACATAGTCACGGCTATTAGTCACAACATGCTAACATCCTATCAGAAATGTTAAAGCATCATCTGCACCGTCTCTTTTTCTAAATGAGTAAAGCTTTGTTCCAAAACCTGCTGAGCTCCGTACCTAGACAGCCCTATAAAGCATCTAACCACATTCATCTTATGTGTCTGTATTGGATAAGGCAATCCCTGAATACACTGCAGCAAGCTCTGTGTTAAAGGAACACTCCACCGTTTTTTGAAATAGGGCTTATTCACATTCTTTCCTACATTTAGATAGGTGTGCAAATTCATTTTTGTCTCAGTGCATGCATTGTTTTAGTTTGACAGGGTCGGCGCTAGCTTAGCTTAGCACAATGAATGGAATTCTTTGTTGCCAGCTAGCATATCCTGAGTAAAAGTGATATATATATATATTTTTTAAAAACACATAATTACTTCTTGTGGCCTGTGTATTCACAACGAGTACAAATAGCGCTGCAGATTAACACTAGGCGATTTCCTAGGCAGATATTGACTTGGGACTATATTAGGGGGAAGCCCAGACGAAGCACTGCTATTTGGGATTTCATGTGTTGCGTGATATCTCTGTGCCCAAGTAGCAGTGCTTCGCCTGTGCTTCCCCCTAATATAGTCCCAAGTCTAGGAAATCGCCTAGTGTTAATCTGCATTGCTATTTGTACTCGTTGTGAATACGCAGGCCACAAGAAGTAATTACGTGGGTTTTGTTTTATTTTTTTTATCCCTTTTACTCAGGACATGCTAGCTGGCAACAAAGGATTCCATTCATTGTGCTAAGCTAAGCTAGCGCCGACCCTGTCAAACTAAAACAATGCATGCACTGAGACAAAAATGCATTTGCACACCTATCTAAATGTAGGAAAGAATGTGAATAAGCCCTATTTCAAAAAACGGTGGAGTGTTCCTTTAAGTTTCATCCAAAATGGCAGTTAAATGGACTAAGTTTCTGAGTTTTAGTGTTGCTAAAGGGGTCAGACATTGTAAAGTCACCTCTTGAGACTCCTGCAAATCGCTGGTAGTTGAGGGCGAGCGAGAGTGTAAAGTGACCTGGGATCTTCCATCTTCCTCCCGGGATGGTGTGTTGGACAGGCTGAAGTTATCGATGGAATCAATCTATTGAGAAGGTTAGAGAAATGAAACATTTAGAGAACACGATCCAGCTGTACTATGAACTATGAGCAGCAGATGGAAAGCATAATGCATTTAGACCCAAGACATGCCTGCTAAACATAACAACTGACTCTTTGAAAAGACATCATGCACATTAGCAGCATTTTGACAGGACAGACTCAAACAAGACCCAAACAACACGTCAATGATGCTTGACAGGAACAAGAACCGAGAACGTAGAGAAATCTGAAACGCAAACACCTCATGTCTGTTCCACAACAAGCTTCACGGTAGTTTACAAACAGCAATTATATGCAAAAGTGAGTTAGAAGATCAGTCATCCAAACCTCAATTGGTAATGCAGGATGAATGGAATACAATGTTTGCATATGTATTAGCTACAGAAAGTGTCAGTTTGCAGTCCAAATGCTCATGATGAAGAAGAACTGAGGTGGAATTGACCCTGAATGTGACGAATAATCATGTGCACACGAAAGAGCCTCTGGGAAGTGTGGATATGTCGCTTCTGCCATGCAGTAGCAGACCGCAGACATGCATCAAACCAACAGAGATGAACCACGGCACCAAACACAACAAAAGGAGCTTACACGTCTGCCTTTGCCGGATGGCCCACAGGCAGTGGAGTGCTTCATCACAGACAAAAACAGACAGATAGAACGAGAGAAATAAAAAAAAGAGAGCAAACAATATATGAACACCATTTACTCCATTACTCCATTTTAATATGACGGTTTCAAAAGCCGAGAAGTAATAATCGAGAACGTATTTCAGCCAGTTATTTAATCCACAGTAAACCATGTAAAGACAGAGAATATAAGAGGAAACATAAATATCAATAAATCATTATTTTCTGATTTACAAATGAAAAAGGAGACAGAATGAATTAATGCTATAAAGTCAAAAATGCTGCAATTTCATTCTAAAATGAAGCCACATGCCACTGTTTCAAAACACCTACATCAAATTGATCCAGGGCGGAGGTTGGAGCGTTGAGGAAGGCCAGGAAGGAATTCTGGGAGTCTTGGTGCTTGACCCCTAGAACACACATAACATGACTTAAATGTCCCATACACACATATACACCATCTAAAATATCAAGACATTTTGGCTGATTGATTTCAAATGTTCAGGCTTTTACCTTTAGACAATCGCAGATTCTCATTTTCCAGTTTCAGCCTCTGGATCTCTGCCTCCAGGTCCTGGTTCTTCTTTACCAACTCGTCCAGCTTACTGTGCAGAACAGAATCAGACACAATGTAATGACCATAACCTGATTCATTTACCACTATATGGCCATTTTTAGATCATCAATGCTGGCCACTGGTCAATTAACTTTTTACTGAATTATTAAAGTCAATGTCAATGGCTTTCATTTCATTAAAGACAATGAAGCAGAAGAATCAAATTGTACTGTACATCCGAGTGCAACAGATATCAAAAAAGAAAAAAAAATCTAGGGAACTATAAAAAATATATATATATATATATTTAGCTGGACTGTCAACTGGACAATACCAAAGTCCCTTTTAGGCAAGTCATTTGACTCGGCGGCCATCTTTAAAACGCCTATTTCAGTCATGAAATTGCAGCTCCTATCTCTTTGAATGGGGAAATTCTCCAAAGCTGTTCACCAAGCTTACGATTATATTTCATATTTGAAATCGCCAATAAAATCTGACAACAACTGCCTCATAAATTTTGTTTCTAAACACTCAAATCATGACAAAAAACTGAATGTTATAAGCATAAGCACACGTCTCAGAAGATTGACTGTTTTTAAAGCAACCAGAGCTTCTAATAGCAGCTGCAGTGACGCAATTACTTTACCAATTGGCTCTTTTACTTAGAAGGTGGGATTTATTACGCCATATTGCGCATTGAACTTTCTCCCATTCATAGTAATACGAGTGCACGGTCTTTGTATATCTAAAGTCTTTGTTAATACATATGTGTGTTTTACCACTCAGTGTCCATAAGGGACGCCTTGACTTTGTTGAGCTCATCCTGGATGGCTTGTTTAGCTCTAATCTCAGCATCCAGTGCAGACTGCAGCTCCAGACGGGCAGACATGTCCAGCTTAGCAAAACGTCTAACCTTCCATGGCATGTCCTGGAAAACCAGAAGAAAAGAGAATTAAACATATGCTGGGTCTCAATGCAGTAAGATTTGGTGCCATTGAAATCTTTTACATTTTGAAAAGGTCAATGTTTAGAATAAACTTTTATTAACTTGTGCTAAAATGCATTTAAGCACTAAGTTAACAATCAAGTTTAGTTCTCTTACAGTAGCACGTGCACACAGACTGGTGTTCCTCAGGCCTTCCAGTTCCTCTGTCATCTTAGTAGCCAAAGCCTGCAGATATCCTCGAGCATCTTTCTCATCACTGACCCTGAGAGAGAGAAACAGATGTTCAGAACCGCAATTACCAAATATGACCACAAGATGGCTCCACGGCCACAGGAATACCAAGGGTTTTGTGCCAAAGAAGCAGAAGTGAACACACATAGAACAACAATTATTATGCAGAGTAGCAGCCAGCTTAATAACCATTATTTCACTTTTTGAGACATTTTTATTTTCAGCAGTCGTGATTTTTAGCTTTCAAGCAATGGGCAAATGTTATGTTGCATAATTAATATTCATTAGTCAAGCTGCTAAGGTTAATAATATGTCCCCATCCCACTCTTTTCAGATCATTCATCCTACACTCCAGCACCAAGGTCTAGATTTGTATATATACTGCCAAATGAACTGATGGTGGTGCAATTTAAAGAGTTTTTCTAAAAACACAAGTCAATTTGTTCTGGAAATGCAAACAGATTGTGTATGTTTGAAATAGCTGCTCTTGGGGATACAATTTCTGGAAAATAGCTAATAAAAGCTAATTAGAAGAAATAAAGCTTGTTAGGGCATTTTCATTAAAAATAAAATTATAATATACACTGTCCAGCCAAAAAATAAGTTTCTGTTTGGATTAAAAAAAGGCAAATACTCTAAGAGTGTGTAGCTTTTCATTCCTTAAACAACCATGTACGAGATCTTGACCAAAAATATATGCACCTCTTGATGGAAATAACATCTCAACATGTATCTCCATCAAAGAGGTGCATTTTATTGAGAATGCAAGTGTCCAGCACTCTGTGACTTTCAATGAATTTAAGGTCTAGACTCAGAGATGCCGATTCATGTGAAAATGATTCTTCATTATTTCACAATTTGAGCCTGATGAATCTTGACATTGTCATCCTGGAATATGGCCATGATGTGTCTTCCTCCTACATGGTTGTTTAAGAAATGAAAAGCTACACACTCCATCAATTAGGGTTAGAAGAACTGTTGCCAAACATATAACATGATAGAAATATAATAATCACAGCAACAATGATCCAATCATAGACATTTGCCTATCTAATTCCAAACAGTGACTTTTATGTAGCCCAAAAACGCCCATGTCTTGTGGTGAATTCCATAATAGAGCAATCTAGGCCCTTCTAGTAATGACTTTGTGTGTTTAGCACCACTGCAGACTACATAGTGACCTGCAATGCAGAGCAAAGACGACATGAAGTAACTACACTAACAATGGAACATTGATCATTTTGATAATTCGATTTTAATTTTCAGCTTTCTCTGAATCTAAGCATGATCAGATTCAAATCTAAGAGCACTGATTCCAGATTAAAACGTGATTAGACAGTTAGGCAAAAGCATGAGTGCGTTTCTCACCATTGAATGATTTCTGTGATCTGGGCCTCCCAGTGGGCCACACTCTCTTTCTTATCAGCCAGTTCTCTCATTTCCTCCTCCAGCTGTTTGTTACTCCCGCTCAACTTCTCAAACGAGGACATCATCTGCACACACAATAAAAGATGTATATACAGATTAAAAACTTAAGAGTTTTTTTAATTAATACTTTTATTTAGCAAGGATGCATTACATTGATCAAAAGTGACAATAAAAGACATGTCTGTTACAAAAGATTTATATTTAAAATAAATGTGCACTTTCCATTCATACAAGAATTCTGATAAAAAAAAATGGATCACGGTTTATACAAAAAATATTACGCAGCACAACTGTTGTCAACAATGATCATAAGAAGAATGATTTCTGAAGGATCATGTGACTGAAGACTGGAGTAATGATGCTGAAATGCAACAGGAATAAATGTAATATATTAAAACAAAAGTTATTAAGTTGCTAAAATAGAAATGTACATTGCAATAATATTTCACAATATTGAAATGTTTTTCTGTTTTTGATCAAATGAATGCAGCTTTGGTGAGCATAAAATACATCTTTCACCTTTACGGACCCCAGTGATGTTTTTGAATGCAAGAACAGATACGATTATACAGTACTTCTCATGAACAAATAGTCATTCAGTCAACCCACAGACTAGATTCTGAAAATGTAGCTTAGCACATCCCTAACCCAGCAATATATTCAATTTCAGTGAACAGAAAATAATCCTCATTTGAGGGTTTTACTCCTGCACAACCCAATTAACACAACAGGCTCGAAAACATGCCATCATCATTTCAGAAAATCACAGACCAATACGGCAATCTGAAGGGGCAGATGTAATTAAACGGACCAGAGAATCAGAGCCCGCAGGACGGACCACCATGCAAAGCCACCCGTGTCCCTCTAATACCCTCTACATTTCCCCCCTAAACCACTAAGAACCACGAAACGCTCATGAATAAACATGACCCCCTCCGTCTGCAACGGCTCAGTTGACTTCGCAGTAAACATGTCTGCTGGTACACATTTATCCAGTCAACTCTGATTTAGTTGCGCTCTCTATCTTAAGCAAGAGCTGGTGAGGTTGACCACCCCATAATTACACTTGCATTATTCAACATTTTCATTTAACGCCGTGCTCTGACCGGAGTGCTGAACCCGCGCAGTGGTCCTCGGGATAACCGTTCCAGATTCCTGTCTGTTGATCAGCATATTTCCCTGTGCTTACACAGGGGGGAGGATGCTGACTGACTTCCCAGTAAAACATTGGCATGCTGGACCATATCTTCAGCTCAACACACTCATGGAAATACTCTAGTCCGCAAATGGCAACGGCATGTTTTCTTTCTTTCACAACTGTGAGTGCTGCCCTCCAAGGGTTCTTCTCTAAACATCTCTTGCGTGTGTTTTTTTGCCGTCCGCCTCACTGAGAGCAGTTACGAACCGACACACGCACATGGAAGGCTGTCTTTTAACCACTCTGTGTGCTTTACACACCATTTGAAGCGCTCAGAAACGGTACCAAGAATTAATGAATGGTTTTAACAAAGAGCATTAACTCTGACCACTAAGATCCTATCATCTTCAGCGTAAAGACCACATCAAAAGTGAAGTGGAATCTTTGACTTCAGTAATATGCGAGTTGGAGGTTGTGGTTTGAGGATTGTGGGCTGATGTGTTAGTGTTGCACAGCATCCTGGAGCCACAGTAGTGTCATAGCATCCAAGCCTAAAAATACTGGTATGCCACAAATTGTTCAAACCGTAGTAGTTTTACTATATGAAACAGTTTATGCAGTAGCTAAAATTGTTTGCACACCAACAGTTTAACTTGAATCTAAGGCATGTCTAAAATACTGTAAAACAATAAACATGACGGACACAGTCGACTGTCATTCGAGAAGACTTAAAGGGTTTGTTCTCCCAAAAAAAAAAATTCTGCCATTAATTACTCACCTTCATGTCGCTCCAAACCTGTAAAACTTTTGTTTCAATACACAAATTAAGTGATTAAATCTGTGAGCTTCTGTCCCTCCATTGACAACTACACAACTACCACTTTGACGCTTTAAAAAGTTCATAAAGAGATCGTAAAACGAATCCATATGAATTGAGCGGTTTAGTCAAAATTTTCTAAACAGCCACGATCAATTTATATGATGAATAGATTGAAATTAGGCTTTTATTCACATATAAGCATTGATCAGTGAACATAAACAGAACCGAACCTGCTTGACGCGCAAGAACAAACCTCATTGGTTCTTGATGAAGCTCAAACGTCCTGCGTAACACGAGAATGAACCTCACATGGCAAGTAAACATGCTTGAGCTTCCATTTACCATCACTGATGTGCGAGTTGATGAATGTTTATATGTGAATAAAAGCCTAAATTCAATCTGTTTATCATATAAAGCGATCCGAGTCTCTTAGAAAATTTGGACTGAACCGCTCAATTCATTTGGATTAGTTGTACAATCTCTTTATGAACTTATTGAAGTGTCAAAAAGGTAGTTGCATCGCTGTCAATGGAGAGACAGAAAGCTCTCAGACTTCATCAGAAATATCTTCATCTGTGTTCCGAAGATCAACGAAAGTTTTACAGTTTGAAGCGACATGACGGTGAGTAATTAAGACAGAATTCTCATTTTATGATGACAATATTCAGCACCCTCTAAAAAAACAACAACATGAGATAATTCAGTTGGTGTAATATTTGCGATCGATTTTACTTCTATAATGTGACGTTTTTGTGAGAAAATGATTAGGTGTCAAGACTTCTCTTTGCACTTCTGGCTATCATCCTGAAGTCAATGGTTTCTTTGAATGGGTGTTTGGTTAAATGCCTGAAATGAGGTCTGTGGTTAACACAAGTTCAAGATATGTTCATGTTTTATTCTACGACATAAAATAAATCGGTAATGCCCTGCTCATGAGTTTTTAAGCTTTTATTTGTATTGAAACGGTGGTTGCTTAAATGTGGCTAAATGGGACAGTCGGGAACAATAAACATCATCACAATTTAGTTTGCTTTTACAGCATCGTTATTAATACTCGCACTCTTGCAAACTAATATAACTCAAACTTTCCAAGTTGTAGATCTGAAATAAAGATTGGTGGTGAAAGTCATGTGATTGTGGTACTTATTTATAGCCTAGCTTTAGCTTTTTACTTCTGACGTTTGTTTTAGGCTTAACATTTCAGAAAATTTGAGCTAATTATCTTGATGAAAAACAATGTACAATCATACACTTTTGTTGGTCACAGAGCTTATTTTCTGCAATAATCCAAAAGCCAATGGGAAAAACCTTTTTTGTCAAGGGAATCAGGGCGATGCTAACTTCCAGGAAGGCAAAAAAAAAGTAATCCCTGCAGCACTCAACATGACTTTCCAAAAATAATGATATTTGGATATTGGTTAACATTATGCCCGCAATGCCAAAGGGACATCAATGGAAAAGCAAAGTAATTTCAGAGTTAAGAGCTATTATTATTAAGTTATTTCATTTTTAAGAACGATTATAAAAATAAAAAGATTCTTTGAATTAACCTGCATCAGTGCATTAAGTAAATAGGCTGAACTCCTGCATTTCATGTTGACACTCAGTTATCGTGACAGCCCTAGGAGTGTGTGAATGTTCACCTTGTCAAGTTCACTGGAAAGTTTCTTGTTCTCCTCTGACAGCAGCACTCGCTCTCTCTCAGACTCCTCTCGTTCGCTCTGACTGTGAGGGTGAAATGATGATTATTGAGCATCAGGGTTACTCAGCATCCAACACACACTGCCAACATACGAACACAAGCCAAACTCCATAGCTTATTTTAAAGAGGTCATGATCTACACTATATTTCATTTTTGTTCCTTTAGACCATTTACAATGCTAGTAAAGGTTCCTTGCACAACAAATGATTGTCATTTAGTTTTACAATCACTATTTTCCACCCTCTCTGGCCTTTAGACTTATTAAGTAGTGTACTTATATGTATGTATGTACTTATACATTGTGGTGTTTAACAATCTCTTGTATTAAGATCAGTACCCCTCTCTGCGGGTCTTCTCAAGCTTGTCTTTGACCATCATGATCTCTTTGTTCAAGGTGAGCTGCTGTCCCTCTGCTTCCCGCAGCTCCTTCTTCAGGTTCTTCAGTTCGTTGCCATGTTGTAGTTCCCTGCGTGACAGCTCTTCCTCATAGAACAGACTCTTCTTCTCCAGGTCTGCTCGTAATTTACTGAGCTCCTGGTGCTGCTCAGAGGACCCAACGCTTGGAGAACGGCCCACCTGCTTCTGCTGCTTCACGACACAGGAAAAAAAAAAGGAGATTATCAGAAACGTGTATACAGATCAATTTAAGATAGATTAAATGAATAAATGTGACAAATAAATGTTTTGTGATGTATATGCATAAAAACCTTCTCACAACATAAAATAACTAATTAATTAAATCAACGAAATCATTCATAAATTATAGTAAAAATTAAGATAAAATAATTCATAAAACAATTGATTAATTAAATAATTGATTAACTACAATACAATAATGTATTAAACTAATAAAAACAATACTAATTAAATAGTTAAAACAAGTAATTAACAAAACACTATATTATTTTTTGGGATAATTAATAAATATTTTGCACACTTTCCAACCGACTTGATGTTTTTACTAATAATCAATTTAATTAGGGCCCAAGCCCAAAGGGCGAAGGCCCTATTGTTTTCCTAAGGATTATTAGGGCCCAAGCCCAAAGGGCGAAGGCCCTATTGTTTTCCTAAGGATTATTTATAATTCTTATTATTCTTCTAATTATTTTTTTACTACCTTTTGGACACTTTTGGAGGCCTTAACATGCTCAAAAACTCCTGAAACTTTGCACACATGTCAGAACCTGCGGCCATCAGGGCCGGGCTGAAGATGGTACCCGGGCGTGGCAGGGGGGCTCGACAGCGCCCCCTGGAACGGGGTCGGAAAACATGGTCCATAAATCAAACACGCTTGCATGTAATAATATGAAACTCGGTACACATGTAGATCTCATCGTTTCATATATACTTCGCACTCTAACTTTTTACCCCAGCCCAACAGGAAGTCGGCTATTTAGGCTTGTTTGGAAAACGCATGCAAAGGAATGTGAAACACTCCTCCTAGAGAATTCAAACACACGGCACGAAACTCGGTCAGCGTGAAGTCAAGACATTGAGGATGAAAGTTTGCGAGGGGATTTTTGATATCTCGAACGGTTTGGGCGTGGCGAGGAAACGAAATTATGGCGAGAAACGTGAAACGGGAAGTGTGTCATAACTACGGCATACATTAACTAATCTTGATGAAACTTCAGCAGTGTGTTCGTTGTAAGAGCCCGATCACATGGATGTGACTATTGTGAGTCAAAGTTATAGCGCCACCAACTGGCAGCAGGAAGTGTGTCACTTTCAAAATGCTTTGAAATCACCCTCTTATTTTTACCCGATTTGCTTCAAACTTCACCTGTATAATGTAAATACACGGCAGATGAAGACCTGTGAATGGATTCTTGATATCTTTGAAACTGTTGCTGTGGCAATCCATCAAACTTTAATATTCTTTTTGGATGCTTTTGAGACTCTTAGCATGCCTGAAATTGCTTAAAATTGCATGAAACTCGACAGACAGATCATATTTATTAGCCAGGTGACATGTGCATAGTTTCAGAAATGGGCGTGGTGCAGGGACTCAGTAGCGCCACCTTTTGACAAAAGTGGGCGGGTTAGTTTCATCTAGAGTTACAAAAATCTGTATTTATATAGTTCTCCTCCAGCCAGACAACTTTCTAATTTACAGTCATTAGCAATAACCAAGAGGAAGTCAGATATTTTGGTTTGAATATGGTCATTTCTCTCTGAGCCTACGTCTCTGTGACTGCTCTCTGTGTGTGTGTGTCTGTGAGTGTGGGGAGGGGAGGGGGAGTGGGGCTATGTGCCTGCTCTCTGTGTGTGTGTGTCTGTGAGTGTGGGGAGGGGGAGGGGGAGTGGGGTTTGGCCTTCATTAAAAAAGGAAATAAATGTCTTAAGCCTTGTATTTTTTAAATACGTTTTTTTAATAAAGTAAAGGCATATAACAGACATGCTGCATTTAATTTTTTTTAATAAAACATTGTTTTTTATGTTTTTCAAGCCATTTGATTTATGAGGACTTTTGAAATGTCCCTATAAACCACCCATAAGTTGTAATACCAGTGTAATACACGTCATTATACAAATTTGTGTCCTCATAAATCACATAAACCAACCCACACAAACCAACCCACACACATACACACACACACACACACACACACACACACACACACACACACACACACACACACACACACACACACACAACACACACACACCAAATTGACGGTGGGTGGTAATTATATTTAAAAGTGCATAATTGTAATATCTGCAAGGCACCCCTAGTCCAGTCTTATTAAATGTATGCTTCATCTTTCATTTTAATTTGTAAATTTGATCAATAAATTCAATTATTTAGAATAATAAGATACTATATGGCTGTTACCCTAGGTAGGGCTGATCAAATTACATCATTTACATTGAAAAATAACAATGCATTAAAAGATGTTATGAGATTGTTTTAAATATGAGTCAATTAAAAATCGTTGGAAAGAATGATACTTTTAAACATAACACTGAACCGTCACTAGGTGTCGCCAGGCTACCGTCTTAATGAGCGAGTCATTGATTCATTCGTTCAAACGATTCGTTCGAACGACTGAGTCATTCATGAATGAGACAGGTATGGATTGGTCATTGAATCTAGGGTTTGCGATGTCTACCAATTTGGCATCAGACGATGTGTACAGTGAAACATCGCGATGGACGATGATATCGGGAGGAGGGGCGGGGCTAACGTTTTAATTTTTCACTTAAGCAATAAGCCCCGCAAAGCTGTGTTTTACAGTGGATTTAGAACAGCTAAGGGGCGTAGGCACAACGCGGAGATATTTTCCTCTACATCTCATCAGCCATTTTGATTTCGGCACGCTCTGAGTCTGCAGCAGCTGACCACTAGGAGCGAATGTACATGATGTACAATGTACACGTGACAGAGCAGCCAGATCCAGACTGTGCTTTCGCGCTGTGGCTGGCGCTGAGCCAGAGACAGACGCGTTCAGTGCTTGTCATATTATATCACAACTATTCAGTGTTTTTAACCACATAATGTTTATTTTAGGTTTCAGACATTTAAATGCATATAATTTATAGCAAAACAATACATTTATAGTTTGTAAAATACACAATGGTGTCTATGGAAGCAGCAATAACAACCCATTCAAATATATTTGCCGACGGATTTTATTCATATCAGACACACAGTGTAAGGAACTATAAAGTTAACTCTATTCTTCTCCCAGTTCACCGACCATGTATTTCGGGAGAAACTGTTTTTTAAACGACAAAACAAACTCACTTACACACATTTGAGAATCAGAATAGAAGATAGTTGATGACATGGTAACCAGGTTTGTTAATATTTATAAATAAAAGCGCTAACGTTACATGTCATACAGCGCTATTTTGGCTGTGGTGAATCACGTGCCAAGCATGACGCGTCACCATGGAAACATGGGGGGGGGGGGGGGGGGTCGCGATGCTGGCTTAACTATGATATCGTCTATCGGCACAACCCTAATTGAATCTTTGAGTAAACCAATTTGTCCAAAATGCTGAATCATTCAGTAATGAGAAAACATGTTGCTGTGAGATGAGCAATGGTTCTGCTGTGATCTTTGTTTAACTATTTTCGCTGCTGAAACAGAAAAACCGTCAATATTGCATCTAAAATGTAAGTGACTTGACGTGTGTGTGTGTGTGTGTGTGTGTGTGTGTGTGAGAGAGAGAGTGTGTCTGTTACAGTGAAAAGAGTTTAACCCTTTAAGGCAGTGGATCTCAATCCTGGTCCTAGGGAGCCACTGCTCTGCATAGTTTGTATGTCTCCCTCATTTAACACACCTGATTCAGATCATCAGCTCGTTAGGAAAGAGCTTTATTAACTGAAGTGGGTGTGTCAGATAAAGGAGACATATAAAATGTGCAGAGCAGTGGCACCCATAGGACCAAGATTGAGAACCACTGCTTTAAGGCCTTGTCTTTTTTGGATATATCTTCTTTTTTTTATGTGCATACAACCCATATATTTTAAATGTATTGTTTGCTTTAAATTAAATTAAGATTGTATGTTTGGTAATTGAACCTAAATAAATTTACAATTAATGTGCTATATTTCAGATCAATATAATTGTTTTCTTTCATTTTAATCAACACTAACTTTATTCTCTATCTGTATTATAAATAACTTATTTCTGCATAAATTAAAAAATCCCCAATAATCCAGACCAACCAGAGCGCACTAATTCTACAACATCATCAGTGCTGAAGCGGAACTACCAGAGCGGTTCGGCAGATAGCGAGCAGATATTTTGTGTCACGTCGTGCACAATAACGCTAAAGGCACCAGGCTGGCGGTGCCACTGGCTTTATATATATATATATATATATATATATATATATATATATATATATATATAATATATATATATATATATATATAAATATAGCTGCGAGCAGCGATGAAGGGCCAAAGCCGACGGTACCGCCACCCTGGTGCACCAGGGTTGCGGTGCCACCGGCTTGGGCCCGTAATCGCTGCTCGCAGCTATATTTAGGGCCCAAGCCCTAAGGGCGAAGGCCCTATTGTTTTCCTAAGGATTATTTATTATTATTCCTCTAATTATTTTTTTACTACCTTTTGGACACTTTTGGAGGCCTTAACATGCTCAAAAACTCCTGAAACTTTGCACACATGTCAGAACCCGCGGCCATCAGGGCCGGGCTGAAGATGGTACCCGGGCGTGGCAGGGGGGCTCGACAGCGCCCCCTGGAACGGGGTCCGAAAACATGGTCCATAAATCAAACACGCTTGCATGTAATAATATGAAACTCGGTACACATGTAGATCTCATCGTTTCATATATACTTCGCACTCTAACTTTTTACCCCAGCCCAACAGGAAGTCGGCTATTAAGGGTTGTTTGGAAAACGCATGCAATGGAATGTGAAACACTCCTCCTAGAGAATTCAAACACACGGCACGAAACTCGGTCAGCGTGAAGTCAAGACATTGAGGATGAAAGTTTGCGAGGGGATTTTTGATATCTCGAACGGTTTGGCCGTGGCGAGGAAACGAAATTATGGCGAGAAACGTGAAACAGGAAGTGTGTCATAACTACTGCATACATTAACTAATCTTGATGAAACTTCAGCAGTGTGTTCGTTGTAAGAGCCCGATCACATGGATGTGACTATTGTGAGTCAAAGTTATAGCGCCACCAACTGGCAGCAGGAAGTGTGTCACTTTCAAAATGCTTTTAAATCACCCTCTTATTTTTACCCGATTTGCTTCAAACTTCATGTGCATAATGTAGACACATGCCAGATGTAGACCTGTGAAAGGATTATTGATATCTTAGAAACTGTTGCCATGGCAATGCATCAAACATTAATATTCCTTTTTTTAAGCTTTTTCATGCTTTTTTATGCTTTCGGGCACTTTTGGGGTTCTTAACGTGCTCGAAAACTCTTGAAACTTTGCACACAGGACAAAACCCGCGGCCATCAGGGCCAGGCTGAAGCTGGTACCCGGGCGTGGCAGGGGGGCTCGACAGCGCCCCCTTGAACGGGTCCGACAATTTGGACCATATATCCAACACGCTTTACCCGATTTGCTTCAAACTTGATGTGTATAATGTAGACACAAGCCAGATGTAGACCTGTGAAAGGATTGTTGATATCTTAGATGCTGTTGCCGTGACAACGCATCAAACTTTAATATTCTTTTTGGATACTTTTGAGATTCTTAGCGCACTTTTGGGGCCCTTAACATGCTCAAAAACTCTTGAAACTTTGCACACGGGTCAGAAACCGCGGCCATCAGGGCCGGGCTGAAGCTGGTACCCGGGCGTGGCAGGGGGGCTCGACAGCGCCCCCTGGAACGGGGTCCGAAAACTTGGTCCATAAATCAAACAGGCTTTACCCGATTTGCTTCAAACTTGATGTGTATAATGTAGACACACGCCAGATGTAGACCTGTGAAAGGATTGTTGATATCTTAGATGCTGTTGCCGTGACAATGCATCAAACTTTAATATTCTTTTTGGATACTTTTGAGACTCTCAGCGCACCTTTGGGGCCCTTACCGTGCTCAAAAACTCTTGAATCTTTGCACACGGGTCAGAACCCGCGGCCATCAGGGCCGGGCTGAAGCTGGTACCCGGGCGTGGCAGGGGGGCTCGACAGCGCCCCCTGGAACGGGGTCCGAAAACTTGGTCCATAAATCAAACACGCTTGCATGTAGTAATATGAAACTTGGTACACATATAGATCTCATCAATTCATATATCCTTTGTACTTTTACTTTTTACCCCAGCCCAACAGGAAGTCGGCTATTATGGTTTGTTTGAAAGCGTATGCCCCTGGAATTCGATATACTACTCCTAGAGAATTCAACCAATCGCCACGAAACTCAGTCAGCATGAAGTCAAGACATTGAGGATGGAAAATTGCCAGGGGATTTTTGATATCTCGAACGGTTTGGCCGTGGCGAGGAAACGAATTTATGGCGAATAATGGAAACAGGAAGTGTGTTATAACTTCTGCATACATTAACTGATCTTGATGAAACTTCAGCAGTGTGTTCGCTGTAAGAGTCCGATCACATGGATGTGACTATTGTGAGTCAAAGTTATAGCGCCACCAACTGGCAGCAGGAAGTGTGTCACTTCCTAAAGGCTTTGAAATCACCCTCTTATTTTTACCCGATTTGCTTCAAACTTCATCTGTATAATGTAAATACACTGCAGATGAAGACCTGTGAAGGGATTCTTGATATCTTTGAAACTGTTGCTGTGGCAACGCATCAAACTTTAATATTCTTGTTTGATGCTTTTGATGCTCTGAGTCAATATGGCAAGCCGTTTTAACATTTAATCATTTTAACCTACTAGTCTCTTTTTTCATGCTACTAGTACTTATTTTTTAGATACTAGTATCTATTCCATTAAGTAATAGTACTTATTCATTAGCGACTAGTGCTTATTCTTTAGTACTAGTGCCTATTCTTTAGATAGTAGTGCTTATTCTTTAGATATTCTTTTGAATACGTATTAGTAGCTAATGAATAAGTACTGGTATCTATTTAATATGTACTAGTATGTAATGACTTAGAACTAGTATTTATTGAATAAATACTAGTATCTATTAATAGGTACTATTATCTAAAATGTCTTTCTCTCTCTCTCTCTCTCTCTCTCTGAGCCAATATGGCAAGCCGTTTTAACATTTAATCATTTTAACATACTAGTCTCTATTTTCATGCTACTAGTACTTATTTTTTAGATATTAGTATCTATTCCATTAAGTACTAGTACTTATTCATTAGCGACTAATGCTTATTCTGTTTAGAATATTCAAAGTGCTTATTCAATTTGTATGCTTATTTATATTTTCAGAGCAGAAAATCCGATTTTTCTGCTTATTCAATATTGCATCTAAAATGTGACTTGACGTGTGTGTGTGTGTGTGTGTGTGTGTGTGTGTGTGTGTGTGTGTGTGTGTGTGTGTGTGTGTGTGTGTGTGTGTGTGTGTGTGTGTGTGTGTGTGAGAGAGATTGTGTCTGTTACAGTGACAAGAGTTTTTAAGCCTTGTCTTTTTGGATATATATATATTTTTTATAAAAAAAAAAAGTGCATACAACCCATGTATTTTTAATGTATAGTTTGCTTTAAATTAAATTAAGATTGTATGTTTGGTAATTGAACCTAAGTAAATGTAAAATGAATGTGCTATATTTCAGATCAATATATTTGTTTTCCTTCATTTTAATCAACACTAACTTTATTCTCATCTGAATTAATATAAATATATAAATAAATAAATATAGCTGCGAGCAGCGATGAAGGGCCAAAGCCGGCGGTACCGCCACCCTGGTGCACCAGGGTTGCGGTGCCACCGGCTTGGGCCCGTAATCGCTGCTCGCAGCTATATTTTTAGGGCCCGAGCACCGATGGTGTGAGGACCCTCTTGGAATTGCTCTGTTTATTATTATTATTATTATTATTATTATTCTTCTCCGCAATGAATCGCATTTTTGAGGGCCTAAACATGCACGAAAACTCACGTAAATTTGCACACGCGTCAGAACTGGCGAAAATTTACATCTGATATGCGTTTCAAAATTGGGCGGGCCAAAATGGCTCGATAGCGCCACCTATAAAGGTTCAACGGAGTGCGCCTCGCGTTACGTTTCACGTACGTGTACGAAATTCGGTACATACATGTAATGGCCCAATACCTACAAAAAAGTCTCTTGGAGCGTAGCCCTAAACACAACAGGAAGTCAGCCATTTTGAACTTCCTCTCAGATTTTTGTGCAGTTTTTGCCATTTTCAGGCCTCGTACTTTAACGAACTCCTCCTACAGTTTTAATCTGATCATCTTCAAATTTGGTGAGTGTAATCTTAAGGCCTTTGCGACGTTAAATTGCGAAGATCTTGAGTTTTCGTCGAAGGGCGTGTCCTCGGCGGCCTGGCAAATTTTGATGTTTCGCCATGAAACAGGAAGTTGCTGTAACTCAGGCAAACAATGTCCAATCTGCCCCAAACTTCACACGTTTGATAAGAGTTCTGTCCTGAACACATATCCATGCTCATATTCAGTTACAGTCACAGCGCCACCTGCTGGCAACAGGAAGTGACATGTTTAACACTGTTGTGGACTCCTGATAACATATAAAAAAGTGCCAGCAAGTGTTAAACATGCTAACAACATACTTGAAACATGCTAAAACATGCTAGCAAGCACTTAGCTAAGTGCTAAAGCATGCTATTACTGCAATTCAATAGGAATTTGCTGTAACTCAGGTATGGAATGTCCAATCTGCCCCAAACTTCACACGTTTGATAAGAGTTCTGTCCTGAACACATGTCCATGCTGATATTCAGTTACAGTCATAGCGCCACCTGCTGGCAACAGGAAGTGACATGTTTAACACTTTTGTGGACTCCTAATAACATATAAAAAAGTGCCAGCAAGTGCTAAACATGCTATCAACATACTTGAAACATGCTAAAACATGCTAGCAAACACTTAGCTAAGTGCTAAAGCATGCTATTACTGCAATTAAATAGTAATTTGCTGTAACTTCGAACCCTGAAACCCCGAAACTTCACACATTTGATAAGAGTCCTGCCCTGAACACATCTACATGAGAATATTCAGTTATGGTAATAGCGCCACCTACTGGCAACAGGAAGTGACATGTTTAACACTGTGATGCAGTACTAGCAACATATTAAATATGCCATTGAATTATAAACATGTTATAAACATGTTAAAACATGCTAGTAATTCTTAGCTAAGTGCTAAAGCATGCTAATGAAATTAAACAGGAAGTTGTTGTTACTTAAGAAGACAATGTCCAATCTGCCCCAAACTTCACACATTTGATAAGAGTCCTGCCCTGAACACATCTACATTACAATTTTCAGCTATAGTAATAGCGCCACCTACTGGCAACAGGAAGTGACATGTTTAACAGTGTGATGCAGTACTGGCAACATAGTAAATATGCCATTGAGTTATAAACATGTTATAAACATGTTAAAACATGCTAGCAATTCTTAGCTAAGTGCTAAAGCATGCTAATGAAATGAAACAGGAAGTTGTTTTTACTTAAGAAGACAATGTCCAATCTGCCCCAAACTTCACACATTTGATAAGAGTCCTGCCCTGAACACATCTACATTACAATTTTCAGCTATAGTAATAGCGCCACCTACTGGCAACAGGAAGTGACATGCTTAACAGTGTGATGCAGTACTGGCAACATAGTAAATATGCCATTGAGTTATAAACATGTTATAAACATGTTAAAACATGCTAGCAATTCTTAGCTAAGTGCTAAAGCATGCTAATGAAATGAAACAGGAAGTTGTTTTTACTTAAGAAGACAATGTCCAATCTGCCCCAAACTTCACACATTTGATAAGAGTCCTGCCCTGAACACATCTACATTACAATTTTCAGCTATAGTAATAGCGCCACCTACTGGCAACAGGAAGTGACATGTTTAACAGTGTGATGCAGTACTGGCAACATAGTAAATATGCCATTGAGTTTTAAACATGTTATAAACATGTTAAAAGATGCTAGCAATTCTTAGCTAAGTGCTAAAGCATGCTAATGAAATGAAACAGGAAGTTGTTTTTACTTAAGAAGGCAATGTCCAATCTGCCCCAAACTTCACACATTTGATAAGAGTCCTGCCCTGAACACATCTACATTACAATTTTCAGCTATAGTAATAGCGCCACCTACTGGCAACAGGAAGTGACATGTTTAACAGTGTGATGCAGTACTGGCAACATAGTAAATATGCCATTGAGTTTTAAACATGTTATAAACATGTTAAAAGATGCTAGCAATTCTTAGCTAAGTGCTAAAGCATGCTAATGAAATGAAACAGGAAGTTGTTGTTACTTAAGAAGGCAATGTCCAATCTGCCCCAAACTTCACACATTTGATAAGAGTCCTGCCCTGAACACATCTACATGACAATATTCAGTTATAGTAATAGCGCCACCTACTGGCAACAGGAAGTGACATGTTTAACAGTGTGATGCAGTACTGGCAACATAGTAAATATGCCATTGAGTTATAAACATGTTTATAAACATGTTAAACATGCTAGCATTTCTTAGCTAAGTGCTAAAGCATGCTAATGCTATGAAACACGAAGTTGTTTTTACTTAAGAAGGCAAAGTTCAATCTGCCCCAAACTTCACATGTTTGATAAGAGTTCTGTCCTGAACACATGTGCATGCTCATATTCAGTTACAGTCATAGCGTCACCTGCTGGCAACAGGAAGTGACATGTTTAACAGCATGCTATTATACCCATAATAAAGGACATTTTTGTAACTGACTTTGACATACTCCCACTATATTTATCTACTTAAATGCACATTGCCCACCGTGGTCTGTCTTCCTAAAGCCACCGGGTGGCGATGGCACGGGTGCGAGGGCCCTTTCAATGCTGCTTGCAGCTTTAATATTATTATTATTATTATTTTTTTACTACCTTTTGGACACTTTTGGAGGCCTTAACATGCTCAAAAACTCCTGAAACTTTGCACACATGTCAGAACCCGCGGCCATCAGGGCCGGGCTGAAGATGGTACCCGGGCGTGGCAGGGGGGCTCGACAGCGCCCCCTGGAACGGGGTCCGAAAACATGGTCCATAAATCAAACACGCTTGCATGTAATAATATGAAACTCGGTACACATGTAGATCTCATCGTTTCATATATACTTCACACTCTTACTTTTTACCCCAGCCCAACAGGAAGTGGGCTATTTAGGGTTGTTGGTAAAACACACGCAAAGGAATTTGAAGTACTCCTCCTAGAGAATTCAAACACACGGCACGAAACTCGGTCAGCGTGAAGTCAAGACATTGAGGATGAAAGTTTGCGAGGGGATTTTTGATATCTCGAACGGTTTGGCCGTGGCGAGGAAACAAAATTATGGCGAGAAACGTGAAACAGGAAGTGTGTCATAACTTCAGCATACATTAACTGATCTTGATGAAACTTCAGCAGTGTGTTCGTTGTAAGAGCCCGATCATATGGATGTGACTATTGTGAGTCAAAGTTATAGCGCCACCAACTGGCAGCAGGAAGTGTGTCACTTTCAAAATGCTTTGAAATCACCCTCTTATTTTTACCCGATTTGCTTCAAACTTCATTTGTATAATGTAAATACACGGCAGATGAAGACCTGTGAATGGATTCTTGATATCTTTGAAACTGTTGCTGTGGCAATCCATCAAACTTTAATATTCTTTTTGGATGCTTTTGAGACTCTTAGCATGCCTGAAATTGCTTAAAATTGCATGAAACTCGACAGACAGATGACATTTATTAGCCAGGTGACATGTGCATAGTTTCAGAAACGGGCGTGGTGCAGGGACTCAGTAGCGCCACCTTTTGACAAAAGTGGGGGGGTTAGTTTCA
This sequence comes from Chrosomus eos, assembly GCA_036326025.1. Classification (NCBI taxonomy): domain Eukaryota; kingdom Metazoa; phylum Chordata; class Actinopteri; order Cypriniformes; family Leuciscidae; genus Chrosomus; species Chrosomus eos. The sequence continues at coordinate 28,571,853 of CM070832.1, forward strand.
TCTAGAGTTACAAAAATCTGTATTTATATAGTTCTCCTCCAGCCAGACAACTTTCTAATTTACAGTCATTAGTAACAACCAAGAGGGAGTCAGATATTTTGGTTTGAATATGGTCATTTCTCTCTGAGCCTACGTCTCTGTGACTGCTGTCTGTGTGTGTGTGTCTGTGAGTGTGGGGAGGGGGAGGGGGAGTGGGGCTAGATTAACCATTTCACTGCTGTGTGGTTTGGCCTTCATTAAAAAAGAAAATAAATGTCTTAAGCCTTGTATTTTTTAAATACGTTTTTTTAATAAAGGCATATAACAGACATGCTGCATTTAAATTTTTTTAATAAAACATTGTTTTTTATGTTTTTCAAGCCATTTGATTTATGAGGACTTTTGAAATGTCCTCATAAACCACCCATAAGTTGTAATACCAGTGTAATACACGTCATTATACAAATTTGTGTCCTCATAAATCACATAAACCAACCCACACAAACCAACCCCCACACACACACACACACACACACACACACACACACACACACACACACCAAATTGACGGTGGGTGGCAATAGTATATTTAAAAGTGCATAATTGTAATATCTGCAAGGCACCCCTAGTCCAATCTTATTAAATGTATGCTTCATCTTTCATTTTAATTTGTAAATTTGATCAATAAATTCAATTATTTAGAATAATAAGATACTATATGGCTGTTACCCTAGGTAGGGCTGATCAAATTACATCATTTACATTGAAAAATAACAATGCATTAAATGATGTTATGAGATTGTTTTAAATATGAGTCAATTAAAAATCGTTGGAAAGAATGATACTTTTAAACATAACACTGAACCGTCACTAGGTGTCGCCAGGCTACCGTCTTAATGAGCGAGTCATTGATTCATTCGTTCAAACGATTCGTTCGAACGACTGAGTCATTCATGAATGAGACAGGTATGGATTGGTCATTGAATCTAGGGTTTGCGATGTCTACCAATTTGGCATCAGACGATGTGTACAGTGAAACATCGCGATGGACGATGATATCGGAGGAGGGTCGGGGCTAACGTTTTAATTTTTCACTTAAGCAATAAGCCCCGCAAAGCCGTGTTTTACAGTGGATTTAGAACAGCTAAGGGGCGTATGCACAACGCGGAGATATTTTCCTCTACATCTCATCAGCAATTTTGATTTCGGCACGCTCTGAGTCTGCAGCAGCTGACCACTAGGAGCGAATGTACATGATGTACAATGTACACGTGACAGAGCAGCCAGATCCAGACTGTGCTTTCGCGCTGTGGCTGGCGCTGAGCCAGAGACAGACGCGTTCAGTGCTTGTCATATTATATCACAACTATTCAGTGTTTTTAACCACATAATGTTTATTTTAGGTTTCAGACATTTAAATGCATATAACTTATAGCAAAACAATACATTTATAGTTTGTAAAATACACAATGGTGTCTATGGAAGCAGCCATAACAACCCATTCAAACATATTTGCCGACGGATTTTATTCATATCAGACACACAGTGTAAGGAACTATAAAGTTAACTCTATTCTTCTCCCAGTTCACCGGCCATGTATTTCGGGAGAAACTGTTTTTTAAACGACAAAACAAACTCACTTACACACATTTGAGAATCAGAATAGAAGATAGTTAATGACATGGTAACCAGGTTTGTTAATATTTATAAATAAAAGCGCTAACGTTACATGTCTATTTTGGCTGTGGTGAATCACGTGCCAAGCATGACGCGTCACCATGGAAACATGGGGGGGGGGGGGGGGATCGCGATGCTGGCTTAAAGCAAAGAGGCACAAGAGGCGAAACTCTGATGCTTTTCTGGTAACAGCCACTAGGTGGCGCTTCGGGAGCGCGGCCGCCATTTTGGGATGAATATTCCAACGGGAGTTACTGGACAACAGCACAGATAACAGTTTTTTGAGGTAGTTTTTTCTTGCATTATAGAATATTTCCATTTTATGCAACTTTACACATTTACTACTATTATTAGTTACCAACTCCACTTGGCCTGAAATATATTTTGTACGTTTTAATCCCCTGGATCATGCTACAAACATGATGATCTTATGGAACATTATGCATTGCTGTGTCCGTTATCCTATAATTGCCACAATTTTGTACAGTGGCTGTGTGTTTTTGTTTACATAGTCTTGCTTTAACGGTCATTAATATACGATATAAGAAGTTTACTGTAAAGTAAATAGCAGGATGAAATAGCAGTCTCTTTCTGCACAAAACATGTACCGAAACCGAACCGAGACCGTGGCCAAAAAACCGAGGTACGGACCGTACCGTGGGCTATCTGTACCGTTGCACCCCTAATATATATATATATATATATATATATATATATATATATATATATATATATATTATTAGGGATGCACCGATACCACTTTTTCCAGACCGAGTCCGATACCGATACTTTCATTTTTGGTACTCGCCGATACCGATACGGTAACCGATAACTGTATTTTTAATTTTCAGTTAATTTTCAATTCATGCATTTGTAATTTTTAAATGTATTGGTAGAGAAACCAAAATAATATCAATCATATTAGTTGTTTAATAAATTTAAACTTAATTAGTTCAACAAATATATATTTCATGCACTGCATATTTATTACTGCATAAATTAAATATATATGGATCTTTTTGTAAAGTTGATAGAGGTAGCCTATTTAGCCAAGAGCAGAGAGTAATTTATTTGTCCTTTGTTTGATTAACATTAAAACACAGCAGCAGATTTATTAAAGTGCCGCCCCTTTAAGGCCGAACGCACTGACGCCATTTGAATTATACTGTCTACGTTCACTTGAGATATATAACAGACTTTTACTAGGATACTCGCCAATGTGTTTTTACATAGATTTGTGTGAATTCGTCCGTACAAGCGCAATGCGTGAAAGACTTCCATTCAGTATTCGCGCGCTGTCTGGTGGTTTTCGGGGCGCGCGCTGTGGATGTTTGAAGTTCATGGAAATTCTTGACCTGCAAATGTCCTGTAATAATGTAGGCAACCACTCGTTAAACATAAGCGAGGTAACAGTTCATGTTTTACTTACATATACGATTTAGTTTTAATCCAAATAACACGTGCTGAGTGAATGATCCGCAATCAACAGCATTCAACAGAAGTGCTCTCTCTCTCTCTCTCTCTCTCTCTCTCTCTCTCTCTCTCTCTCTCTCTCTCTCTCTCTCTCTCTCTCTCTCTCTCTCTCTCTCTCTCTCTCTCGTCAGTTAACGTTAATAATAAGCTACATGCCTCGTTTTACTTGATTTGCCATTGACATCCGACTGAACTACAAACTTTCCACTGACGTCTGTGAAAAAGGGTTGCGCTCGACCAGCTCGCGCGTCTGTGTCGTAGCGCGCTCAATCCTCTCCGTGTTTTTCTCTTATCAGCTTGCGCACCATATAGTTAAATAGACGACGCGTTAATATATTCTGTTTAATATTCCACTGATAAGATACATTTATTTCATATACAGCCTTCTTTTTTTATCCCCATTATAATTTCTGACACTGTACACATGCTGCCTGGTATCGGTTGTTGGTATCGGGGCATTTTTACGAGTACGAGTACAAGTACATGAGCTCAGTATCGGGCCCGATACCGATACTGGTATCGGTATCGGTGCATCCCTAATATATATATATATATATATATATATATAAATATAGCTGCGAGCAGCGATGAAGGGCCAAAGCCGACGGTAGCGCCACCCTGGTGCACCAGGGTTGCGGTGCCACCGGCTTGGGCCCGTAATCGCTGCTCGCAGCTATATTTATTTATTTAGGATTTAAGTTTAAATTTCACAAAAAAAGCTACATTTTGAGCAAAAAGCTGAGAAAAACACATTTTTGTCAAAGACTACATCCAGATCGGGTTCAAAAAGATGATCAAAACACAGATGTAGAAGATCGAGTCCATTAACACCCCCAAAAGTTGCACATATACCTCGTCCTGGGGTGACATTTCATTTTGTTTTGATTTATATGCTGTTTAATGTTGATGATCGCACTATTTTACATCTGTTTACATATGATATTGCTTCTTTCTGCTTCTTCTTCACGTGTCTTTTGATTTCCGTCAATGGCAGGGAAAGAGTTAATAAAAGCAAGCCAACAGACATCACACAGCACTCTCAATTAGGGGTGGTGAAAAAAATCGATTATTGATTAATCGCGATTATGTAATGAACGAGTATGAATCGATTATTAAATTTTCAAAAATCGATTTTTTTTTTTTTTTTTTAAATGTTATACCGAAAGTTGAACGTCACGAACGCGCCCAGTTCCAGTTAGCAAGCGCGTGTAAAGGCGCCCGTGGCTCGCTCTCTCTCCCTCTCTCTCTCTCTCTCTCTCTCTCTCTCTCACACACACACACACACACACACACACACACACACAGTTTGTTTGACCGCGCCCGCAACTCGCTCTCACTCTCACTCTCTCTCACACTCACACACACAAAGAGTTTGATCGCGCTCGCGTCTCCCTCTCTCTCTCACACACACACATACAGTTTGATCGTGCTCGAAACTAGGCGCTCCCTCTCGCGCTAGATCGCGCTCCCTCTCTCTCTCACACACACAACGAGTTTGATCGTGCTCGCGTCTCTCTCTCTCTCTCTCTCTCTCTCTCTCTCTCTCTCTCTCTCTCTGTACAACTTGATTACTCACAAGATAATGTTGCATTTTGTCACTGTGTTCTACAGTACATAAGCTGAAGCTACAGTAAGTTGTTCAAAAATGTTTATTTTTGTCTTCTTAATGATTAAATTGGACAATTTTCTTCTAGAAAGATAAGGTGTTCAGGTGGAGAAAAACTTTTTCTTTACCTTGACATGTTTCGACTGCAACCTGCAGTCTTCCTCCACCTGAACAACACCTAGAAGAAAATTGTCCAATTTCTACAGTATGTTGGTTCTGATCTACTTCCTAAAGGAAATAAGCCTTTCATTTGTTTGTTATTGTTTAGTTCAACTTGATGACTCACAATGTGATGTATTAATTTCTGTGTTCTACAGAACATAAGCTACATATAAATAATTCTGAAGTTATAACTACACGACACAGAAAGTGCTTTGAGTTGTTGTTACTCAACAAAAGAGTTAAGTAATTCAGCAGCTGACTTTTTTTAATACTGCAATCACTTTGTAGTGTATTTTCGTTTACTGTTGTGAAATGGAAAATCAATAATCGCTAATCGAGAATCGAGAATCGTTAATAATCGGAAATCGTCTGTAATCGAATCGGGACTTCAATAATCGTAATCGAATCGAATCGGGAAATCAGACCAATTAACCACCCCTACTCTCAATGCCCTTTAACAGTGGCAAAATCACTGTAACCGCTTTATTTTCAGAGAAAAGGTGTGTTTGTGCGCACAAACCTTCATTCCCTCCAGCTCTTCTTCCAGTTGTCTGCTGTACTGCTCACTGCGTTCTCTCAACTTCTTCTCTTTCTGAGCTTCAGCAGACCACTCTTCAGTCTGGGCCTCCATCTACACACACAGACACAGAGTTTACACGTGTAAAAAACAGACTCCTCTGATCAGCCGTTCTCCTCCACACTAACCTCTTTCTTGGCCCGCTCAGCTTTGCGCACATCCAGCCGAATGGCTTCCACCTTCTGATTGAGGGAGTCCATCTCCTCGTCTTTGTCCCGAAGCTGTCGGGAGAGTCGTTGTTTCTGTGACCGCAGCTCTGTCACCCTCTCGCTCAACTCGGCAAACTCCTGCATGGCCATTTTCCTCTGGCTGTCTGCCTCTTTCAGCTCCTTCCCTTGAACTTTCAGCTTCTCTGAAGAGTCCTGCAGGCCCTATAGCCAAACAGTAAACAAAGTTGTACGAAAGATTAAGCAGTGGATTGAGCGTGCAGAAATACAGTCTTGCAAGCTTGTCGATCGCACATGCCTTTTTTTACAGACATCACTGGAAAGTTTGTAGTTAGAAGTTAAAACAAAGCACATATTACTAACGTTAACTGATGGTAAAAGGAGAGAGAGCGCACTCTTGATTGCTGACTGCTCAATCATCACTTAGATTAAAATTAAATCGTATATGAAAGTAAAAACTTGAACTGTTACATGATTTATTTATTACAAGTGGTTTCCTACATTATTACAAGACATTTACAGGACAAAAAGTTTACTGTGCACTAACATCCGAAGCGTGCGGCCAGAAAGCCGCGTTTGAATACGCCACTGAATTCTCTTTCACGTCTTCTTGCGTTGAACTGATGAATGCATTTGGTCTTAAAGGGACAGCAGCTTAATAAACCGCCTCCTGTGTTTTTAAAATTAATCAAACAACAAAGGACAAAGAAATCGCACACTGCTCTTGACTGAATGACTTTTGTAACTTTAATAAAGATTAATCTATATTTATACAGTGAAGACTATGCATTGTTATTTTACATTTGATTACTTTATTCAAATCTATACCTGAAAACTACTGTTAGAACTCCCTGAAAAGCAGTGTCTTGTTTTTTGTTTATTGCATTTATTTGTACTATCTGTAATTTGATTATTTGTTCTTATTTTATTACTGACTGTTTACTTGTTTTGGAATGTTTTAAATTTACAATAAGTAGGCTAGTATTTTTTGCTGTAGTATCAAAATTGTAATAGAGAATTGTAATATTTCACTGGTATCTAAACATTTGAACCACTGACCCAACCAGACCACTAAAAAAACTTAGCACTGAGCCCTGCTGAAGCAGCTCTACATATGTGCTGTGCTATTAAATGAAAGATAAAATATGATAGAACAATATAATGAATAGTGAAAGTACCACTGGCTTGTACAATACACTTTAACAGGCATAATTAAGCAAGAAAAGAGCTGAAGGAAATATATATTTGCTAAACAAATTAATCAATGAATATGATTCATATTCTTTTGGATTCCTTACCTAATATATTTAAATACAGGTATTAGTTACAAATATGAAAGTATTGGTATTGGCCTCGTTCTGGAATAAGTGGTATCAGTGCATCCCTAATTATAATAATAGAATAATCTATTACAAATAATAAAAATAAAGAATAAATAATTAAAATTCAATTAAAATGTATTATTATTTGACACACTTTCATACCGACTTGTTTATTAATATAAAACGTATTTATTGAATATTTTAGTAATTTATTATATTGCAGTGGTTGCCTATTTATAAAAGTTCAACAAAAGTTAGGTGAATTTTGTCATCTTCTAAATTATTCTAATCAGTGAAAATTAAACCCTAACCCATACATACAGCATAAGATAATACATCATTATACCCCTCAAGAGATATTACAAACTAATCTGTAGTGAGAGACATGGCTTGTGTGAAGCTGCAGTTGAAGTTGTACCTTCTGCAGGTCATCTCTTTCCTGCTTCATGCTCTTGAACTGCTTCTCTAGAGATCGGATCTGTTTGGAGGAGTCTTCCACATCCCTGCGGGCAGAGCTGGCCTGTTCTAACTTCTGCTCCACCTGTCCTGTATCTGAAAGTGGGAGGAGAGAGACAAGAATACATGGAAAGGGCACAAACAACAATGTGAGACATTAAAAACATTGTGTATTGATGAGACACAACTGTAAATGTCATGTGCAAAACAAACATGTATTTCTTGGCAGCAATTTATGTTGATCAAAATTGTTAGTAAACCTCTATAAACATAAAAAGTTTAGTCACATCAAGCAAAATGTGTGTGATTCATGTTTATATGAGATTACCTGCGATCTGTTTCCTTAGCATGTCTATCTCCTCCTTCAGTCCACGGATCTCAAACTCTTTGTTGGAGGGAACGGGCCCGTCCACGCTGGAGTACTGCAGAGCCTGAACTGCTTTTGTGGACTCTGAGGACCAGAAGACATTACGACAGTCAGCCAGAAAGACTAACAACTCTGGGAGTATTTCAGCAGAAAATAAGCTAAGGACATGTGTGCGGACACCTTGTAGTTTGCGACTGAGCTCCAGTTTTTCCTGCTCCAGACGGCGGATCCTCCGCTCATACGCCTCAGTAGCCAGACTGTCCTCCAGGCCTCGCTGCACGCCCACGTCCATCTGCGTAGGTGCCACAGACTCCTGTAGGCAACCGCGGTCAGACAGCGTACTGTAGGGGAAAACAGGGTCAGGTGTTAAATGATCACACTAGAGCAGGGGTTCGCAAACTCTGGCCCTCAAGGTCCACTTTCCTGCAGAGGTTAGATACAACCCTAATCAAACACAACTGAACAAGGTAACCGAGGTCTTCAGGGTTACTAGAAAGTTATAGGCAGGATTAGAGGTCTGCTACCCACTCACGGGTTTCGGGTCGGGTTGGGTTAATGTTTAATGAATAGCCTCAGGTTCGGGTCAGGTTCGTAACTTAGAAAAACTGAGAACTCCTGCACTAGAGACTTATACAAGTCAAGATGTCATCAATTTTAGGGCTGATTTTTGTTTTAAACAGGACGGATTTGAACCTGCATCTCCAGCATGATCACCTCAGATGAGTTTTACAGTGATATCTTACCAGTTGCTGGTGTAGGTGAAACCTACAAATGGGAGATGGTGTCCTGAGAAGGCGGTGTGGGAAGGAGGTGGCATTGTCTCCTAAACAGAGCAGAGATCATAAGCTGTAGCATCTCTAAAAGATCTGGGTTGGTAACCCAAAGGTTGTGGGTTCAAACCCAACAATGTGTGATCTCATTAAGGTAGGTCAAAAACAAAAGTGCAATATACTGCTGTATTCTTGAGGCAGTCGTCATCCACGTCAAAGTTTGATGTGTCAGATGGGCTGCTGACTTCGGGGATGTAGGGGGCGTCACAGTTGCGGATGTTCTGCCAGTCAATGCCGGAAAAGAAGGGGTGCTGTTTGAAGTCCATAATGCCGTTCTGACCCAGCCTGTGCTCTCTGCAGCAGATGAGTCTGCGGATCAGGTCTTTGGCATTTTCCGAGACTTCCGTCACTTGGGCAGGGAACTGGAACCGCTCCTGCGGGAAACAGGATATGAACAGAAAACCACTTAATAAAGACACAATATTGGAGACACAATTGCGGTTGCTTTTATAAAAGTGTTCTGCATTACAGTGTTAAAGAGGATCTATTATTATCTTGATTTTGTTTTTGGGGTCTACAAGAATAAGTTTCCATGCTTGAATGCTTGATGATTGGTCAACCGCTTCCAGCGTGTTTCAGAAACATCACGCCCTTTATCATAACTGCAAGTTTCAACACACTACTAACGCAACTCCACCAAGCCTCGTCCCTTTTTTGTGTATACCTTGGGCGGGAATTATTTAAATGAGTAATATAGTGATGTGTTTGTTCCCGGAAGAAAACTCAAGACTACAACTGGTTTCAGGGAAATCAGAAACAATGCTTCCTGATATTGAGAATAACTCCCTTTGGAGTGACTTTGTGCTTTGTAACTTAGTAGACAACTTAGTATGCTCAAACAGCAACATTACACACTAAAAAAAGCTGAAAATGTAAAAAATCTGAATGTGGTCTTAAAAGCTTTGTGTTATGCCTTAAAAGCATTCAGCATTGTAAATTCACTGCAGTGCATGGCCTTTCATGGATTATTGTTTTAAAATAACATTGCTATGAGTCTATACCTTGTGGTTCATTATCTTGCCATACGTTTCCACCAGGGACTCTGCATAGAAAGGAGTTTCCCCGTACAGCATCTCGTACATGCAGACGCCCAGTGACCACCAGTCACATTCGGGGCCATATTTCCCTTTCCCATCCTCCATAGCCTGCAGGATCTCAGGAGAGATGTAGTCTGGAGTGCCCACAGCCACAGAGGACTGCACCTGTGATGACAGAAAATCAGTTTAAGAACATGCTGGAAAGTTCAACAGGAGAAAAGTCTGCATATTGCACTCAAAACTGAAACACATTCTCAATTTAGTAGGACTGGTTTAATTTACACTTGCAGCATAATATCGATTCTGCTTTGGAAACAAAGTCGAGTTTACAGGGAACTTGTTGACAGCCATACAGTATTTTCTGCTTTGTTGTCTTAGTCATGTCTGTTAAAGGTCTGTACTAAAATTGTACTAAGAGTCATTTTCTGCTATTTAGTCAAGGGTCTAGCTACCTTTTAATAGTCTGTCTAGTGGTTTTTAAACTTTAACTAACATATTTTGGATCAAAAAGACACTTTATTTAATATGAAATGCATCCTGGTGTTAATTCAGGACACAATGTCAGGTCTCTACCTGCAGTGCTGTGATGCCTGGTAAGATTTTGTTTTTAAACAATGCAATGATTTTGCATGAATGCAACTATTTGCATGAATCTCACAAAACCTGTCAAGAACATGGCTTTTCTTTATGTCATTAAGTATAGCCAGTTTTTTTTAAAGCTATCATGAGATTCATCTATTTACTGTGGTGTTTGTTATTACGACTGCAGGAAAATTCAGGACCTGGCATGTTGAGAACAGAAACAGAGAGGGGTTCAGTGTCTGTCTGAGCAGATCACATCACAACACATCCTGTCAGTGAACGAGGCTGAAAGACAAACCGATCCCTGAAAATGCGTCTTTATTGGCACAACACTCATCACAATAAAATGCAAATTAATAACTCAAGCCATTTCATTGGTTGCAGCCAGCAGAGGTGGGCGTGGCCTAGGGGAACATGTTGGTCTAAGAATTCAGATACACAAAGACCTCTCAGAGCGCAGACCACATTGAGAGAGGAAAAAAAGAGCTAGAGATATCACTAATGAACAAGGGGGATGATTGGAGCTTCCTGGCCTGGGTTTAAGTGGGCTGAGCTGCCGGAAACCGTCTGTAATGCAGCCTGTGGCAGATGTGTGCAGCTGGAAGAATTTGTGGAAGTGAGGCAGTAAATTAGCTGCTCTCGCTGGCAGTGAAGCACACTTGAAAACACACGGACATGTGAAGAGAGTTAGGCACACACGTGCGAACACGCAGAGACCACACTCACGCTGCTCTTGTCAGAAGTCGGGGGGATATCCTGCCGAGCTGTCTGCGACGTGCCAGAAAACAGCAGCACATATCAGATCAAGTGAAATACTCACCCCTTCTTCAAAGACAACTCTGAAATACAACTCTGATCAGAAACTGCCTTTCAAACCGAGGGTGTCCTCTGGGTCTCCCATTATTTCATATTAAAACAATGTGCCTACATGATTGAGCTGGAGCCCAATTTCTTCAACAGAATTTTTTTTTTTTTTGTTAAGCACAACTCTCAATTTATTGTCCAAGCACTTGCCATTAAAACAGTAGATGAAAGAGCATGTGTCAGGTGACCTAAAATTTTCTTCAAGGCTGGAATACACTACAACTTTTGCTCAGGTTACTTTAGATGAGTCAATAGTCGTCAAAAGTCTGTGCCAGTGTGCAGATTTCCGCCAGTCGGAGTTGATAGATTTCACAGAAAATAGCACAGTGAATGATGGACGCAGACTTCGATTTTTAGATTCAGATTATTATTCCATCCTGGCGGAGAATATTAAAACATTTTTGATATTTTGAGCTGATTTTAGTACACATATCGTAATGTATTAAGCATAGCTACTAAACAGAAGTGGTCCTCTATGTACCAATTTTGCAATAAAATACAATACAAATGCAATAACATTACAAAAGTAAATTAACAGAACACGCATAACAAATTAGCCTCAATATTTGACTTATTTGCACAGATGAAACAACTGACTGCGCCACTCACTCCCGTTGTAATGTGTAGAGTCCATACTGACTGTCTTTTACCCATCCAAGACTGCATTTAAATGCGCTTGGCATGTTTTTCTTAGGTGACTCAGCACAAACAACGCATGTTTCTGTTCAAGTTTGTTGTTTTCGGAACGATTAAAAGTCTAGCAGTGTATGACCCTCAGTCGGAAAGTGTGTGATCCCCAGTTTTTCATTGTAACCATTTAAAAAGCCGGCAAGTGTACGATGCCTAGTGTTATAAAATCTGTTCGGATTTTTAAAGTCGTGTAGTGTATTCCAGCCTTTAGTTGTATAGCCTTATATTGTAGTCATGCACTGAAACTACGTCACTGGCTTTACTTTTAAGAACCTTAAATGTCGATACACTTGCACTACCATTCAAAACTTTGGTCGGAAAGATTATATATATATATATAATAATAATTTTAATATATTATAATATAAAATATAAAATAAAAGAGGAGAGAGAGAGAGAGAGAGAGAGAGAGAGAGAGAGAGAGAGGAGAGCCTGTCTCTCATGTTCACCAAGGTAGCATTTATTTGATCAAAACTACAGTAAAACATAAATAATGTGGAAATATTATTACAATTTAAAATAACTCTTTTCTATTTTAATATTTTAATTTATTCCTGTAATGGCAATGCAGAATTTATCCAGTCATCAGTGTCACATGATCCTTCAAAAATATTCTAATATGCTGATTTGATGCTCAAGAAACAGTTCTTATTATAAATGTCCAAAACAGTTGTGCTACTTAATTTTTGTGGAATAGTGATTCTAGTGATTCTTTATTCAGGATTCTTGAATATAATAGAAAGAACAGCATTTCCTTTAAATAGATTTTTTTAACATTATAAATGTTGATGAATTTAATGCATGCTTGCTGAATAAAATTAGTAATTTCTTGAAGAAAAAAAAAAACTGCTCCCAAACTTTTAAACAGTAGTGTAACTGAGGCAAAACATTCTTAGGACAGGGAGTGAACTAAATTATGGGAAAACCAATCCGAAACTGATCCCAAAAAATAGTTGAACACTTATAAATCACACTTAAATTATATTCTGGATGTCACTGCAATAAGATAGACTTGGTTCCAAAAGTATTTTCTCATTCACTTTCTGATATGAGTGATGTTAAAAATAATTTCTTCAGCAATGGATTATGTAATCCGCAATGCCTCATGGGACTTTTTTAAGTCCCATGAGGCATATGCTGTAAGTGACATTTTTTAGGATGTTTTCTTGGAATCAAAGCCATACTTTAGTGTTGGTAACACCTGTTGAGCTAGAGAATCACGGATGAGAGCTTAAATAAAGCTTTGCAGAACATGTCTTGTTTTTGCATTTACACATTCCTGTTGTAAAGCATTCAAGCCAAATTGTAGGATCTGTCTGACTTATTAAAACCCTAAAAACACTAAAATACATTATCAGCTCTAAACAGCAATCTTGATGACTTCCTCCTTCTGTGAAATATGAGGATTAATATTCTGGTGGGCTCTTACGTCTGCATATTCCTTGATATATTCAAACAACTAACATACATACCGTTCCATCCTCCCTGAGTTTAAGACAGGAGCCGAAATCTGCAAGCCGGATGTGTCCATTCACATCCATGAGAATGTTATCTGGCTTGATGTCTCTGTGTGAGAGAAAACAGAATGACACATTAACACAAAATCAATAAAAAGATTTGAGATGTTATATGTTGATGTGAAAGAAGTTGCTATAGCCATGTTCAAAGCTGCCAACGGTTATGGATTCAAATCCCAGGGAACACACACACACACACACACACACACACACACACACACACACACACACACACACACACACACACACACACACACACACACACACACACACACACACACACACACACACACACACACACACACACACACACACACACACACACACACACCACACACACACACACAAACCACATTTACTCTTTGAATGCAGAGCAAGTTGTTTCGCATACGAATGCATGCAAAAATACATTAACGTAAATGTAAATATTGCATTTGGTTTACATGAAGCAAAAATATTTTTTTGAGTCATGTTACGGCTTAGAGCCAGTAAGGACTTTAGAGAGCTTCTTAATGAGACAGAGCAGTAATTCACAGTGGGCTTCACAGTGGAGACTTGTGTCCGCCCCGTAAATCACCTCTATTCCTGAGAGAGCCACAGAGGAAACGGCTCTGTGACACAGAGAGCCTCCATCCACTCCACATAACACAAGCTCTTACTGAGAGGAAGTCAAAACAAACTGAGGTCAGAGATTTGAACCTGTCATTTGCAGGGCAGGATTAGTCTTAATAGGGTACGAGAGGTGTTCTCTGCCCCGTCTGTGACCTGCCCATGGGGCAACCGGCACTAGAAGCATAAACAAACAGGCATCAAAGTGTCGCAAGTTCATGTCTCCATTACAGCTTATATGAACCTGTGTGTGAGAGAACACGCTCGAGGCGAGAGCGAAACACACACTGTTCTTATTCTCCTTCACGCACACGCTCTTGTTCGCCTCTCGTAAATTTGATCCAGGAGGTTGACGTGGAGCAGTAATAAAGACGGAGTGAATGTTAGCATGTGCCTTGTATAGACATGAATTACTACAACACTCGTGAGGTGATTTCCTTCAATATCTCACCCAAACGGCCCTGAATCCTGTAACAATGTTCAATGGGCAGTCGTTGTTTTTTTTTTAAATAACCATAGTAAAAAGCCCTATTGAGATTTACAATGAAAACACAGTTGTGCTAAGAGCTGATGGAAACCTGATACTGAGGAATATAATATTCTACCATTTTTATATTCCTGAAATATAAGAAATGAGTCTGTGAAAACTGAATATAAACTGGTACTGAAATAGAAACCAAGCAATCAACAAAACCTCCTGTTGCTTGTGGCGCTCTGTCTACTGGTTACGACAAAAACTCAGCCTGGTTAAGACAAAGCTATAATATCACCCTAAACATAACTGAAACATAATTGACATTTTCATTCAGAAATTACTATAATACTGATATACAAATGGCCTACATTACCACTCAAAAGTTTGGGGTCAGTAAAGAAATGAACACTTTTACACTAAATATTACTCTTTTACTGTATTTTTTATCAAATAAATAGAACCTCGCTGAGCATTAGAGACTTAAATCTTACTGACCCCAAACTTTTAAACAGTTGAGTACATTATGATATTTTTGCATGCAAAAGAGATTTGAGAGCTAAATATCAAATGCTTCCTCACACAAAGACTTTGTTTAAAGTGAAAGAAGTCCTGATCGTGCTTTTATTCTATGTAAAAAAACATAGAAGAAAGTAAGTCATATGGGTTTGGGAATATTTTTTGGGTGAACTATTGCTTTAATGTGCTCATGGTTGTGACATCATAGCCATGACAATATCTGAATGCCTCATTTTTGCAGTTTTAGTTTCAATAAATGTTCAGTGCAGACCGGGGTTGTGAACTATAGATGTTTTTCATGAAATGTCCCCTTCAAAACACTCCTGCTGCGACTCCATTTGAGAGCTAAGGAATGAAAACAAAGAGTACTTTCGTGGTCTACTACAATTTATAGTCATAACTGGGGACTCTTCCAAAAAAAATCAGCACGGGAAGCCTGGACAGTCATGGAGACTTCCTCACAGGGAACACTTTTACAAGAGTCTCTACAAGCTGTGTGAATCGGATCACTGATTGTATCCTTAATACGGCAGCGGAAATTTCACATTTGTCCCAGATGAGGACCTGTGTGGGTACGGCCACGACACTGGTTTGGATTGCCTCATTAGAGGCCGTGTTTATTTGTTCCGCCCTCTCCGGCTGTTTTCCCTCCATGTTTCCACAGAGGCAGAGCTACTGTGAAGGGAGGCCGCTTCAGGAGAACAGGCGGAACCGTTCACATGCAAACCGATACAACTGATTAACATGACTCATCTGGTGCTCGAGGTCAGGATCTCCTGGAGTCTGTTCTGGGATTAGAGGAAAGCGGTGATGACACTCGAAAAATACAGTTTCACTTCTAACAAACAACATTTAATATCTTAAACGCTCATACACGCCTTCAAATCAAAGCTTGTGTACTACCACTTTTCTTAAAAGGAAAACGGACTTAAAAGACCTTAGTTTCTTCTTTAGACAAATATAAAACACGTTGACCTCGCTGAGATTTGAGAAGCAGTCGTCAAAAGGTTAAACAAAAGGTTGTGTTGCTGAGGTTATTTTAACCACTGACTCTTCACATACTCATGCTATGAAAGTTCATACAAGAGAATTTGCTTTTGCAGCGCAGAAAACAGTCGTCTCGACATGTACACAACACAAACCAACTACAGTGTTGGAGAGCGGGAAAAGCAAACGTTGGTCGTGGGCAACCAATGAAGACCATAGGTGGGAATTACACAAATTTGTTACATTGTTACTGTCTATAATGTTATGGAAGTAAGACCGGAATTACTGACGACTCATTTCAGCAGTTCAGGATCGATTCTTTCTTTTGGGAGACAATAACTATTTATCATGCACTTTGATATTTTTAAATTTGCAGAGCTTTTACATTCACAAACAGCTATATTACACAACATGCAAGGAAATATTCGAAAAAGCATAGTAGAGGCACTCACCGAAACTAAAACCAGGGCTCAATGCTAAGGACTTTTCTACTGGCCCTTCGTTGATGTTCCAAAACAAGTAGCGTAGCGAAATACAGTTTCTGTCGTGTTTTATTTGCCATTTTGTAAAATCGCATGATTTCTTTTGGAGGACTCATTGCAATAACTTGTGCAATAAAACACGACAGAAACTGTATTTTTGCTACGCTACTTGTTTTGGAACATCAACGAACACCACTAACCACTCGGTGAGTTGCACAGTTTTGAAAACGAACATTAAGGGTTGTTTTAAGGACATGTTTGTGCATGCCCATAGACAGCCACTCTGAAGCGGTCAAAGGCGATTCTAAAAGAGTCAAAAAGTCAAGACAGGACCCATCGTCAAAATTTCTGTGTCCACCACTCTAGTTCATCCAAAACAAACTAGAAAATAGACTCAAAGTGCTAAATACCGGAATTATCCTTTAACATAAAAACAAACAGCAGCAGGATAATTAGGCTGCTGTCACTTTAAGAGTTGCACGGACCCAATAGACTGTTACATGTGCATTTCATGTTAATGTTTAATGTCTATGTTTAATGTTTAACCAACTACGTTTACGATGATAATCGACAGGCAATTTGACAATTTTGTGTGAATATGTCAGTTGTTGTGAAAGTTGTGAAAGAGTATTTGCGCAATGTGAGACACGGTGCTCTGGGTAACAAACTTGAATATTTAAATTGGCAAGGCTTAAAATTGCGCAAATTATCAACTTCTGTGAAGATGCAGCACTGGCAGTCCTTTTTGTAGAGGCCTGTAAAACTTTTATTAAACAAAAATTATTTTTTCAATATTATTTCTGAATAAAATTAAAGCGGAAATAAAATTCAATAAAATGTAAATACGAGATGAAAAACTTAGAACTGCAAAAATATATCTGCCTTGGCAACTTAAAGGAGTAGTTCACTTTTAAAAAAACTTTTGCTGATAATTTACTCACCCCCATGTCATCCAAGATGTCCACGTCTTTCTTTCTTCAGTCGAAAAGAAATTAAGGTTTTTGATGAAAACATTGCATGGATTTTCTCCATATAATGGACTTCATTGGGAGCCAAACGGTTCAAGGTCCAAATGACAGTTTCAGTGCAGCTTCAAAGGGCTTTAAACGACTCCAGACGATGAATAAGGGTCTTATCTAGGACCCTTCGAGTCATGACTCGAAAAAAGATTCGCTAATTTTGATGAATGAGTTCGAACAGGACAGTCACAAACGCTCATCATAGAACAGAGCAAGGCGAGCATTTGTGCTTAAAAAACTTAAACTTTGTTATTTATTTTTTAAATGAGCGATGGTTTCGCTAGATAAGACCCTTATTCATCGTCTGGAGTCGTTTAAAGCCTTTGAAGCTGCACTGAAACTGTCATTTGGACCTTGAACCGTTTGGCTCCCAATGAAGTCCATTATATGGAGAAAATCCTGGAATGTTTTCATCAAAAACCTTAATTTCTTTTCGACTGAAGAAAGAAAGACGTGGACATCTTGGATGACATGGGGGTGAGTAAATTATCAGCAAAAGTTTTTTTTAAAAGTGAACTACTCCTTTAAAAATAAGTTAACTCTTAAAAATAAATAAACTCAAAAAGGTGCTGAAAGACCTGGCCGAGGAGGCCGAGCAGGGAAGCTTTTGGCTTTGGTTAAGAAGGAAGGACCAGGCATGGGTAAAGCAAGGGTCCTAGGGTCAGCTGCAGGGGGCGGCAGGGACTGCTCCACCACCGTGAGATGCTCCGGGATTAACGGAGAGAAACATCAATGAAGGGTGGCTCCCGGCTGAGGACCCGCAGTGGCACCGTCGGAGGTGCGGCAAGCAGAAATGCTCAGCAGAACGCACATAACAAAATAAAAAATATTACAATTAAAATAAAAAGCTAATTAAAAATAATAATAAATACTATAATAGTACGTAAACCATACTAAAATAACACTGGTCTAATAACGAATATACAGACAATTTTGTTGTTTCTGATTTTTAATGAGTTTGCAGGTCAAAAATAAGTGAGATACATCTACAACATGACATAATCATCCGTTCTACGGATTAAGGATCAAGGTCGACGTCCCTCCTGCCAGTAGGTGAACTAAACCCCAGTCCTGACAACACCGGAGCTAACATCATCCCCTCAAGCCAGTCAGTGTTGAAAGAAAAACTTATCTTCCTCTTACATGAAGGATGCTACACACAGGCCCTGACAGAAACACAACGCTGGGAAGCAGGAGGACATTAAAATGTGATTAGTGCTGGTTTCCTGCTCTGTCGAGTCGACCCACGTCACCACAGCTGCGGCGAGACTACAAATGCAAATATATATAAAAGGCTAATGTTTTATGCATTTGAGGGGCGGAAAAGAGTGTCTTAAATATAATAAATAATATATCGACCATTGAACAAACTATCAGCATCAGCCAAAATTGTTGCTGACGTATGTGGTCAACAAAGACCCAGAGGACATTATTAAGATGAGTTTGAGGAAAACAATCGAGAAAGAGAGAGATGTGTCCCTGTAGAGGGCTGGGACGATACACTAATCTCCTGATAGAATACTATTATGATTATTGGGTGCCGACTAGATATGTATTGAGATTTTTAAAAATAGATATAAATGACCTTATTGTGTGAATGGTCATGCAGCGTTTCATGTCCTCAGGGTCTCTTTACACACACACACACACACACACACACACACACACACACACACACACACACACACACACACACACACACACACACACACACACACACACACACACACACACACACACACACACACACACACACACACACACACACACACACACACACACACACACACAACACACCACCAGCTGGTCAGTAGATGGGCAGGTGGTAGAAGACTCTGTGTGTGTGTGTGTGAGTGATAGAGACAGTAAAGGATCAGTGGGCACTGAGAAACAGAGCTGTGTTGTTAAAAATACTTTTCTTCTTTCTTTTCTTTCTTTCTTCTTTCTTTCTTTCTTCTTTCTTTCTTTCTTTTCTTCTTTTTCTTTCTTTCTTTCTCAGCCAGCCCAAAAAACACTCTGACCCACAGAGCATTCTAACGCTCTTATTAGTCGCTCTCTGTAGGACATGATTCTGCATTAAGGCATTCTGCAATCAATTATTTCTTAATAACTAATGAATAATGACCATTTATTTACCGATTCAGAAAGTAGTCATGTAATAAGCAGGATAAATGTACATTCAACCAGTAGCTATTTCAAAATGAACCGTTTCCCATCAGTGTCCTGATCATCCTACAAGGGGTTATTCTGCCATAATCACCAACATACGACATACACGCACATAACACAAACTTAACTGTCGTTCAGATATACTTCAGATTTATTCTGCAAGGATGCATTAAATTGACCAAAACTGACAGACTAGACATTTATAATTTTACAAAAGATTCTAGAAAAAAATATATCCTAGAAAACCACTAACAAAACTAAATAAGACAAAAGAAAACATAGCACCGTATAAATATGGGTTCACTTCCAACGAGGATAAACATGGTTTTGTGTGTTTATTATATTGCATGGTGAGAACATGAAAAAAATAAAATAACCAATAATAAACTAGGGGTGGTCGATATACTGGTAGACACAAAAACCGGTGAAAATTCGCCAACTGGTAGTTTTTTTGGACTGTTGTCTCTACCGTGGTTACGCTCAAGTGACGTTGTTGTGCTGCGCCATCACAAAAACATATCATTTCTATGCATTTTTAAGCATTACTGTTGAAGCGCAATAAGCAGCGAAAGACAACTCATTTGACTATATGCGGGCGCTGTGAGATGTGAGACGCACGCACATGAAGCAAGCCACTGCTCAGAGCACGTGAGGACTGAACCGAGTGCTAATTGGGTTTGATAGAAATTGGGTGAAAAAAGAAAAATGTCCTATAAAGGGAAGCTGATGCCAACCTCAAGGCATGATGACGAGACCACTGGAAACTCTTATCAGACGAGCTATGTTTACAGAAAAAGAGATCGGTACTGCCAAGAGTTAGAGAGACAGAATTCCACACATTCCTAACATTAACATGGCGCTAGAGATATAGAAGGATTTCTGCTGTGTTTCGGCTGGCTAAAAAGGCTTTGTTGGACACATGACCTTAGTTTGATCTGCACTGCTATTAGTGATGTTTGCAAAGACAAGCTTAGTGTTGTCAAAAATATCAATATTTCGATATGTATCGATACTGAAATATCTGAAACGATTCCAATAATCCTTTCTGCAGTACCGATACACCGATACCGATACGATACCAGCTGCGTCTTCTTGCTCTCCTCTCAGACAACGAGTTGACACATCCGCCTCCTTTCATTCGGTCAGTCATCTCATTTACTCCGGTTAAATAGTGTTGGTGTGACCGGGTCTGAATTTTCGGCGAGTATTTGCGCATAATTCTACTCATTCACGCAGATTTCGCACTCACATCCAAAACACACACACATAATAAAGCCACCTAAGTTCAGGAAGAATGTATAACAGTATTTTGAATCCGAGTGTGCATCAGGTCTTAAAGGGACAGCAACCTAATAAACCTGCCGCTCTCTATGTTGTTAATAGGGCTGTCACTTTTTATTCGATATTCGAATATGCATTCGAATATGACGTGAAATATCCGAAATCGAACTACAAATTAACTATCCGGTTTTTAAAGTGCCATGTTTTGCGCATTTTTTACAGTCTATCATTTGCTTTTTATTTATTGTTTGCCATCTCATCCAATAGCGGCCGCTCTTAACGCATTGTATCGTAGGACGAAAGAAACCGCGCTATAATTCCTGCCTATTACACACACACACACACACCACCCCACAGAAAAGACGCGTGTAAGTATCGAGTTCTCTTTCGGGCTTGAACAAACCATAACACACAAATTATGTCAAATGAATGTAAGAGCAGTCTTAAATTATTTAAATAAAGCCTTAAATGAACGTAGAGATTTGCAAGAAAATGGGACGCGTGTCAGATCCATCTCTGTTTGGTCAGATCGCGTCTCTGTCAGCAACGGCTGGTCTTAAAGTGTCAAAGAACAAAGGTAAGAGAGTAAATTACTCATCAATGTGTGTATTCATGAATCATGAATGTACTCCGCTATCTTTTAACACATCTCCGGCGAACGGCTTCTTCACGCAAAAGAAAAACTCTTCAGGAAGCACAGTTAAATTCAGCGACCATATGTGGCGTTTCCTGATGGATCGAGGTTGTTCATTAACTTTTACATTTTACTCGTAGATATTCGAATATATTGCTTGATATTCGATATCCGTTCGAATGTGATTTTTCTCAAAAGTGACAGCCCTAGTTGTTAATGTTAATTAAACAGCAAAAGACAAAGAGAAAATAACTTAATGCTCTTGAATGATTAATCTGTATTTAAATTTAACAATGAAGATTATCCAATGTTATTTTAAATTTGATTAGGCTACTTTGTTTCTTTATTCAGTGTCTTACCTGGATATTACTGTTTGACCTAACTGAAAAAAAGAAAAAGCAGTCTATTTCATTTGTATCTTTATTCTATTGTATTTTAAAATATTGTTAGTTATTTGGGTAACAATTTATTTTACAGTGTCCTTGTTACATATGTACTTACCATAGTAATAACAGTAAATTATCCATAATTACATGCAACTAACCCTCAACCAAATCCTAATCCTAACCTAACCCTATACTAAGTAATAAGTTAATTAATATTACTCAGTACTTAAATGTATAATTACATCGTAACAATGACACCTTAAAATAAACTGTAACCGTTATTTGTTCTTATGTTATTATTGTTTACTTGTCTTTAAATTCAATTTACTATTTGAAATCAAGCTTCCTTGTGATGTGTGTAAGCTATTGCAACAAAAAATACATTAAGTTAGCAAATAGTTGTGAAATTGTAATGGTAATTGATCAACGTTTATATGAAAAAAACATAAAAGCTTCATCATATAAAGTCATCTCTTCAGAAGATTTTTTTTGATTGCCTAGACTTTCCATAGATGGATAAAAAAATATATATATTAAAATATTTGTATGACAGTATATGCAGCATTTTTTCCCTGTGGGATCACATGGTATTGAATATCAATACTTTTCAAGGTACTGTATCAAAGTTAGAAATTCCAGTATAGAGACAACACTAATCACTATTACTATCGCTCATGCTTAAATGTTACAGATTTGAATAACCCCTAACACTAATTTTTTGTCATGTCACTGTAATTTGCATTGCCAAAAAGAGAGAGTGCTTAATGAACTGAAACACTTTCCCATGGCTAGGCGGCCCAAAGTCATGAGCTGTACTTAAAACCCTGCAATTTTCCCTATAAATGCGTAAACAGTAAACACTAATGGCCTTTAGCATGACCCAGCATTCCTCTCTCTTGCAACTATTTGTTATTTGTCAGTCTCGCGAGTGGAAGGGGGTGGACAAAACAGCAAACATCCCCCCCAGCCCTTCCGCAAATAGACCACTTACAGTGATGACCATGTTTACTCTACTAGCAGCTATTTTCTCTTCCTGATTTTCTCTTTCCACAAAGAAACACGGGAAAGACTGCTTCCTGCAGTTCAAAAAACTTTTGGCATTATGAGCATTTAAAAAAAAAAAATTGAAGTTCTGGACATAAACAAAGCTTTTTGTTTACTGGTCAGTAAAAAAAAAAAGAAAGAAAAAAAGGTAACGCTCAATATTCATGCTCAGTGCGAATAAGGCCATTATCAGATGTTACTTTCTGCTGTCTAATTGGTTTAAATCCAGCTAGCATAACCCCGCCCTTTATTAAGAGCATTCCAGACAAAACACACATTTCCCAGACACTTCACATAAACCAATAGACTATGTGTACGTTAGCATATGCTACTTCCGGCTGCGAAACCGATATGGGGTGTCTAGTTTCCGGTAGCCTGATGGACGACGTAGAGGATGTATATTTCTCCAGATGTCTTGGACATTTGCCGAATATTACAGTCGATGATGTTCATCGACTGGTTAGTGACTTTTCTCCAGCTCCCCAGAGCAAGAGAGAGAAGGGTTTAAATATTACATCTCTCAGTATGTCATACAGGGAGTAGTAGTACACATGTCATACAGGGATTAAAGGTATCCCACGTTGGGAAAGGGAACTAAAAAAGTCCTCGCTCTAGACTAGGTACTGAAAGAGTTATAGGAACTACGGTCTGAGGAACTAAAAAAATCCCCAACTTAGTCCAGTCGGAACATGCGAAAAAAAAATGGTTATAGGAACGTTGGGTTCTAGGAACTGCAAAAGTCCCTCCGGGCGGAAAGCGGCTATAGATACCGTGAGTAGTGAATTTAGTAGTAAAATATGTAGTTGGGTTGTTTCATGTAACTTAGTTCTTCTCCCTCGCTGTATTATGGCTTTGCTATGTGGGGATGAATGTGCTGGTTACGTTCGTGAGAGACAGCTGATTAGTACTCTTGTCATTGACCGTAAAACAGTAACGTTACAGGAATCACCAACCCGTCGATCGCGGTCGACAAGTCGATCTTGGAAGCATTTTAAGTCGATCGCGAAGAGTTTTCAAAATCATGCAGAGAAAAAAGCCTATTGTGTGTAGTCAATGGTGTCTAAGAGATGCGGAGGCGCGCGCGCTGTTCAAATCACGTAATTTTTGCGGCACGCACCTTTGGGCTCATGCGGACGCGTCGAGTTAAACAAGGCTTACGCTTTAACCAGCTCAGCCACAGTAAGTTTTTTATGTTTCAGGTCCATTGCGAACGATTAAACTAACTTAACGCCGGTCCACTGATGTAAACAAGACGGCAACCGGAAACGAAGTACCCAACGTCCGCCCTCAAGCCGGAAGTTAGCATTTTTCTTGTGCACAGAGCGAATTAGCTATATATCAACAAATAAAGAGTCAAATATGTCAGTGTTGTGCATCAAGGCCTCAACACACACACCAACAGAAAGAGAGGACAAGTGATCAGAGGAAGGGAGGTAATCCTGCTTTAAAAGAGCATGTTGATCTGTGGACACCATCTGCCCTGACATCAGACACAGACAGAGAAGAGAGAGAGAGAGAGAGAGAGAGAGAGAGAGAGAGAGAGAGAGAGAGAGAGAGAGAGAGAGGAGAGAGAGAGAGAGAGAGAGAGAGAGAGAGAGGTGGCATGGCTTACTGACCACTAACGTCTCCGATGGTCAGCTGTCCGGTCGTACAAATTAGACAGCCTCATCTCAGTCACACTGAGCCTTTCACAAAGAACCGTGTCTCATTTCCGGGAAATGAGGCATCACTTCCTATGAGGAGCAGAACAACTAGCAGTGGCGTACCACTTCCTTCAGGGTTTACACCGCATCCTGTTTAGTGGTTTACAACAGGCCTCAACTTCCTCAACAGGTGCTGTTTTTCTTGAATGCATCTAAAATGACTTAAAATCTCAGAACAAAATGATATTCACTAGTGCAGCTATGCTACAGGTTACTAACTACAATCTGGATATGGATAATATCAAACCGGGAGTCCGGGACACACTGAGGCTACGTTCACACTGCAGGCTGAAACGACCCAATTCCGATTTTTTTGCCCCTATGCGACCTGTATCCAATCTTTTTATGACAGTCTGAACGACACAGATCCGATCTTTTCAAATGCGACCCAGGCCACTTGGGTATGTGGTCCAAATCCGATACGTATCCGATCTTTTGAAATGCGACCTCAATCTGAACGGCCAGGTCGCATGTATCCGACCCGCACGCCGTTGATATGCGACAAACGTCATAATTCTGCGTTGAAGTAGGCAGGAATGAGAAGATAAACAAGTTAGCTATCGTACGATAGCATCGATAGCACGCACCTGTCAATACACTCCAACGCGTTGCACTGTTATGGTCCGCCACAGACGTGTCTCTTCCCGTGAGTTAATCGAAGGCGCTCAAACGCTCTCCTCCTTCTTAATTTTCTTCTTAAAACGAAAAGATTGTAATTGTGCTGGCTCTGTTAGGAAAATAACTTTAATATTGCTAAACGAGCTCCCCTGTTGACAATCATGTTTAGGTACTTCCGCAAACAGCAAGTGACGTCGTTGACCGTTGAGTACTCTTCTGCGCATGCGGGTCACTTCTGGGTCATTTCACGTTCACACAGAAAATCACAAAAGGTCGCATTTAATTGGAAATGTGAACGGCCTTGCAAAAAAATCGGATTTTTTCAAAAAATCGGAATTGAGCATTAAGCCCTGCAGTGTGAACAAGGCCAAAGTTAGGATCATATATTTTATTTTCATAACTTGCATTGAAGATAGTTTAGCGGCCCCCAAAATGAATCTTTGTCCCATTAAAGATGTGTTCGATCATTTAACGTGACGTTATCTGCCGTACTGCAGTGCCAGTAAATCGGCTGCTTTTACACCGCTTTGAAGAGCGTCAAATGTTTCTATTTACAACATGTTTTCAGTGTTGAGCTTTGAAGCCAATCGCCAATCAAGAGTTCTGCAAACTTTAATCGCAAATCCTTTCATTATAACCTACAAAGTATAAACCTGATGTGCTTCATTGCACAGCGTAGGCAGCTTCATTGACTACATTTCATGCAGCTAATTTTCTGGTTATTGTCGGGTTAAGGTCACTATTGGGGTTTCTGAAACATTAGGAATAACCCATTTACATGCGTGAGCCGAGAGAGTTTCTCCTGTGGAATTGCAATATCCCGATGTAAACAGCGACGCACGGTTAGCGTCTGGACGTACGGACAACCTTAAGACGCAATATGCGTCATTTCCGATTCTTCTTCCTGTATCCAAAGAAAACAACAACAGCAGCACGCGGATAATGAATAGTTTGGGGCAGATAATGAATAGTTCGGGGCAGATAGCGATCGGCTTTGTTTGCGCTTTGATACTGGTAACGTTACTGACCTCGCTCCAGAAGTTTGCTGTGCTGCGTCTCGCCATGTTTACTTCCGGTATACTGCACGCAGGTTTTTGTACGCGCCGAGAAGTTTCTCTACTCAAAAGACCAAGATTCCTTGCGAATAGAACATGCGCAGAACACAAATCACTATGGGGATATGCCGATACGCGTTTACATGACCAAAAATTCGGGTTAGAAAAGGGGTACCCCAGGTATAATATCCCGGTTTTTAAAATACGGGATATGAGCATATCCGGGTTTTTGCCGGTGTTTACATGGCCGTTCGCGACCGGGTTATTGCTAATATCCCGGTTTTGAACGAGTTATTGGCTGCATGTAAGTAATAACCGTAAATACCTTTGGAAATATTATACAAACAAGCCATTAAAGTCATGGACAAAAAAACCAAGGCACTATCATCACTGTACAATTTTAAAAAAGTACAGCCTTTTAAACTGGGACAGTCTTCATAAATGTGTAGATCTGAGTCTCATATACAGAGTAATACATGCTTCGGCCCCAGCTCCTCTGGTAGAGTTCATCAGTCAAAGAAACAGCTCTGAGCGCGTCACTCGAGGCTCTGCCACAGGGGTCTGTGTTGTCCCTCTGCACAGGAGCGCTTTCAGTCGCTCAGGGCCTGGTCGGTGAGGGGCGCCGCTGAATGGATCTCAATACCTGAGGAGGTTAAACAGCTCACCACTTAAGCCCCTTTCACACAGCACTTTGAACCCGGCAAATTGCCGGCAAATTGCCAGAGTGCCTTCTGTGTGAACGCAAACACGACCCGGGATTGATGCCGGGATCGATCCCGGGTTGGGGACCTAGTAACATTGCCGTGTTCAGACCCGGAACGCGCGCTGTGTGAACAAAAGCCAGAACCAATGCCGTAAGGGGTATGTCATAGTGATGACGCATGAGCCATCGTGCGACTCTGTTGCTCTTAGAAGAAAGTTTGTGTTCGTCATCAACAAAGAAAGAACGAAAAAATGTCTGCAACCTGGAATGAAGCAGAGACAGAAGCTCCTGACTATCCGCGCTGAAGCTGCGATCGTTCGCCAGCTCTGTGGAAAGGTGCGCACATGTTTTCGACGCGTACGTTACACGTCTCATCCTGACGTACCGCGGCTTTCCGGAACATTAACGGGTTGTGTGTGAACGCACTCACAGATCCCGGCAAATCACTGGCAGTGTGAATGAACCGAAATCAAACAATCCCGGGACAAATGCCGGGTCACATTATCCGTGTATTTTCCGGAATCTCTGTGTGAAAGGGGCTTTACAAGGCCTTTACAAAGAATTTGAAAATTTGGCTCATTAACATGTATGTCTGCCAACATTAAAAGCCAAGCCTGTTGCGCTTTATTGTATATTTGGATACCGTCGCCTTTTTGAACATTTTTTTTGTGTGTTTTTAAATATTGTAACAGGTATTGTTAACAGGTGTCGCAAGTTGTTTTATAGTGTTTGTATTTTAATGCTTCTTTTACATCTTGGCCAGGGGCTACAGATGAAAAATAGCCTTTTGGCTAATTCTAGTTTTTTTAACCATGTTTGTTCATGTGTTTTATGAAATTGCACTGTCCCCTCTTAAATAAACCAATAAAACAAAACAAACAAACGGACCAAAACTATACTGTGTCAAATGATTGTGAGTTAAGTCTTGGAGTTTAAATGCAAAATAATAGACCTGCCATTTTTTCCATGTAATGTGTTACTTTGTTGGTCATTTTATCACTAACTTTTCAAATCAGTCTCTCAGTGACTGATCTTACCTGTACATTTTACCTATACATTTACAGATTTTTTAAATATAAAATAGTTCTAAGGTTTGTTTTATGATCTGTCCTGGAAGTTATTTATTTATTTATTTCATGATAAGTTAAGTTGGATAAGTTAATATTACAAACGGTTTCTTTGCATTGCAATATATATAAACAAAATGAGAGGATGCACAGGGACTTCTGGAAACACTTGCATGATGATTGCACCTGATTATTGATTGTTCATGTGAAACATGTAAAAAAAATGATAATATTCATAATATATGTAAAATATATTAACATAATAAACATAATATAGTAAAATAAATATATATTAACAAAGTTTAAATTTAAAAGCTTGTTTAATCACACTGCTGAAAATGTAGTTTTAGTTTCAAAGCATCACAATTTTTAGTTTCTCCCCAAAAAAGAAGATCCCAATTTCCACATTTATAGTCTTAGACAAATACAGATTCATTATAGCTTGTTTAATTCCCGGTCAAAAGAAAATAGAACAACAGAGAAAAACAATTGAATGTTATCTGTAAGGACGCTGACTAAGGCGTTTCCAATCATTATCTGATGACAGCTATTGGCAGTTGACTGTAAGAGACACCAAAGACCTGGTCAGGAGAGGGCCGTATCTATCCGACCCATCAGGTTATCATCCCGAGAGAGAGGGAAAAGGGCTGGACATTCAGGATTTCTGATCAATATCTGCACACAGTCCAGAGGAGGGTCAATAACCGTATTATCACAAACAGACCTTGCTAAACCACTAGAGTGAAGATCTCAGGAGCTCCAGAATTACTGAGGTGTGTGTGTTTGTCAATGCGACTGAGGCCGACCTCATGATCCGAATGAGCTCCAGGCTGGATTTTCTCTGCCAGCAACTCATTCGAGCAGAAAACATGCACACCTGAATCAATATTAACCCAGATTACACAATAGCTTGGAGCGGAGCTGTGATGGAGAGGTTAATTCCCCATCCAAAACACCCCTGAGAAGAATCTTACAAGAAGAGACAAAACTTCACATACTTAAACCACAATAACCTACTGTTACTAATGGTTACTCCAGCTGGACAGTTACTGTACTTTATAAACTCGAACCTTTCAGTTGTTACACTGTAAGAACAGGAAGCTGTGAACTGCCATACAAAGGTCACAGAGACGTTTACTGCTGACTTCAGTGTCGGCTTCCTGCTAAAAGAGACCGCAGGAATGCGAGGGGGCTTTCTTCTGCGGCCTCCAGGATTTTGCAGATGGTGATCAGCGATGTGGTCGAGGATCTGGGGTTGAGATCTCGCTCAGAAGCTGCAGTGGTGTTCATTCCTCTGGGAGCTCCTGAGATTCCAGGCAAAGATGGACGATCCTGGCGATCCCAAGAGGCAGTGCAGCTGTGCCACACCCCACCCTGAATCAAGCACCAACAGGATCTCACTACACACTTATGTTATGGTTATCTTCAGAATGGAACACTAGTACTATACCGTACTGCACACACAGTATGCTACTTTTTGAAATAGCATGCAGTATGCTACTTAGTATGCTACATTTTGTCACGTGTTTAATTTAGCGAGTTGTGCCATTTTTAATCCAATTGTGTGAAAACATTTCCAAATTTTTGGCAGCTTGATCAAATAAGAAGAAAGGAAATGTTCGCAAAATTAAATATGTTGCAGAAATATATTTATATGCAATGCAAGAGGCTACTTATGCTAACCATTGCGATAATAAATACACATATTATTATGGCAAATACCAGAGTTTGCTTGAAGTACTTATAATCATGCATTTATTTGGTGTCATGTTTCATTTGTCTCTTCCCTGTACCTTTGTTGATACCGGGCTAATGCTTCCACATGTCATAAATGACATGTACTCCGGTTATAGTTAAACAATATAGTTTTATCCAGCTGATGAACAATCAGATCCAACCAGAGCCAATCAGAATCCATTCTGCTGTAACAAGCTCAAGCAACTGAAGTGACAGCTCATATGACCGGAGCCGAGACAGACTACAGATGGCAGTGGTGTGGCTGTCAGAGCCTCAGAAGTGACAATGAGGTGTCAAAATCCCAGACACGCCACTGGGATCTTCTAGGAATACGAGTGTTAGATGTCTTTTAAATGCTGGCCAGACTGGCTCACAGCCAGACGCTGAGGGGCGGTGCTGAAAATAGCCTGCATTCAGGAGATTGTTGCTGCTGGTCTGGTGGTGTTCAGAGGGATGGTCCTGGGCGAGTCACATACCTGTCTGCATGTGGAATGAGAGTAATGCGGGAGGTGAACTGGTGACCTCTGGTGAACAGGTCGGTGCAGCGGTCACAAGCTCCACACTGTGCTCCGCTTACACACATGGAGTCCACTCGACTGGAGCCGAACATACAACTATTCACAGCTGTCCTCATTAAGAAACAGACGGAGACAATTTCACTTTCACTTTTTGTTTGTTTCAAATAAACAGCTATGAAGGTAAATGGGCATCTAGTCAAAGATCAAAATGTTTTAGAAAATAGGATTTTTTTCTTTTTCTTCTGAAATAAAAAAAAACTACTCTGACAATTATAACGCTCCACACGGACAATTTATGGAAAACAAACAGCAAAAATCATCAGAAAGCAAATTTGAAAAATATTATCATAAATAAGGAAATTATTATTAGGGCTGTCACTAGCAATTATTTTGGCAATCGAGTAATCGGTTGATTTTTTTGAGTAATAAAAATAGACCTAAGTGAACAATAACCAATGAAATTACTTAAAATAGACCTACATAAATATAATAAGAATAATAGATAAGAATATAGATTATAGAATCAAAAGCAAGTAATCATATGGTTTTATTGGACAACACTGTTAAAATACATAATGTATTAAAGCTGCAAGCAGCGATGGGGGGGCCCTCGCACATGTAGCGCGTCGGGGAGTGATGCGGCCGCGTTGCATATTCTGGAGCTCTGCCAGTGCGGCTGTAAATTGATACGCTTTTCAGACATTGCATGAAGGTGTTATACGTCACTTCCTGTTGCCAGCAGGTGGCGCTATGACTGTGGGTGAATGTGGGCATGTACATTAGTTCAGGCGGGACTCTTATCCTACATGTAAAGTTTGGTGCAGCTGTGAGCATGTACACTGAAGTTACAACCACTTCCTGTGTCATGGCGATGAGTTGATCTTTGATGCCATGCCACGGACACACCGATTGACGAAAACTCGCAGATAGCACAACTTTTCATCGTCAATGCCATTTCGTACATGTAGGTCAAACGTGCGGCGGGGGCTGCTTCGTTAAAGGTCACTTCCTATGACTGGGGGTGAATGTCGGCATGTACATGTGTTCAGGGCGGGACTCTTGTCAAGCGTGCAAAATTTGGTGCAGATCTGAGCATGTACAGCAAAGTTACTCCAACTTCCTGTTTCATGGCGAATCATCGATGCCACGGGCACGCCCATTGACGAAAACGCGCAGAGAGCACAACTTTTCATCGTCAATGCCTTTAGAAGGCACAGCAGAAATTTGAAGTTGATCCGACTAAATCCCTAGGAGGAGTTCGTCAAAGTACGGAGTGTGTAAATCGTCCCAAAATGGCCGCCAAATTCAAAATGGCGGACTTCCTGTCGAGTTTAGGGTATGGGTTCTTGAGGCTTTTTTGTGCGTCTTGATATAATACACGTCCCCACCAAATTTCGTGCATGTAGGTCGAACATGGACGAGGGGCTAATTTTTTCTAATTTTCTAGGTGGCGCTAGCGAGCTATTTTGTCACGCCCATCCGCGAAACCCACAAAGTACAAAATTTTTCACCAGTCCTGACATGTGTGCAAAATTTGGTGACTTTTCGAGCATGTTGCGGCCTCGAAAATGGGGCTTACTTAGCAGAAAAAAAAAAAGAAAAAAAAAAATCCTAACAGTTTCAAGAGGGTCCTCGCACGGGTGCTCGGGCCCTAAATATACATAATATAAACATAATCACCTTAGGTACATTGCGTATTATAAAAAAAAATGCATGCACAAGTAGACATGTGCCGGTATTCGGTAATGCGATAAATCGCGGTAATGAATATGCACGATATTGTTATCGCGGGCACTTCAAAATACCGTGAAAAATAATAGATCCGAATTTAGATTTTTATAATAGGCATTAGCTTATTTTCAACCGTTAAAAAACCCCCACTGCGTATATGCTGCGCAAAACACGTGCGCACTCTGATGTAAACAATCCCCACATAAGCACTGTGTGCATGCGGCGCAGTGTGCGCTCTAGTCTAATGTAAACAATCCTCGCATGGAGAAGAAGCATGGCGGAAAGAGGAACGCTGCCGACGATTTATCTCCTTTCTAAAAGCAGGGCTGCCAACTATGAAGGTAAAAGAGTAGCTAAACTCGAGAACATGTAGATGTGAATTTGAGAACTTCATAGCATTCAGCTTGAGACTCACGCAATCAACACTTTTCACATGCTCTCACGCCACACATCCATTTTCTCACGCAGAGAAAAATCGCGGAGCAAAAAAGACACTGACACCGACAGACTAGAGAGAGCAGGTTACTTTTATATGAAAAAAATTCTCAGCTCTCAGGTTCTGTCCATTTTATTACGAAATGCAGACAATAAATACCGTTTTGGCGCTTGTAAATGTGACGTGACAGATCACTGTAGCACCTTAGTTCAAGTGAACCGATCATCCGTTACTTTTTATTTAAAGATATAGTACAACTTCCCGAAAGGTATGCATGCCTCATACATAATAGATCAATCAGTGTTTTTCATGGAAAGAGGTCAATAAAACTGCAGGAGAACATTTATGTCACAGAACGTTACATTTACCTCAGGAACGCCATTTAATTACCAGCACGTTAGTTGACTAGAAAAAATAGAGAGAAGAATTTTTCGCTAAATATGTACACTATATTACATATTTATTATATTTTTACTTATGTCAGTAGTCTACATAATTGTTATTATAATGAAAACCACATTATTTTTAATTTGTTAATTTTAACCTTTAATACAGGGTTTTTCCTGGCTCAAAATGAGGAGGAGGTGGTAAAATTGTAACACTAGGGGGGTCCGGGGGCATGCAATAATCCACCCGCCACTGATCATCACATTACAATTATTCAATTAAGCATGATTGATAATATGGTATCATATCACACATTTAACATTTATTTAAATTAAAAGTTCTTCTTTTGGCAAAATTACATTTTCTTTATAGCCTAAACAGAGGCTTTACTCCCTTTAAACTTATTGTCAGTGTTTCATTTTTGAAAACACTCTTATCGGAATAATTTTTTGTACCTTTATAAAGGGCATTTTCCCCCTAATTTTATTTAATGTATGCTCTAAATTTCATTTAAAATTCTTACATTTTATCAATACATTCAATTAAAATAATAAGACACTAGGCTGTTACCAATCAAATTAAATAATTTACATTGAAAAATTATAACTGTATTAAATGAGATTATTTTGAATATTTTTTGAATATACAAGGAATGCTGAAAAGAATGATACTTTGAAACTAAACCGCCAGTAGGAGGGGGCAGGCGGCCGTCTTAATGAGCGAGTCATTAATGTAAACGATTCGTTCAAACGGCTGATTGATTCAGAATGAGACGGTTTAATAATGGGCAATTGAATCTTTGACTCAAGCGATTAGTTCAAAACGCTGAATGATTCAGTAATGAATCATGGATGAGTGTTGCTGTGAGACGCGATATGGTTCTGTTGTTTGGAACTATTTTCGCTGCTAAAACAGAAAACAGTCTAAAAATGTAAGTAACTTAATTTTAACTATTTGTTTATTGAACTGTTATGTCAATCATGCATTCAGGAAAACAGCACTCTGGTCGTGTGTAGCCTATATATTGTTTCTTAACTATAATTAATGTTATAAATAACTGCGCGAGACTCAACAGCGCAACTTTGTTTCCGTCCGTACATTAGGTACCATGATGGGAGTTCCGTGTCTTTATTACACTCATTTAGCTGTCATCCACAATGGAATGTTTTTATTACTTGGCCCGCTCGACCCGCTGATTATGATCCGTGCAGCACTATCGGCAAACTACACGGTTAGAGAATGGACACAAGCGGGAATCGCGACAGAACTGTCACGGTGGATAAAGTGTATATGAGCACGTGACTGTCTGTCCGAGTTTTGTCGAGAGGCGGAGGCGGCACGAAATTTGACGGAGGCGGCCGCCTCATAATTGTCTATGCAGGAAAAACCCTGTAATAATACCAGCTGATAGGGCTTTCTGTATGTTTACAGAATTATGTGAGATATATTTTTTCTTGAGAAAAATTGACATGTAGGCTATCTACTGTAGCCTACCTAATATTTATCCAAATGAGTTAAGATTGACTCAAGATTGAAATCAAAGCAAGAATTGAACAGAAATCATGAAAATTGTGTTAAGCAATAATACAAAAAGCCTACCAGTCACTGGTACATGTAAACATTGTAACATGTTGTCACTAAACTTAATAAAATACTGTTTAGTTACCAAATGATTTGACAATCACAATTACACCTATTGTGATGCAAGTTGTTTTTTTAGATCCCCCCAATCCATCTGTTTCTCTTATGTAAATAAAATACCGTGATAATACCGTATACCGTGATAAAAGCTCAATCAATTAATCGCAGCATGAAAATTTGATACCGGCACATGCCTATGCACAAGGCACCAACAGCCATTTGATTGCTGTTGTTGTTATGCTTTACAGCATGATTTATCCCAGTGCATATATTTACTGAATATTTAACTGAATCGTAGCCTTTGTGATTTCACAATAGCACTATGCTATATTATGATTTTAATATCTTGATTCGTGCAGCCTTTGAAAACAGTCTAATAACGCGGTTCATGGATTAAGCCACTTTCAATATTTTGCTGTTTATTTGAGTACTCAAATTAAATTGAGGAATCGTGACAGCCCTAATTATTATTCTATTAGTGTGTGAAACCAATTTAAATGCACTTCAGGGGAAATCAGCATTGTTGATTTCCTCAACACATTTTAAAGTAAAAGTAATCACGGCGTTTGGTCGAAAAGGAAAATCCTTTCAGAGGCAAACCAGTTATTATTTAAAAAAAAACTGCAAAGAAAATCGTTATTTTGTATTTGGAAAAATGTCCAAAGATGATTGTGCACAATAAGTCCAGAAACGAAGTCAATTTCAATTTTATGCTGACTTTGGTCAAGTTACTGATGTAAACGCTGCACAAAGGTCGCTCTTTACAATGTCGAACGCATTATGGTAATTCATACGATTAGCCTTCTGCTTGAAAACATTATCAAACAGCTAATGATGTGTTGCTCATGTTACACAAGCCATGTTCCCATTCGCCATCTAAGAGCCTTCTAAAAACCAGTACCCTTAGAACGTCAGTGAAGAAAGACATCATAACATAGTAATATACATCATATATAAAATGTACCCGCTATATTGCTAAAAGTACCCGATTTTTCATATCAACAGAAAAATATACCAGGATAACCTGGCTTCTCTTGAGACTCCACTGCTTCAGAGCGGTCATGGTTAATGATATGCCAGCCAGCATGTTGACGTTTGGTTACATTGTAGTTTGTGAAGTCAAAAACACCAGCGATTTTAAACTGCGGTTTTGAGACGGTCTTTCTTTTCACTGCAGTATTAAAGAGAAAATACTCAGCAATGGTGTTGACTTATGACTTGGCACATGGTTTGTCTTAAAGCATATTAATAACGCAACATAGACATAAATCAACACTAAAAATGTGATTTTAAGACTTTAAGACTTTGTTTCAGTTGATAATATATTTAACAACACTCCAAATACAGAAATAAAACACTGAAATTCTTCCTTTTCCTGCAATGAAAACACCAGCGCAGCCATGCGCATGCACATAAGAGAGATGTAAGGTAAGAAGAACAGCTGTCTTGGCCAAAACATGTCACAGTTTATCACTGAACATATGGTGTGAGCTCTGACTACCACTCAAACGCAAACAGCTTTAACTGGACAGCAGGAAGATGTAGCGCATCAGCATAGACACACTGCTGCAGGGGACAAACATACACTTTATATACTCTAATAGTGAATAACAAGCAGCTAAGAAATTAAAAACACTGTTAGCGAAGAAACTCAAACAATACATAACACACTTGGTGAACTGAAAAGCCTCCAACAGGAAATTCACAGCCTGGCACACAAATAGGCAACTTCCTGCATTGCGTTCCCGCATAAATGACAACAATGGAAGCCCCGCCCCTCCGTCAGCACCTACAGTTAAGATTACGTAACAATAATTTCAAGCTTGAGCAAATCTGTCCAAAACTTGACGATGCACTTAAACGTGGGCAAAAATGCAACTTCATCTATTTTCCTTTTTTTTTTGGAAGGGAGTTGCCCAAAGTATCGCACCCTTTTTAAATCGTCCAAAACAAATCTCTCACGGCCGGGGTGGCTAAACCTGTAATTACAGTCCTTATTTGAGTTCCCAGAGTGCAAACCGTACGCACGGACCTCTGCTCTCCCCCTGTAGCAGCAGCCTGCAATTAGTAAGACCAGAATAAATCAATTCCACCGGAGCCACATCTGAGAGGCTGGGCGCCACCGAGCGTAATCCCTGGAACAGCGCCCCGCAGTATACATCGCAATAGCAACTCGGCAGCCAAAGCCAGTACTAAAATGTCCTCTATGATTGCTGAAATCAGAACAATTTGGTCACTTCCTGTGTTCCCAAAATAATTCACATTCCCATAGACCAGCACACACAAATTATGTCCATGCAATTTGTTCCAAATGTCAGTGTTGTGCAGTAGAAACCTAAAAAGAGAGAAAGGCAAGCAAAACCAGACCAAATCTGTGAGCAAAATGGTCTCACCTGTGAACATAGTGCAGCTGATGCACAGAATCGATGGCCAGAACCATCTCCGCCAGGTAGAATCGGGCCATGTCCTCTGGTAAACGGTCCTCAAACTTGCTGAGAAGAGTCAAGAGGTCACCACCCACGTAATAATCCATCACCAGGTACTGCAGAAGACACAGATGTCATAACTAAACGGCATAAAAGCAGACATACACCAGATACAAAAGAAATGTGCAGATTGATAGACGATAAAACGATAGATACATAGAGCAATAGATACCGATAGATAGAACGATAGAATGATAGAAATATACAATGATCGATAGATAGAACGATAGAATGATAGAAATATACAATGATCGATAGATAGAACGATA
Source organism: Chrosomus eos (assembly GCA_036326025.1). NCBI lineage: Eukaryota > Metazoa > Chordata > Actinopteri > Cypriniformes > Leuciscidae > Chrosomus > Chrosomus eos. Next base: position 28,609,112 of record CM070832.1, read on the forward strand.
GAATGATTGATCGATAGATAGATAGATAGCGGTAGATATACAGATAGAATTAAAGCTGCAAGCAGCATTGAAAGGGCCCTCGCACCCGTGCCATCGCCACCCGGTGGCTTTAGGAAGACAGACCACGGTGGGCAATGTGCATTTAAGTAGATAAATATAGTGGGAGTATGTCAAAGTCAGTTACAAAAATGTCCTTTATTATGGGTATAATAGCATGCTGTTAAACATGTCACTTCCTGTTGCCAGCAGGTGACGCTATGACTGTAACTGAATATGAGCATGCACATGTGTTCAGGACAGAACTCTTATCAAACATGTGAAGTTTGGGGCAGATTGAACTTTGCCTTCTTAAGTAAAAACAACTTCCTGTTTCATAGCATTAGCATGCTTTAGCACTTAGCTAAGAATTGCTAGCATGTTTAAATGTTTATAACATGTTTATAACTCAATGGCATATTTACTATGTTGCCAGTACTGCATCACACTGTTAAACATGTCACTTCCTGTTGCCAGTAGGTGGCGCTATTACTATAACTGAATATTGTCATGTAGATGTGTTCAGGGCAGGACTCTTTTCAAATGTGTGAAGTTTGGGGCAGATTGGACATTGCCTTCTTAAGTAACAACAACTTCCTGTTTCATTTCATTAGCATGCTTTAGCACTTAGCTAAGAATTGCTAGCATGTTTTAACATGTTTATAACATGTTTTTTACTCAATGGCATATTTACTATGTTGCCAGTACTGCATCACACTGTTAAACATCTCACTTCCTGTTGCCAGTAGGTGGCGCTATTACTATAACTGAATATTGTCATGTAGATGTGTTCAGGGCAGGACTCTTATCAAATGTGTGAAGTTTGGGGCAGATTGGACATTGCCTTCTTAAGTAACAACAACTTCCTGTTTCATTTCATTAGCATGCTTTAGCACTTAGCTAAGAATTGCTAGCATGTTTAACATGTTTATAACATGTTTATAACTCAATGGCATATTTACTATGTTGCCAGTACTGCATCACACTGTTAAACATGTCACTTCCTGTTGCCAGTAGGTGGCGCTATTACTATAGCTGAAAATTGTAATGTAGATGTGTTCAGGGCAGGACTCTTATCAAATGTGTGAAGTTTGGGGCAGATTGGACATTGCCTTCTTAAGTAACAACAACTTCCTGTTTCATTTCATTAGCATGCTTTAGCACTTAGTTAAGAATTGCTAGCATGTTTTAACATGTTTATAACATGTTTATAACTCAATGGCATATTTACTATGTTGCCAGTACTGCATCACACTGTTAAACATGTCACTTCCTGTTGCCAGTAGGTGGCGCTATTACTATAGCTGAAAATTGTAATGTAGATGTGCTCAGGGCAGGACTCTTATCAAATGTGTGAAGTTTGGGACAGATTGGACATTGTCTTAAGTAACAACAACTTCCTGTTTCATTTCATTAGCATGCTTTAGCACTTAGCTAAGAATTGCTAGCATGTTTTAACATGTTTATAAGATGTTTATAACTCAATGGCATATTTACTATGTTGCCAGTACTGCTTCACACTGTTAAACATGTCACTTCCTGTTGCCAGTAGGTGGCGCTATTACTATAGCTGAAAATTGTAATGTAGATGTGTTCAGGGCAGGACTCTTATCAAATGTGTGAAGTTTGGGGCAGTTTGGACATTGTCTTCTTAAGTAACAACAACTTCCTGTTTCATTTCATTAGCATGCTTTAGCACTTAGCTAAGAATTACTAGCATGTTTTAACATGATTATAACATGTTTATAATTCAATGGCATATTTAATATGTTGCTAGTACTGCATCACAGTGTTAAACATGTCACTTCCTGTTGCCAGTAGGTGGCGCTATTACTATAACTGAATATTCTCATGTAGATGTGTTCAGGGCAGGACTCTTATCAAATGTGTGAAGTTTCGGGGTTTCGGGGTTCGAAGTTACAGCAAATTACTATTTAATTGCAGTAATAGCATGCTTTAGCACTTAGCTAAGTGTTTGCTAGCATGTTTTAGCATGTTTCAAGTATGTTGATAGCATGTTTAGCACTTGCTGGCACTTTTTTATATGTTATTAGGAGTCCACAAAAGTGTTAAACATGTCACTTCCTGTTGCCAGCAGGTGGCGCTATGACTGTAACTGAATATGAGCATGGACATGTGTTCAGGACAGAACTCTTATCAAACGTGTGAAGTTTGGGGCAGATTGGACATTCCATACCTGAGTTACAGCAAATTCCTATTGAATTGCAGTAATAGCATGCTTTAGCACTTAGCTAAGTGCTTGCTAGCATGTTTTAGCATGTTTCAAGTATGTTGTTAGCATGTTTAACACTTGCTGGCACTTTTTTATATGTTATCAGGAGTCCACAACAGTGTTAAACATGTCACTTCCTGTTGCCAGCAGGTGGCGCTATGACTGTAACTGAATATCAGCATGCACATGTGTTCAGGACAGAACTCTTATCAAACATGTGAAGTTTGGGGCAGATTGGACATTGTTTGCCTGAGTTACAGCAACTTCCTGTTTCATGGCGAAACATCAAAATTTGTCAGGCCGCCGAGGACACGCCCTTCGACGAAAACTCAAGATCTTCGCAATTTAACGTCGCAAAGGCCTTAAGATTACACTCACCAAATTTGAAGATGATTAGATTAAAACTGTAGGAGGAGTTCGTTAAAGTACGAGGCCTGAAAATGGCAAAAACTGCACAAAAATCTGAGAGGAAGTTCAAAATGGCTGACTTCCTGTTGTGTTTAGGGCTACGGTCCAAGAGACTTTTTTGTAGGTAATGGGCCATTACATGTATGTACCGAATTTCGTACACGTACGTGAAACGTAACGCGAGGCGCACTCCGTTGAACCTTTATAGGTGGCGCTATCGAGCCATTTTGGCCCGCCCAATTTTGAAACGCATATCAGATGTAAATTTTCGCCAGTTCTGACGCGTGTGCAAATTTTCGTGAGTTTTCGTGCATGTTTAGGCCCTCAAAAATGCGATTCATTGCGGAGAAGAATAATAATAATAATAATAAACAGAGCAATTCCAAGAGGGTCCTCACACCATCGGTGCTCGGGCCCTAAAGATACTATAATGATGGAATGATAGACAGAAGGATGGATGGATGGATTGACGGTTGTAACGACAGATAGATAAATAGACTGATAGCTATAATGCTAGATATAAATGATAGAACGATAGACAGAAAGATAGATAGAAAGATGGAGGTAAATAGAATGATAAAACGACAAACAGATAAATAAATAAATGGATAGATAGAATATGATAGAATGATAGACTGAAGGATGGATGGATGGAACGATAGATGGAATGAAATACAGATATAAAGAATGATAGATAGAACAACTTATAGATAAATAGATTGATAGACAGAACTATGGATATAATTAAAGAATGATAGAACAATGGATGAATGGAATGACAGATAATTAGAACAACAGATAGATAAATAGATATAATGATAGAACAAGACAGATGGATGGATTGAACGATAGATAGACTGATAGATTGATAAACAGAACAATAAAGAGAACGATAGAATCAGAACGTTAGACAGAACAACAGAGAGATAGATAGATGGATGGATGGATGTGACTATTTAGGATAAATTGAGGTTTACAGTAGTACTATTATGGTTTGGTGGGCGAGAAGACAACAGTAACCACTCTAGAATAAGCGGTTTGCTTAATGAGAAAAACCACATGACCACCAAGGATTCTCATAGTAATCCCCCACACGGGAACCGGCCAGAGGTGTGGTTCTCTCCTGCCCAGCATCTCTGAGGTCTGAGGTCTGGGATTGACTACTCAAGTCTGATCGAATCAAAGCTCCTGTTAATGTGGAGTCAGGGGCACTCAGAGGGCAGAAGCCTACCAGGAAGTTGTCATCCTGAAAGGTGTAGTGCAGCGTGGTGATCCACTGACTGTCCCCATTCACCAGCACGTCCCGTTCCTCCCGGAAACACGCTGTCTGGGGAGAAAACAGACAAATAACATTTAGTTGATCTCAAACACTGTAATTTTCCAAACTAAACTAATTGATTTGGCACTAGAAAGATTTAATTGTTTACCTCTGCTCTTTTTAGCATCTCCCACTTGTTGAGGATCTTCATGGCAAACACCTTGTCTGAACTTTTCACCTTTACAACTGCTACCTGTAACACAGCGGAGAGCACACAGAGATCTGACACCCGGCGCCTCCATTAAGAAAGCAAGAGGGGATTTCTCGAGGTCCTGATAAGATGATAAGCGCTTTGTGTTGCTTTTGGTCCATCTAGATTACCAGATGACACATGGAAGTGGTTGGTTATTTGTGACAGTAGAGTGCAATCCTTGAATTACAGGGCAGGTCGGGTTACTACGGGTGTGCGCATACATATATACACACGCTGCCATGAAATCATGATATAACGCATTCTTCACAAAGCAGCACACTCAGGACTCAACAAGTAAAGACAATCAGCTGACAGCAATTCGATCTCAAGTCAACTGACAGCCCAAATCCAATTTTAATAACTCAAACAGCAACTCAAACGTTGAACTGCAAAATATGACTTTGAAATCTGACCCAAGCCACTTTTTTATGTAGTAACACATAACGTCAAATGATGTCAAATTATAACATTTCTTATTATTGGTATTAATATATATAATTACCAATTAACGCAGCATCCATTTTTTCTGTCATTCTTTGGCTAGTGTTACATTATACTGTATGATCACTCTTATTCATGCAAGTGCTTTTAAACCATTCAAGTGCGGTAAGAAACAGACTGGCACGCATCTGTAAATCTCCTGTCAGTGTGACACACACTTAGTGCGCACAGAAAGCTGCTTGAATGGACAAAAGCACAAAAAACGATGCCAAAATGTCCGTTTGTCGAGTATCCTCGCAAGCAGTCTTAAATTAATGTAAAGTTGTAAGAAAATAAGATGCGTAATTGTGTTTCAGATCTACGGCAGGTCTTAAAGTGACAGCAGCCTAATAAACCTGCTGCTGATGTCATTAATGTTAATCAAAGAACAAAAGAAAAAGACTCACTCTCTGCTCTTGACTGAATAACTTTTGTAGCTTTAATAAGGATTAATCTATAATCTTCAATTATACTATGATTTATGCAGGGAAGACTGTGTAGTGTTTGATTATTATATTCAATCTCTGTATATATTAGGGATGCACCGAATATTCGGCCACCAGAAACTTTCGAAATGCACTTTTGGGCCATTTTTCGGCCAAAAATTTCTGGTGGCCGAATATTCGGTGCATCCCTAATATATAAAGAAAGACTTTTATCATCGAAACAATACGGCCGAAATGTTGTGATGGCGCAACAATACGGCCGAAATGTTGTGATGGCGCAAACAGAAACCGCGACGTGTCTGAAGCAACATGTCTGCGTATTTCAGTATATCTGAGAAAGACCCACGGACAGCAATTTGCAAAACATGTTATGCCGAAATTTTAAGCGGGGGTGCATCTGCAAATCCAAACATTACAATCGCTACGCTGAATATGAGATGAACTACCAGCGCGTCCATCCATATTGACTACCAGCTATACAGAGAGAGAGAGAGAGAGAGAGAGAGAGAGAGAAGAGAGAGAGAGAGAGAGAGAGAGAGAGAGAGAGAGAGAGAGGGACGAGCGAGAGGTAGTGCTGTGCAAATCCGCTACGGCGCTCTGCAATCAAATACGATTTTAAATAGGCTTAATAAAAAAAATTATTAAATAAAAAACACAAACATTAATGTGTGGTTTAAATAATTAGCGTTGATATTGATACACAAATAAATGAACTTATGGGAAACCCTGCATATGGAGCATTACCAGTATGCTCAGTCTATAACTGCACAATGGATCGTAGTAGTCCTACAGAGAAAAATTTAAAATGCACTTGACCTAAATGCACTTTGTTTTTATGAGAGAACATTTCATTTTAAAACCGTCTGTACATTATTATTTAATGTACACATGAGTGGGGTCAATATTTAGTTTTAATTTGATCTTATACTGTGCATTGTTGCAATGTGCTAAATAAACAGTTGCACAATTCGTAATGGATTTATTCTTTGAAACTTTAAGATTCATTTATGCAATTGCAATGCCTAATAATTGGCATAATTTCTTTTGGTGTTTTGGTTTTCGGCCTTGGTTTCGGTGCATCCTTAGTATATATCCTACCTGTTAGACCAACCAGAAAATCTTAAAGCACTGTTTGGTCACAAGGTCAAAAACAATGAAAGCAATAACTTTTTGTGCATTTTGACAGGGCAAGTAAAAATCTGAACAGGTTTGACTGGGCCGATTGATATATCGATACATTGAGACCTGATATATTGAAGGGAAAATGTAAATTTAACATTTATTATAATGAGTTTATGGGAAGATTGTTTTAAGTTCACTTAAATTAGAAGTTGTTGTATTTATTAAAGCATAATAAATGTTAAAATTGATAGCTTTTAATTATACAGGAAATGCTAAATGGCTATAATGACTAAAATTGAGGGAAAAAATCTATTTCATAGAGACATTGGTATCTGTGATATATATATTTAAAAAAAAAGATGCCATAACAGATGGCATTATCAAATTTTATAATATAAAATTATAGTTAATATTAATATTTTACCCAATTTTATAAAATAATAGCAATAGTAGGTTTTTCTTGGCAGAAAAAACTAATTATAGGGATCATTAGTCCAAACACAGCACATAATGGACCGATAAAATGAAGTTTGGTCCACGCATTTAAGTGTGAGCATCATGGGAAAAGGAAGTGGAATGGACATGTATTTGTCTTGAACTCAAGGTGTCCAAGTGAAACAACGGTGAGATTCACTCCCTGCGATTAAATAAGCCAAAACAAGCACGCATTGAGAGGTCTACACATTCCAGCCCGAGCCAGGATCCCAACGTTATTCCAGACAGAAATCACGCTCTCCACTCTTCCACACATCTGAGAGGGATTTAAAATAAACTAAATCCCAAAAGCACGAACCCTAAAATTTAGATTACGATTGCTAAGAAAAGCTAAAACATCAGGCAAATATCTGATCGAAGACTGGAAAGTGACTTTTAAAACAGCGTTCAGAGCGCTGTCTGGCACTGTGCCCTTAAAAAACACAGCCTTACATGGGCCAAACTCTCAGCAGCCTTTGAAATATAGTTATGGAAATCTAATTATTACTCAAAAAAGACATTTATCTTGTGTCATAATTTGGTCAACAGTACGAGATATGTGTGGGTGGACAAGAGCGAGCAATTCAAATGAAAAAGGCAATGAAAACCAGGAAAAATAACAACAGCTAGTACATTTGTTCTTTAGTCCGATTCACTGGTGGTCTAAACATTGAGTTTAACTTTAATATCTTTAACTTATCCCATTTTTAACTTAGTTTGGTTCCCTACAAATAACACTGCTGAAGTGGTACAAATTAACCTAATTTATCACACATTAACCAACTTTCCTTACAGTAGGGATGCACCGAAATAAAATTTCTGGGCCGAAACCAAAAATGCAGGCTGAAAACTGAAACAGAAAATTAACTAAAGGGGACCTATTATGCAAAATTCACTTTTGCATGGTGTTTGGACATAAATGTGTGATGGCAGTGTGTGTACATAACCACCCTGCAGTGATAAAAATCCACCCACTCCTTTTTTCGTAAATGCCCATAAATCATAAGCAGTGTCTCCCAACGACATGTTTTCAGAATGCGGCTTTAGTGATGTCACTACAGCCACAGGCCCCGCCCACGAGTGTTGACAGACACTGACGTTTTAACATAGAACCGCCCTGATCGAGTTCACAGCGAGTTGAGAGTTGTACACATCCGCCATTGCTGCACTGACGAGAATGTCTCGGGAGGGGCAGGAGCAGCAGCTCATTAGCATTTAAAGGGAAACACACTAAAACATGTGCGCAAGCCCAAATTTGTCAATTTGAAAATGCTATAAAAAAATATATGTGGGGTATTTTGAGCTAGGACTTCACATACACACTCTGGGGACATCAAATAATTGTTTTACATCTTGTGAAAAGTTATTTAATAATCAACACTCAAATGTCTAAAACTGAGCTGTACAAACATTTAAATTGCAGCTTTATATAAACCATTTAATATGGTTTGTTGAAATATAAACATTTAAACAATAATAAACTGTAATCATTTGTTTTCATGACAGATTTATTCAAAAATGCATTAAATACATCACTAACAGGTTAAGTAAAAATATGATATGTAATAATGTGCATAAATTTAGCAAAATGCTCTGCTCTAGTTATTTTTTTCTAGCTAACTAATGAGTTTATGGACACTGAATAGCTTTCTTGAGATCAATGATAAGTGACATTAATTAAGTGACATTAATGACAGTTTAGTCTACAAGCTTTTTATTGACATCTTAATTGAGCGATTACATGAGGGAGGATTCATTTCGGTAAGATCTTTAACATACCTCTGGTGTACACTTTTCAACAACATGTTTATTTGTGCTGTAATAGTAGAAAGGGGCAGAGATAATCGGTACGTGCGCTTGATCTATGCAGCTGCTATGAACTGAGGTGTTACAGCGATCCGTACGCCGTAGTAAGAGCGCCCAGACGACACTGTTGAATTCGCAAAAATATCGGCAGAATTTTAAAGCGAGACTTTGCTCTATTAAAAGTAACTAGGGTGACGGTACATGTATTCGTATCGAACGAAACGGTACGGGCGTCAGGTTCGGTGCACGAAATTGCACGTAAATACACGGTTGCAAAAACGGCGCGCGCGCGAGAGAGGAGAGAGAGAGAGATGAGAGATGAGAGAGAAGCAAGAGAGTAGAAGAAATGAGAGAGAGAGTTATGAGAGTGAGAGGAGCATGAATGCTTATGAGTGAGAAGAGAGGAGAAGAGAGAAGAGGGGCACTGGTGTGTCTGCGCGCCGTGTGCGAGAGAGAGGCGCGAATGAAATCAGTGTGTTGGTTGAATGTGTGTGTGCTGTGTATGTTGTGTGTGTGTCTTGAGCGCGTGCGAGAGGATCTCTCGTGCGCGATTCAAACTTGGAAAATACTCCGTCTTTTTCATACAGGACATCATTAAAACTGCAAAGTGTTTAATCTTTATCTTAATCTTTTGTGTACACTTGCAATAACACAACATTGTGCTTTTGTTACACTCAAACTCTTGTAAACTGTAACCTACAATGTACAAAAGTTTTAAAGTAGCTAGTATATTTTTACGAAATAAATTATTTAAATTCAGATGAGAATTAAAGTTAGGGTTATAAATGAAGGAAACAATTATTGATCTGAAAGAGCAAATTAATTTTAAATATCATTCGGTAAATTACCAAACTATCTCAGGTCTTTTCATCTTTTTAATATTTAATTAATAAACTAATTATTAAAATCCTGTCAGTGCATACAAATAAACTGGTTCTATGCCTTTGTAATAACTATTTAAAATACAGCTTAAGCTTTATAAAAATGCCTTCTGCATTTTGTTTTCTTTTCACTCCTTGTAACGAAAGTACGAACCGTGAACGTCATGAACGAGGTATGAACCGAACCGTGACTTTGTGTACCGTTCACCTAAAAGTAACAAAGCTTTTTGTGAACCCTGGATGGCTGGCACCTAGTACCTTAGTGAAGTTTGTTCAAAATGCGCATCAACAGAAAACAGCACAATGAAAAAAACCTTTTAAACTTTAAACTAATAGAAGTGCATGCACACCATTGTCACAGCTACGAAATTGATAAATCTAAAATCGATACACAATGAATAAATTAATGTCATTCATCAAATTGATCAGAGAAGAGCCAGCAATGTTATGAGAGAGATTAGCGGTGCGCTCCGGCCTGGCTCCTGTCAGTGTCTAAGAACCCAGGATCAGGGCGGCACGGGGCGCTCGGGGTGACAGGTCAACCTTAACACAGAGACGACCCTTTGACAACTACAAAGACCTCCGTTCAGAGACCAAGACACCCGTCAGCATCTGCTCAGTGTACTCTCATTCTGCAGATGGTGACGTGTCATGGTCCCTGAACGGAACTACAAGCATTAAATATGCAGAAGTGAAAATAGCTTGGCTGCTAAACTGTTTAAGTGAAACACTTTCACTTTTTCATGGGGTAGCAAACTGTACTTTGCTTAGTTTATGACACGTCAAATATCTTGGCATGTCTTTGGGTCATGAAAAAATTCTTGGCCCAAGAAACAACCATGTCGCCAACAAGGGTCATAACCACTTCTCTAGTGATTAAATGACTGATTGGCTGCATCCCAATTCACACACTTCTACATTCTGTAGAGTATGTAGTTTACTGGTGAAAGTACTGGAAAGTTCTAAACTACATACGAAACAATACTGTTTTAATGACATTATTTAAATAAAAAAAACATCTCTTTTGTGACTGTATATGTTATTTTAGTTAGATGTTAATTCACTAACTGCTCACAAACAGTTTACGGTGTTATAGCTTTGACACTTTTTGACTTGATTCATTTGTCCATGACTTTCAGACTACAGACCACAAGCATGTTTGTTTTAATTTAGTTAAATTTACGTTTAAAATGTAACAATTAGGTTTATTTAGCAATTAGCATGCAAGGATCCGGCAAATGTTTGACATGCTACTAAAACCAATATATTACCAAAACATTTGACCAACATAATACCAAAATTGTGTATTCCACAAAAATAAAAATACAATATTTATTAATTAAAAAAACAACCTTATCAGAAAATTGTTGGGGTTACAAACCATCACTTGAGAGCCACTGCTATACACTATGGATAGTATAGGAATTCGGATGCAGTCTCAACACAAGACGGATGCTTACCTCACCGAAAGCTCCTCGACCAATGACCTTCAGTATCTCGAAGTCTTCCTTGTGCAATCGCATCTGTTTCACTTTAGAGGTGAACGGTTTGGCTGCGGAGACAGAGAGACGACAGCATGGAGTTATTGTTGAAGACGTTCAAATCCATCACTTCACTATGATGTGCCATAAGCACCCGATCTTCTCGAAGGGATTTGTAGCAGTGTCAGTTACAGCACATTCACACAAGTCAAAAGTTCAGAGGCATCTCTGAGCAGGTGTGAAGGACAGATTGATGGTGTACCACAGTCAAATCTTTCTTGCAGGGAATGAGCAAAAAAAAAAAGCCCACTAACTGGTCACATAACTCAATCAATATTTCATGTCCACTTACTTATATATTTGGCAAGTAGCAGAATAGCATAATCATCTGGTCAAAACAACAACAACAAAAACCGGTTCAGAGACCCTGATTATTTTGTAATCATATATTTTAATTTACCCTGACAATACCCAATTAGAACTTACACAGAAAGCGTTGCAAAGTGTGTGTGTTCTATCATGAATGGCAGCACAAATAGCCATTAACCTTATTATTGTGACTGTTTCTGGCAAATCATAATTGTGTACAATACCACAGCATCAAAAAGTATGGGGCCATTGCACAATGACTACCACTATAGACAATGGTTTCTGTTTTCAAGGCTGCATCCTTCTGCAATGAGAATCAATTATCACGTTTGTATCATTTTATGGAGCACACAAAATATGATTTAGTATGGTTGAAAGGATGTGCAAAGGGTTTCTATTAAAAGCTGTGAAGAGGATGCACTCAAGGCAGCATGTGATCACAATCTCAATTGACCGAGGGCAATTAACACTTTTCAACTTGATACATTTAAGCCTAATTATTATGAGCTGTTAAAATGTGTTCAATTAGACTAACACTAGTTCATCAGTTAATTTCATTGTTTTTCTAACACTAACCAGTCCATTCATGACTACAATTTCATAAAGATTTAGGGTGCACTATTTTTACTTAGACCACTAAGACATCACCTAGCAATCATCCAGCACATCCCAGAATACCCAGTAGACCCAGAACACCTCACCACCTAAAACACCTTTGCATTGTGGCAGCAAGTTTTAAATGGAAAAAACACCACTCACAATGAAAATGTAGACATTTATTTGAGTCCATAAATGTTTGCAATCTGTGACAGGTAAACTATAAATCATTGTATGATAAACAGGGGAAAGGCTACTACTTTCTATTGAAGACCTGTGACAGAACGCTCCCTCCCCCTTATTATCATCGCCATCCCGCCACTTAAATCGCCGCCCTTCGTCAGGTTCCCATCACCGCTGCTGTTAAATGACAAAGCACGCCTCTCCATAGTAGGCCAGAGTCTTCCCCTGTGACACACTGGTGTCCTCGCAGGTCCCGGAGGGGAGTGGGGAGGGATTTCCGTGCCGCCAAGCCGTTGTGGTTGGACCCGTATGCCCATGCAGGGATGCACCCCTCTCTGCTGCCATCAGGCTGAGAATGGCCGGGCTGCCTTGCCAACTTGGGAAGACGAGCTGCTGGAGAAGCTGCCGCCCGTCGCGTCCCGGACCGAAGAGGGGAGCAAGTGCGGCCACCGGGACTCCGCCCCCTTTACCTGGACCAACTCATCTGAGCACTGCCTTCCCTACACGTGCCCAAGGACAACGAGGACACCAGATCCCCGGTTTATTTTGGACTCTTTTATGTCAATAAACACTTTATTCCCCTTTTTGGACATCCCTTTGAGGCCTGACGCCACTCCCACTGTCAGCCTCTCTCGCCACAACCCATACAGCTACAATGCTGTGCGCTGCTTATGAATAAACTCTGTACTGGTCAATGAAAGTCACATTGAGCTCAAGACTGCCAACACTAGAGATCAGACTAGGGTGACCAGATGTCCCGAAAAATTCGGGACAGTCCGGAATTTAAGCTGTTGTCCCGAATCCCGAAAATTATACTAAAGCAAAATCTTAGTTAACTTATTGTCTGATAAAACATTAAAAACTGTCCGTGGAGGTCGAGTCGTCCTGCAGCCAGCCCCCGCCGGTTGCTCATTGGTTGCAGCATATTTTTTGTTTCTTTTTTCAAAGTTCTACAAAGATACCGTAGGCGCGAATTTAGATATGCATTGATAAGCTAATGTACCAGAACCCCGACACAGCAAAAACGTCTCTGCAGGTACCGGGAGGACTGGGTGGGGAAGTATCCATAGTAGGCCTACAAAAATAAAAATATTAATAAAAAAAAATGGATGTAGTTAGCTGAAACCAAAGCAGAATCTAATATACTGAAAGAGTTTGGTATAAGCACACTTGGTTTTATAAAGGAACAGTTTCCCTAAAATGGAAAAAAAATATTGATTGTTCACATTTAAAATAACTACACAATACCATATAAACAGTCCACCCAGACCATTTATGTAAACAAAGTTGATTTAAACATTTAAAATCACAACTTAAACGGTAAAGATTTTATTGTGCAAAAAAACGCCAAACGAATTATAATAAAGGCTACTGGATGTTTTACACAAAATAAACTAAGCATACAAAAGCAGCAACAAAATTCTAAATTAGATTAAATAGGCCTTCTTCATGGTTTTATCATGGCAGACAGTGGTTAGAACAAAAAAAAAGTTTAAATATCAAGGTTTCTGGCCAGAAAGCGAAAGTAAAATGCGCATGGCATTGGCAACATTACAATAACGGTGCGTACTGCAGAGCGAGCGTTCTCAATTAATTCCTATGGAAGTTGAGATTCCATCGAAACGCTCTGCTGCTCGCCAGTGGACACGCGCCGTTATGAATGCCTGTGCAGCCATGCGCATTTAATTTCACTTTAGAATTAGCGCCAATTTGGGCTGGGCAAGTGATGTAACCGGTGAATAAGAGATGGTAAAAGTGAGTGGGTCCAATATTATTGGTCTTAAAAAGTGGGTAGGTCTTGTCCCACCCACATTCAATGGTTCCGAACTAGGCCTAACCCTTTAAGAGGTTATCCAATCATAACAGTGGCTATTTACATTTATAAGTTAAATCCTAAAGCACCTTTTTTTATTCTATGGGTGGGTGTTATAGAAGCTGGAAAATGGTCAAGGAACTTTCAATAAAAGTGATTTGCTTATATTCCCAACAGAAATCACTAAAGGTGCTGGGCTCACTTCTATGCAAACAACAATAAGATAAGAAAATATGGTAAATATGACCTCTCGTCGAACACGTAAATCCAGATTCCACGTCCCTGTTGAAATCACCTGACTAGGATGTGTTTACTGTCATACCTTTCGCAAGAGTGTAGCCTATAATTTATGTACTGACAAACAGCAAGAGATTCTAAAAGACATAACAATACAGTAAAAATGACAGAAAGCAACAGTTTATAGCTGGTGAGGCCTATAGTGGGTAAAATCTGGGTTGGTTGTTGGTTTAACCTCACAAGGGCTGATCAATGAATTGTCACCATTATCATTATATAACATCACAACCCTAATTGCAACAACAATTTATAGTGACAATTAAAGTGAAAAAGCTCTACAATAAGGCAAAAAAACCATTCAGATTCAGAATGTGTTTGTTTAAAATAGATTTGGATCAATGAGATTTCACTGGGACTGGGAGTAAATCATAATAGAAAGAGAAACCAAGAGACAATCAAAATGTCTAGTTCCTCATTGTTTGTTGCTCTAACTCAGCGGTGGTTTGCAAGCCACACCTGGCCCGGTTTCGCACCATTTAGCAATAAATGATCGATCAAAGATTAGACACGCCACTAGATCAGCTTTCTGTGTAAAAAGCAACCAATTTCCGTTGTTGACCTTCCTAAGTTAATGAAAAGTTTAGAATAACAACATATTTCAAGTTGTACTGGCAAAAGTGCGTGTTCAGTGCTGTTCGACAGTGTCACGAATGCAATCAATGGCAAAACACTTACTATTCTGTGGTAACCAAGAGATTGAAACTACTCAGAATTAAACAGCTTTAGCTTGTTTGGGGTAATGGCGAAAATAAATATTTTTAGAACAGCGGCGAAAATTTAAAAGTGACTGGACTGAAACATGTGCTTTTATTGAAACCGGTGCTCTGCTGTGCCAAGAGACTTTGCTTTTATGTCATATAAATGTGTCGTATTTATTTATGTATTTATGTCTGTATGGTAATCTAATCTGCACAGCTTTCAGTGGGCAGTACTGTTTGAAGTTATTAATAAAGAAACATGGATGAATAAGTAAAGAGTGTGATGTGCTTGATTGAAAAATATATATATTAAAAGTGCAATAAGCCACGAAAAAATCCACTACTGACAGGATACTCTGTGTGCGGAACAAAGACAAGAATAGTAGCCTTTGTCTTCGCTTGCGCACATAAACTATCAAATACAGAAATATGTCAAAATGCCCGGCTAAGTGAGTATTGGAGTATTCGCGTAAACACAATCAAGAATCAAAAGCTGAAGTGTTGTGAAATACATGGTATTTCGCCATTTTAAAGGAGATTACAATCTGAAGCAGGTGTGTTTGTACCATAGACTGTTCAAAAAAATTATGGACGTAGTGTCCGTGGCGTCACCTGTAGGTTTCTGAAGAGCATTTTTGAAGACTAAAGTGGGCGGAGCCGGTCGTCGCCATCTTGGCAGCACGTCACTCCCGGATTACCGAAAATGGGCAGAGGTGGGATTAGCTGAGGTGACGTGACGCTAACAGACAGCAGACAAACAGCTAGTAGTGACAGCAGCGGCAATCCACCTGTCACTCAAGTGGCCACGCCCTTAATTATGCAGAACTTTAAGGCTTAATATAATTTAAATGGATGAGTTTTTTTTAAATCCACCCCCCTCACAGTTGTCATTAAAGGCAAATTTAGCTATATAGACCAAAACCATTTTTTATATCACGTGCTCAGGGAGTAGGGATCAGTGAACACTGCATAGGGACCCTGTCAATCGGGACACACCCGAGTTAATGGCTCTCTCTTCTAACGAGCTCACAATCTGAACCAGGTGTGTTAGATAAGAGAGACATACAAACTGCAGAGCGGGGAGGCGCGAGGACTGGAACTGGGAACCCGTGCTTTACATCATTAAATCCTTGTTTAAAGGTGGGGTATGTGATTTGGAAACGACCGGCAGATTTTGAAAATATACAATTCAAATGGTCCTACCTTCTTTCCTCCAACGCTGGCCCTGACTCCACCCATTCGAAGAACATGGACGCGCAATCATGCACGAGCGAAAACTCAGATGCGCGAGAGATTGTAATGACGATTTACTACTAGAGATGCACCGATTGATCGGCTGGTGACCGGAATCGGCCGATTTTCACGTGATCGGCCATGACCGGCGACCGGCCGGTCAGTCTGACATAATCCGATTTTATACCGGTCAAATGCACTCGGGCGCCGCATGATTAACATCGCGCAGCATCACACGTGCACACGGAACGCACATAACCTCGTGAATTACGGCCGTTTCACACCGCAAGCGTGAGCAGCTGTTTTTTTTCTTCTTCGGCGTGCCTGTTATCAATGAGTGCATTCACATCGGGAGCAGCGCGTGAGCGTCGAGCTGGAGAGTCGCGTGAGCAACAGTGAAGTGCGGGTTTCGGCGCCGAGTCTATTCTGCTTGCGCTCAATTAAAGTGAAAGCACACTTATGATGGACAAAATAATTATGATTTCACTCGAAAAATGCCCAAAATGCACAGAATTTGCATGTCTGGTGTGTTTTAACAAGAACTGAAGTAGCCTAGGCTATGTCAGAAAATAAAATTAAGACTCAACAATATTTATAGAAAATGTACCTATTTAAACTTGTTTTTATCATTTCCCAATCGTTTTCCTGCACTTGCTCCACTTGTCCTGTTTAGCCTGGACATGTGTCAAATGAGAAAAGAACTGTTTGAGAAATATAACTTGCCATTGATGTACAAGTGATTGCAATAGGCCTGCCTGTGTGTGTGTGTGGTGTGTGTGTGTGTGTGTTGAGAAATATCAAATATCTTTATACTGCAAGGGTATTGTTATTTTTATATTATTTTATTGCCATTACCTGTTTTCATACAGAAGTTTAGTTTGCTAAATATATCATTTTTTTTAGTTGGATATTGGATGTGAAAAGAAAGAAATGGTTCTTCCATAACACTGCACTTTAGATGTGTGTGAATTTCCCACACCAGGAGTAATTTATATAGGCTAGTTCTATTTTATAGCTATTATCTGTTTAGAAAATGTTCTATACAACATGTTCTATTAAAGAGAAGGTAGAAAATAAATATTTGTGTGTGCTGTAAAGTGGTTTAAAAAAAGGAAATCGGAATCGGCTAAAATCGGTATCGGCAGGTCAAACTCAAGAAAAATCGGAAATCGGAATCGGCCTAGAAAATTGTAATCGGTGCATCTCTATTTACTACTAATCATGGAACCGGCTTTACTGACGAGATGCGCATGCGTCACGAGCTTTGAGTATGCGCACGACAGGGGTCGCGCGCGCTGGGGGGAGGGGGTGTGGTACAACCGTTTGATTGACGAACTTACTGTCCAATGATTCTAGGTGGTCTTGGAAATGATTGGCTGGAGTTTTTTGAGTCCTGCCCGTTCCACAGATGATTATATTGCTTTATTTTCATTTCAGTGCTTCTAACTCAGTGGATGTAAGTGGAGTAGGAATAGGATTTCAAGTTGTTTTGAAAAAATGGACAAAAAAGAGATTCACATACCCCACCTTTAATATTGGCCAAACAGCATTAAATTCAAATGTCTACTTGATCTTTAATATTTGGCCACTTCTTTACGATAGAAATAGAACATGTGGACATCAAAACGTGCAAACTCAGAGAGAGCGATTTTAAACTTTTATTCTGAAATCGCCATGAACAACAATTTTTTATTAAAAATTAGGGGTGTACAATATAACATTTCATTTTGTCCAAGGACCTGTTTTGTTTTATATGCTCCTAAGAAAAGTCAAGTATAGCTCCATTATTGCTCAAAGTAAAAAAAAAAATAATCATACTTTAAAATGTTAGTTTTAATAATATAATTTAAAAAAATTAAATCAAGGAAATTTCTCTGGTATTTCTTAATTTTTTCTGCATTGAAAACGTACCGAACCGTGACACAAGTGTATCGTATCGAACCGAACCGTGAATTTTGTGAACCGTTACACCCCTATTAAAAATGAATTCATGTATTCTCCTGTGTTGGAGTAGAATTAGCCTATAAATGACTTGCGTTACAAATCTGGTGAAATGGCGCACGATTCAAAGATGAGCGTTATAAGCAACCCAAACTCACAGCATATGCAGAGATGGAGTTTGTTAACCGAGCTGCTGAGTGCATGATAACAGCGCATATATTATTTAACTATCATATGAAGACTGAACAATATATTGCAAGCACAGTAAAAGGTTTTGCCACAAACTTAACTCGGTCATATAGAGACAGCTTTTCAGTTCACCTCGACAAGAAATATTGTCACGTTTTAATATGCTAAGATCTTGTCACACTCCTACTGAATATCAAGCATTATATTTGTCTATCAACACACACACAACTAGCCTACTTAGCATGGAAGATATGGGATCACTTCTTGCTTCACACAGTGAACACACCTCTGGCAAACAAGGCCAAACATTTCAAGCTGCAAAGGGCGAGTTCCATTAGCCAAAATGTCAGGCGACTGATTTGTTGATATGAAATCTAGACACATAGCTTTGTGGGATATGAGCGAGATTCCATGTAAACAATGCTGTGAATATCAAATGTTACCACAGTGTCAGGCATCCTTTTACAGGGCATTCGAAACAGATGGAAAACAGACCAGCTGGAACTGCCATCATGGTCTCTAATACATCTACCAGGGAAAGTGTATAAAGTGTATTCATGAAGGACAGTTTAAAGGTCAAGCTTTCCTTAGAAGAACCTACACTGTTTCCAAAGTGTCCAAAACAACTGCAGCACACACAAGTCGGTGTTCATTAAAGATCTGAATGCAGAAAGCTCATTGTGTATATCACTGTCACAGTCTCCAGCGTAAGGGGACACAGAGCTGTAAATCAAATGAACCACACTATCTATCTCCTGCAATACCCGCATTAGGAGACCATATAAAGGCAAAGACACTGGCAGGATCATTAGAAACACGCTTTCCATAGAGGGAAAGAAGCGCTTAAAGCCAGACTGCAGAAAGACTCCCAGATAAACTTGTGAGCGCGTGCTGTGTTCAAACCTGCTCTGCTCCACTCCAACATCAAGAGCATTTTCACTGTCAAATGTCTGCATAATATAAACACTGGGCGCAAAATAAATTGTTAGCTTTCGTTTAATATTGTCACAGGGTTATTATTTCAAAAACCTATTCATTTCAGACCAATTTCAAATCAAAAGAACCTTTAAATGGTGATATAATGTGTAACACAACCTTAAAATCATAAGACTTGGGCCTTGTCCACACGGAGACGCGTTAAACTGTATACGTACAAATTTGGTATCGTATTGGCGTTTCGTTCGATACGGCGTTTTAGGACATTGAAACCGGGTCCCAGGGTGGATAAATCTGAAAACGACACTCTTGCGTTTTCGTGTGTACAGCCAATCCGTACATTTTGTGAAACGATGATGTTATCACACCACGTGTCGGCATTAGTCACACACCGATACGTCACAAGTAACAGTAACAACAATGGCGGACTATATGCTTGTGTTTGTGCTGCAGAAGCTACTGAGTCTATTAGCTTTACTAAAGCATAATATTCTGCTCCTGCGGTGAGCAATCTTCGTCTTCAGCTTGCTGTCGTGTTGGGTTTCGTATAGAGCGCGCAAGGTTATCCGCATGCTCCAAATGTTCTTCTCCTTGTTTAGTGTATCTCTGAATTACAGCGCCACATACTGGTCTGGCATGTATACCACATCGTTTTCAGTCAGTTTCGGTGGTTTCGTGTGTACGCATATATTTCTTAAGACAACGCCGTGTTACGAAAAAAAAATTAGAATGAGGAAAAAAGATCGGATAGGGAAAGCTCTGGCTTCGTGTGGATGTGGCCTTAGTTCACACAAAAATGAAAACTCTGTCATCATTTACTCACCTCATGTCGTTCCAAAGCCGCGAGACCTTTTGAATCTTTTTGAATCTTATATTTTGATGAAATCTGAGAGCTTTCAGTCCTCCATTGACAGCTACGCAACTACCACTTTAACATTTCCAAAAGTTCATAAAGAGAACGTTAACTAATCCATATGAATTGAGCGGTTTAGTAATCCAAATTTTCTAAAGAGATTTGATTGCTTTATATGATAAACAGATTGAATTTAGGCTTTCCACATATAAAAATTCATCAACTCACACATCAGTGATGGTAAACGGAAGCTCAAGCATGTTTACTTGCCATGTGAGAACCAATGAGGTTCATTCTCGTGTTACGCAGGTTCGGTTGAGCTTCTCTTCTGTTTATGTTCGTTGATCAATTTTTATATGTGAATAAAAGCCTAAATTCTATCTGTTCATCCTATAAAGTGTTCATGTCTCTTCAAAAAAAATTGGACTAAACTGCACAATTCATACGGATTAGCTTTGCAATCTCTTTATGAACTTGAAGTGTCAAAGTTGCGTAGTCATCAATGGAAGGAAATTGCTCAGATTTCCTTGAAAAAGATCTTCATTTGTGTTCCGATGATGAACAAAAGCCTTACGTAGGGATGCACCGAATGATCGGCAACCGAAATTATTCGGCCGAAAATAGCAAAAAAAGCACTTTCGGTGTTCGGCCGAACAAGTAAAAAGGCCGAATAAATTTGACCGAACAATGACGTTTTTGATGACGCGATCAAATAGTAACCAGCGTAGAGTGAGTGGCGCGCGCTTTATAAATGCAGCCAACATGCCCCCTTTGAGGAGAAGACAAAAGAGAAGCTCATCTGATGCGTCTGTGGGAGACGTTGTTACTTGCAGCACTAAAGCGTCTTTTAACCCTCTAGTTGACAAACGCGCCGCCGCGTTTTGCTGGATTTTTTTCACATAGCAGCAAAATAAACTTAAATACTCCGTCATTTATGGTCACTTAAATGCAGACTTAAGAAATATGAAAAAATAAACTGTTAAATGACTACCTGTGTCCACTTACAATCGAAACAAATCTGTTCTTTTGTATACAATAGTCACACAGGCAAAGGCATATCTTTATAATCATTTAATTGTCTACTTTTAAACGATCTAATTCAAAACGAAAACAAATATTCTCTGTTTATGTAATCTTTATGAAAAGAGAGAGATGAAAAGAGTCGTTCTCATGGCAACTCCTTATCTGCTAATCGCCACGGAGAGCGCGCGCTATATTGAAACCCAAGTGATCCAGGCAATCCATGCAAACCTGTCAACGCCCAGGTTTAAACGATAAAGTTTATGTAAACCGCAAAAGTAGGCTTATGTCTAGGACAGTTATTCATTTGTTGTGGGTTCATCCACATTTTTTTGCACTTTTCAATGCACTTTTTTAGTTATATTCTTTCAGCAGTCAGTTATAGGCCTAACATAGGCTATTCAAGAAGGGGGGGCTTCAAAGATGGCCAAATAAAAATATAGTTTTTATTTTACTAATTTATTTATTTTAAGTTATATTGTGCTTTGTTTAAATAATATCTGCTGGAATGTTAAAAAAAAAAATCAGTGTTAAACAAATTGTATTTTTGCAATTTGATGTTTTTCTCAAGACAAAATAGTAAAAAAAGCATATTTTTACTATTTAATTAAATGCAATGGTGAAAAAATTGCCAAAATAAATGGAAAAAATGTGAAATACCGCATTCGGTATTCGGTATTCGGTATTCGGCCTTCGGCCAAGCGTTTCATTATTATTCGGCTTCGGCCAAGAATTTTCATTTCGGTGCATCCCTAGTCTTACGGATTTGGAAAGATATGACATGAGGATGAATAAAGTTTGTAGGTGAACTAACCCTTTATGGGTGTTAATCTATTTACGTAATCTCAAATACACAAAAACCCTAATATTACATTATGTCAAAAAGGATAAAAACAACATGATCTGCAAGGATAAGGTAGTCTGGTATTCTGAAGATTAGCCGTGTTATTAAACTTAAATAGATTTTAAAACCGTAAAAAAAAAAAACTGATAGTGTTTATGCTTTGGCCCTTGTTTCCATCTGTGAGAAAGGCAATAACAATGGAGGAACAAGTCTGGTCCTAAACCCAATCCGTTCAGAACAGACAAGATTATACCATCCCTAAAAGGCATACTGGTCTTGCAAATCACTGTGACTAAACAAGTGTTGACTTGCCATATTACAAATACAAATAAGGACAAAATATAAAGGAAAAGCTGTCTTGCGATGAGAAGGATTCAACCTTTGAATACGAGAAACCTCCCAAAGTTAATACAAACCTAATCCCAAAATATGAGACCGGTTATACCTGACAGCAAACCCAACCTGCATAAATAAACGTAGACGTATGAAAGCTAGAACACTGGAAAAGCAGAAGATGTTGGGCTTGTGACAGGATAGTCACATAAAACCGCCTGGGTCGTCAATTTAAACCAGCTGTCCGAGGGAACTCACTATACAGGGGACTTCTTCAAATACCAGAGGGTAGTTGTTAGTCACCGTCCACCGAGTCAGCCTTTTCTTTCAAACAGTTGGGCCTGAACGGCATCTGTGACTTACACATTCCTACATTTGCCTTCAAGTCTTCAGGCCTCTTTCAGATCAGCACAGAAAGCATGAAACTGACACACTAATTACTAGTCAAATAATGCATTTAAAAGTATAAAGAAATGCTGTTAACTGTCAAAAATTGGCTAATTATAAAAACTGTTTTAAGGGTTATCAAGCACATCAATGAACAGAATGAACATGAAATGCAAGAAAGGTGTTTTGATGTCATAATGACAAAGACATCCGCAGAACACGTGTTGGAAAGCAAGCAAATCTCCACTGATCAGATTTCGTAACAGACTCAATTTGCCATACATTTATGGAACAGTGACCATATGAATATGCCTAAAGTATTAGCAGTTTTTTTAAAAAAAAATGAATCATCTGATAAGGGCAGATATTGGAAGCATACAATATCAATGCTAGGGATGCACCAATATGAAAATTTTGACCTAGGCTGTACTGATTTTTCCTATTTCAAAGCCGATAACCGATAAATATAAATTTATATATACAATTTTTGAGAGCCTGGTTACAATAACAAAAGTCTCACCATTAAAAGGCATGTTGCAAGCACACAGCTATAATGTTTTTATTATAATTTAATGTAGCCCATACAACTGCACATGTTGCACTTAACCGTATTTTCCTTTTTGAAGTGATTTCAATCATATTTCAAGTGATTTAAAACCATCATGGTGAACAGTGAGCATCTGAAGTGTCCAGGGTGGGAAATTAACTTTTTTGCCCACCAGCCACAGTGGCTGGTGGATGCCCAATTTTACCAGCCACTTATATTTTTTACCAGCCACTTTTCCCGGAATTCAAATTTACAAAGTATTATTATACACAGTAAGTACAGTGCATGGACTGTTCGACGGGAAGGTAGGCTAACCATTCCCTCTTTTCCCTTTGTCATTAATGTGCCACTTTTTCGAAAAGTACCTTCTCTTTTTATTTACTTCGCCCTCAACAGTTTGTACATTCATAGCTACTGCTGACTCCACGGCGGGCCTCTTAAAGGGATAGTTCACCCAAAAATGAAAATTCTGTCAGTAATTACTCACCCTCATGTCGTTCCAACCCCTAAGACCTTCGTTCATCTTCGGAACACAAATTAAGATATTTGTGATTAAATCTGAGAGCTGGATCACTCCTCCATAGGCTTCTAAATGATTGAAACTTGACAGCCCCGAAAAGTTCTTAAAGAAATCGTCAAAAGAGTCCAAGTGACTACAGTGGCGAGATCTTAAGTTTATAAAACGACGAGAATACTTTTTGCGTGCAAAAAAACACAAACATAACGACTTTATTGAACCATCTCTTCTCTTACATGTTTTTCTCCTAAGCTGTTGACGTAGTGTAACTGCGCAGCGCTTCTGTGTTATACGTCACACGTAGGCTCACTATTGGCCGACGCTGGTTATGTGTGATTCAACCAGAAGTGTTGCACAATAACACTCCGTGAAATCTCCAGGCCCAAAGAGAATTCTTGAATAAAGTCGCTATTTTTTGTTTTGTTTTTTTTTGCGCTCAAAAAGTATTCTCATAGCTCGATAAACTTAAGATCTAGCCACTGTAGTCACTTCGACTCTTTTAACGATTTCTTTAATAACTTTTCGGGGCAAGTTTCAATCCCTTAGAAGCCTATGGAGGAGTGATCCAGCTCTCAGATTTAATCACAAATATCTTAATTTGTGTTCCGAAGATGAACGAAGGTCTTACGGGTTGGAACGACATGAGGGTGAGTAATTACTGACAGAATTTTCATTTTTGGGTGAACTATCCCTTTAACACCGGGTATATGTCGCCACATTTTTAAAATTTTCCTTTCGTCTGTACCTCAGCTCAGCTATATGTGTCACGGTCCATTGAAAAACCAATCAAATTAGTTACTCGACAAAAGTGCATTATTGTTACTTAGCAACAGCATTCTTTGACAAAAGACGTCCAATCTGTTACAAGGAATGTTTTAAAGGATAATTCCGGTATTTAACACTTTGAGTCTATTTTCTAGTTTGTTTTGGATGAACTAGAGTGGTGGACTTAGAAATGTTGACGATGGGTCCTGTCTCGAGTTTTTGACTATTTTAGGATCGCCTCTGAGCGCTTCAGAGTGGCTGTCTACGAGCATACTGAAACATGTGCTTAAAACAACACTTAACATTAGCTCTCAAAACTGTGCAACTCACCGAGTGGTTAGTGGTGTTCGTTGATGATTAAAAACAAATATATCGGCGCAATGTATGCTTTCAATCCGTGTTATTTACTATAGTAGAACTATATTTTCAGATACCTCACAACCGCGTATAAACTTCCGCTCGATATTTGAGTCTGAAGCGTTAGCACACTCCCGACCACTTGATGGTGATCAGTTGCTCTGCTCACGCTAGCCTTCTGAGAGACGGAGAACAGAGCGAAAAGACTACAACCAGAGAATGTCTAATAAAGAGACTTATGCCATAGTCAAAAACTCGAGACAGGACCCATCGTCAAAATTTCTAAGTCCACCACTCTAGTTCATCCAAAACAAACTAGAAAATAGACTCAAAGTGTTAAATACCGGAGTTATCCTTTAAGTAGTAACCAATAAAAATATGTTTTACAATCTACCAGCCACTGTGGCTGGTATACAAGGCAAAGTCACCAGCCACTTTGAAAAAGTACCAGCCATTGGCTGGTGGCTGGTGCTAATTTCCCACCCTGGAAGTGTCTCAGCTGAAGGAAATAATCCATTATTTATCGGCTTTAATATATCGATACGATAACATAAAAAATTAACATATATCGGCTGATACCGGTATGGTGGCCGATATATCGTGCATCCCTAATCAATGCCTAGGCCTAATTTTTATAATTTAACAGTGTATTAGACATTACAATATAATCTGATGCTGGATTTCATATTTTATACAGTAGTGGCCAAAACTTATGTCTGGAGGGGATATTTGTTTTTAATTACACTACTACAAGTTCAACAAACCATGAAAATATGAGGAAAATACTATATAGTATTTTAAATATTAGGGAAGACCAAAACACTGAACTTGGTTATATCTGATAAAATTATTTGGCGAAAGAAGCAAACTACATCCATCTTTTACTATGCAAAAAACTACACACACACACACACATACATATATATATATATATATATATATATATATATATATATATATATATATATATATATATATATATATATATATATATATATAATTATATATAAAACCTAAAATACAAATTTTCTCATAGGTAGCCAACAGCTTGTAGGATTTGATTCTACAAACTTTGAGTTACTAGGATAAACTACACAACCCCAACAACAGCATTTCAACATGAATGAATTTATTTCTTCTCTAGACTTTGTAAATCAAACCATGACATCAGTTATGATGGATGTTACATTTATCATCTCTAAAACTGTCAGATAAAAACTAAAGCATCATGCGGTCGTCACAGGAGTATAACACAAGAAATAACACAAATCTGGCTGATGATCTGGGCACGAGTTCAACCCGTCCCGGCATCGTCTCTAACCAACCTGTGTTTAAGGGATAATTTTAACCTAATGCAAAGGATAGAGCTGATTACAGCTTTTTACAATGCTGAACTAAAGTTGTAAAACTAGAGTACAAATAAATTACCCGAAGAGCAAATTCCAGCAACATTGCAGTAGCCAAGTAGCATGCAAAAAAATTGGAAAGTATCTAAGCATCAATGAATCTGCAAGAGAAGCTGACAAAAAATGAATCAATATTTTCCAAAACATTAGCCTAAAATATAGCATCAGCTCTGCTTAAAGGGATACTCCACTTTTTTTGGAAATAGGCTCATTTTACAACTCCCCCAGAGTTAAACAGTTGAGTTTTACCGTTTTTGAATCCATTCAGCCGATTTTCTGATATTTAGAAGAATATCAGTAATCAGACAGTTTCTGGTCTCATTGACTCCCATTAGTATATATTTTTTCCTACTATGGAAGTCAATGAGACCAGAAACTGTCTGCTTACTGATATTCTTCTAAATATCAGAAAATCGGCTGAATGGATTCAAAAACGGTAAAACTCAACTGTTTAACTCTGGGGGAGTTGTAAAATGAGCCTATTTTCAAAAAAAGTGGAGTATCCCTTTAGGAGGTCTACAAGTGCATAGAATAGATTCACAATTGCTTTCTGTTCCCTACCATTAAGATCTATCTTTATATTATTGTGTTTCAGCATGTGCTGTATTATTCTCTGCCGCACTCGTTCAGTCTATCCTGCGTGCATCATGCCTTCTGTTTCCATGGAAGGAATGTTTACAATTCAGGTCATTCAGGGTAGCTGCAAGTCACGCCAAAAAATAAACAAACAAACGGCACACTATGTTCATTCACGCTGGAATGTGATGTAGCGCTCCAGTCATTTCCTGCTCAACTTAAACATGTAACAAGTTTAAAGTCATCTTCATTAGTTAAGCTGGGTCAGGAGGCGCCTGATTAAACATACTCGAACAATACACTGCTTTCCCATTACACTATATGTTTAGCTGCATTTCAGTCACATGACTGGCCACTTAATAGGCTACTTCCCAGCAATGTCTGCTTGAATTCAGTTAATGCATTTACAACTTCACCACCACAAAAGCCCATGCTTGGAGAAATACTTTGTATAACACAAAATAGGGATTTTTCATACTTCATATGTCAGCATTGTTAGTCAAAAAGAAAAGACACCATATGACCCAGGGGACTTTTTCTACGTTATTCATGCACAATCTTAGGACCAGCTATAGTCTTACCTATAGGGAACCAGTTTGATCAACAGTGAATAGCACATCCTTCAGTGTCAGAACACTTCGCCACAAGCAGAAGTAGATTTCTTAATTTGTTAACAAGTTCTTTAAGACTTTTAATAGCACACACTCTTTTAAATAGACACCGTTTAATTAAAGTCCAATATCTTATACTCCCTTTCTGAGGTTAATTTCAACCCATGCCCTATGATATACTGCTCAACATGCTGGTATGATGGCTCAGAATTTAACAGCATGTTGCTACTTGACTTTTCCAGGGCTGTACACACACACAGATATATGATTCAGTGCTGCCAAATGTGGCTTAAAGACATTTGTTGCATAACTTCAGTCCATATTTATAATGAATCTAAAATCCAAACATCTGGTGAACGTTGGTACTACAATAAGATGATTTAATCAATAAATACAATGACTTAAGATGCTTTAAACGTAAAATGCATGGGTTTAAGATGACTTGAATATGAAATGCATTGATTTAATATGGGTTCAACATGAAGTGCATTGGTTTAAGATGGCTTGAACAGGAAATGCATTGATTTTAAGAAGCATACATGTCTTTAAAAGCACCATACTCACCCCATTCCAAAAACTCAGCAATGTTCTTCTCTCTTCTGAGTGGGGAGTTGGTGCACTCATCATAAATGCAGATGAGAACATCCAGAAGAGTTTCCACACTAAAACACTGTCCATTAGACTGGACAGGACCATCCAGGATCAGTTTCTCCAGCTTTTTCAAACGCACTTCTCCAGACATGGTTCAAAATTGTTTAATTTACAGATATTTAAGTGCTTTTTTACTGTAGCTACTCAAGCTAACCAGCTAACAACATTCTCGCGACATAATGTATCTTAACTGTTTTTTTCTCATATAAATACAAAAATCGCGTATTAATAATAACAAATACTAGTGTCAAACCATGTCAAGTATATAAACTTAAAAAAATTCCCAGTTTGTTCAACTTTAACGGGTTAAAATAGCCTAACTGATGCTAATGATCTGGCTAATAAAGACGTTCGGCTAGCAGGCTAGCCGATTTTAGCTCGTCCTCGAAGAGAATTCTCCTCAAAATCAAAAGAAATAACATGACACGCCCCCCAAATGTTATGTTCAGGCATTACGTGTGTGGAAAATATGGATAAAATGTGTTTATATCCGCAAAAAGTGAGTTTAGCGAAGTTCTCCAAAAGGCACCGATTGAGTGTCACTTAGTTTTCCTCAGTCCTTTTCCCATGAATAATTCCTGAAAAAGTAAGTCCTGCCAGCAGTCCGTCAGATGATGATGATGATGGTGGTGGTGGAGAGGGGGTGAAGATGAGGAGGAGGAAGGTGGCGGTGTGGATGCGGGGTGACGGGGTGATTCTCTCTCATCTGCCCGCCGCCGCTGAGTGTGTTTCAGGAATGATGAGGAGAAACATGGCGACTAGTCTCTCTCTCTCTCTCTCTCTCTCTCTCTCTCTCTCTCTCTCTCTCTACACTCTCTCTCTCTCTCTCTCTCACACACTCTCTCTCTCTCTCTCTCACACACACACACACACACACACACACACACACACACACACACACAACACACACACACACACACACACACACACACACACATACACACACACACACACACACACACACACACACACACACACACACACAAATAAAAATAAACTTACAAAGATAAACATTACACATACAAGGACACATGTAGCTACCTAGAACACATACAGAATATATATAGACACTATAAAGAAAAAATAAATAAATATAAATACACTTACATACATAAATAAACACAGGTGCATATACAAACACAAAGACAAACGTTTATATACATAAAATACACACATATATAACAGCTGTTTTCTTAAGCAGAGATTTTAGGGAGGGGTGGGGCAGGTTGGGGTCACGTGTTCACACTTTCATGATAATTTGGATGGTATCAAATATGCTTATTCTATCTATCTATCTATCTATCTATCTATCTATCTATCTATCTATCTATCTATCTATCTATCTATCTATTTATCTATCTATCTATCTATCTATCTGTCTGTCTGTCTGTCTGTCTGTCTGTCTATCTGTCTGTCTCTGTCTGTCTGTCTGTCTGTCTGTCTGTCTGTCTGTCTGTCTGTCTATCTATCTATCTATCTATCTATCTATCTATCTACTGTCTGTCTGTCTGTCTGTCTGTCTGTCTGTCTATCTATCTATCTATCTATCTATCTACTGTCTGTCTGTCTGTCTGTCTGTCTGTCTATCTATCTATCTATCTATTTATCTATCTATCTATCTATCTACTGTCTGTCTGTCTGTCTGTCTGTCTGTCTGTCTGTCTATCTATCTATCTATCTATCTATCTATCTATCTATCTATCTATCTATCTATCTATCTATCTATCTATCTATCTATCTATCTATCTATCTATCTATATATTTTATACTTGTAACCTGAGGGCTATATGTCTAGAAACTTTAATAAGGTGTTTATCAGTCAAAGGTAAGAACATTGTTTTGGTATGCTATTAAATTATAGTACATTTATGTTAAATTTAAAAAATGTTAATAAATGGAAAATACTGAAAAGTTTCTTCTTACTGTGAACTTTCAAGGATAAGTAGGCTACAACAAGTGTATAGCCTATATAACAAAATTCATTCACTAAAATTAAAAACTTTAATTGTTGGCATGGATGATAAGCTCGTTGCACTTTTCAAACACATTGAATTGAATTACTAATGAAGAAAATAAAGTTGAAGTTGAGGAAATGATAGAAATCATTGTGACCAGTTAAATAAACAGAATGACGTTACAGTATGAAACAGCCATGATGTTCTGCTCTAAAACTAAGTTTGCTGGCAATAAATGCTCTCACTGTACCATAAGAAATGAATCTATATTATAGTTGACCTTTACAGATGAAGGTTGAGTTACAGTAATGTGCCGTTCTCTACCATGTCAATCTGTTTACAGTATCACATGCTGTAATGTAAAATGCTGTATTTGATGCCATTTGTATTTGATGCCGGTCTCCCTTCTACTGATGCATCTCTGATCAATCTGATGTTACACAGTCATTGTTATATGTTCACAAATTTCAAATCTCACTTTGTCGCACACACACACACACACACACACACACACACACACACACACACACTGAACATGTGGTTATAATCTAAATCGCTTATAATGTAAAAATAATTCATTACATTTATTAGGCTACATACAAAGTAAAAACTACTATAACTATAGAATCTGTATATAAATATATATGTACCAAATGATTAAGATCAGTTGGATTAAATAACAGACAAATGTATTAAACTGCACGAGAAGAGAAATCAAAAGTTTGATAGAAATAGCATTATGAAAGGCAGTTACTGTGAATGAAACATTTTTACAGATGAAACACTGATACTTTTGTGTATTGTACTAACACAATTGAAAACATGCTGAAATGTTTGAAAAAATTGACTTTTGACGATCTGTTGTGATATTAGTAGCCTACTAAGAGTTTTGAAAGTGTAAAAATTGCTTGTAGTAGCTAGTGCCAAAGCAATAACAAAACGGTATAACGATGACTTAGATCATGTTATTACGACTCAGAATAACATTTATTATGGCATATTGACATAAATATGTTTACATTGTAGGCTAGTCTATGCTGAATGTTCACCGCTGGCGCAATGCATTGAACATAAATGTGCAGTATTTATTACTAGCTATATTTTGAACTGTCTCCCTCTGGCGACTGAAACAATCCACTGCGATTCTCCAGACAGTTTCATGCGAAAACATGGTAAAGCAGCGTCACCTACGGGTCATTTAAATGACCAATCTACTTTTGGCTTGCGTGGTATTTGTGGAAATACAAGGTTACAGTTTGGATGTGAATGAATGAACATAAGTTATGAAATGTAGAAACTGTGTTTCAGAATAAACTCTTCTGGTTTGGCATTCTCAAGCAAAGAAAGCCAAACCAGACTGTTTATTAACAGTTTGTCTGTCTGAATAGCTTAATTTCATTTCTATTAGTCTTGATAGTGGATCAAATAAAGCCCTCCATCATAGCAGTAAACATGAAGGACATCTGAGCTGTGTAGCTGGTTTCTATGAACAGGGTCTATAATGATCATCATTAACACCTTTTGTGTTTATTGGGGCTCTTGATTAAAAGGGGTAAAATACAGGACAGTGTTATTGTTGGTTTAATCCTTCTGATCCCTTTTCATATGCAATTAGAAAATGAGAAATGCCACTTTCAGTCTAGATCATATAATTAATTGATGTGCTAGAATTTGCAGATGGAGGAATCAAAGAAAGTCCGTTGTAACACCCCACCCTCCAAAACAACCGTCTATATAGGTATAAATAATAGTTTCGCTTAATGAGTCATTGAAAGTTTCAGGTCTAAGATCTTTTGTTATGTGCTGTGTATTCAAAAGATTCAACGTCTCATCAAATATTTTAGAATTTACCACTGAAAATGTACTCTGAAATGAAATATAATTTAATAATATTTAATACCGAGACTAAAAATAACTATATTGGTGTACATAACTATGTTATGAAATTTGCATTACTGAATGAACGGCATTAAATACATTTGTGTTTATACGTGAATACAAAACTTCAATCCTTTAGTCTTTATTCATTTGATGTCAAACCGCTTCTCTCTTTAATCAAACAGTTTTTTAATGACTTGCAGGTGAAAGATTTGACAGAGATGCAATTGTGTAAACACATTAATTTAGCATTTTCTCAAGTTTTTTTGAGCCTCACTGTAAAAAATATGTCTGG
Organism: Chrosomus eos; assembly: GCA_036326025.1. Taxonomy (NCBI): domain Eukaryota; kingdom Metazoa; phylum Chordata; class Actinopteri; order Cypriniformes; family Leuciscidae; genus Chrosomus; species Chrosomus eos. The sequence goes on from CM070832.1 coordinate 28,641,241, forward strand.
AATTACATAAAATTTGTTGGGATAACTTAAATATCCAACTAAACTAAAGTTAACTGAACTTAATATTTTAAGTCGAGCACAACCACATACTTTTATTGTATTTTACACATACAAACTTGAAACAACACATTATTTCTTATTCTAATGTTGAATTTTAAGTTGTGATACATAAGCAATATTTTTTTTACAGTGTACAGATTATTAATTTTTAAATTATTATACCTTTATATTATTATATCTTATCATCTCAAACTACAACCTGTCAGCTGGAGTTTTCAAATATCCAGCTTGGTTTTTAGAAACCTTTTTTTGCAGAACTTTTATACTATGCACAAAAATGAATAAAAAACATATATTTTTAACAGTTCTGTATTCATTTTAGCCCTTTAAATGTATGTTAGAGAAAGCGTGTCTTATCTGCAGTGCTATTGACTTCATTTGGAATAATAATAGCCATGTTGATTGTAAACATTGGATTGTACTTGTCTTGCCCATCCTGACAAACAGCGTCAGATAATAACACGATTACCATGAAAACATGGCTGTGTAGCAAGTAAATTTGCTTAGCTGTCTGACGTGACGTGATCCGTCATCAGCCGTCCCTGTGCCGTCATTGTCTGACATCCCAGGACAACCTGCGGGCCCAATACACAATACACAGACTGGGGTAAGTTTAGTCCTTCTGTTGGCAGGACAGAAGAGGTCTGATCAGTCCTGCAATAGTAACAGGATAATCACCCCCTTGAGAAAACTCCCTCCAATCCACATCCCCTCAGCTCACTCCTGGATTTACTGCCTGTGTTTGTGGAATAATGGACAGCAGGGTGGGCATTTCTCAATACACTTCCCTCTCGCCTCTGCCCTGCTGCTTTTACCAAAGATGGTTAAAGCTGGAAAGGAGAAGGGAATGAGGTGAAAGAATGGAAATTAATGCAACAAATAACTGAACACATTGACACAATTTTAAAAGTCGTATTAGTTGCATTATAAATAAATAAATGCTAAATTTATTTCACAAATACAGTCATTACGCTTAAGAGTAATGTAATAAAAAATAAATCATATTGTTAAAATGCTTTGAAATAGGTTAAACTGATAAATAAATGTATACATTCATAAATATAAATACATGAATGGACTGATTTAAAAAAATATTATATGCATTATTATATATATATATATATATATATATTATATATATATATATATACATACACACCTTATATTTATATATTGCACTGAACATACAAATGTTCTTCACAAAAACCTTCATAAAAAGTGATTTATTTTAGATTAAATTAATAAGTAAATGTATAAATACATAAATATAGTATAGTGTAAATTCATGGATACAGTAAATACTAAATATATAATATAAATATAAGCAATATAAGCATTTATATAAAAATTAATATATATTATATATCAATACAAAAATATATAATGTCCTAAACATACTTAGGATGAATTTGAAAAAAAAAAAAAAAAAAAAAGTCATGAGCAACAATAGGTGGTCTAAATGGGACATGGCTTTGAAGGGTGTCTTTTTTAGGTTGCCTCCCCTTTGTGGAGGTGCGAAAAGCCAGACAGGGGTGTGGGTGTGTTTGGGGGGGGGGGGGGTCAACTGTATATAAAGCCTGAGAGACTCAGTCAGTCAGTCAATCAGGAGAACGACACTGGCATCACTAGATCAAGCATGGCTTTGCTCATCCAGCTGTTCATTTGTGCTGCAGTGATCTCATTCACTGAGGGAGTCCATGAGGATATGAAGGAGGCCATGCTCCAAAAACTGGGACTAACGGAACTTCCCAGGATTCAGAAGAGAGATTTGGAAAACCTAGTCGTCCCGGCTCACATCAAAAACAAATATCTGTCCATGCTGAAACTTCATAACAAGCGTAAGAGGAGATCTGTGCCAAGCCTGGCGGGCATTCTCCGAGGCATCCATGGGAGTGCAGGTGGGTCACAATTGAACTGCTAAAACATTTAAAAATTGGACTATAGAATTTTATTCTATATTTTAATATTAGTTAATGCATTTGGTATCATGAGCAAACAACAATCAATAATTAATGCCACAAATAACATTTACAACAGGATTAACTGATCTTGATTAATGTTAATATGAATTATTGTTGCAGCATTAATGTATAAAACTTTTAAAGATAAAAATGTATTACATGTCAAAATGAACACTAAAATGAATAAATGATTTAAAAGTATTAATTGAGTTTATATTAACTATTGCATAATTAACTTTATTGCAAAATCTGAAATTATTTGTAATGAACTTACTTATTTAGCCTTACTATATTTTTGACTACTCTCAATTACCATACCAAATGAAATAAATGAGAAAAATTTTCTAAAGCATAAAGATAAACAGTGCTCTAACGTATCGTCTGTTATTCACAGATATCACAGGAGAAATCAAATACTCGGACACGACCCGTCAGCGTCTCGTGTTTGACATGGAGGCCCGGCTGCAAGAAAACACAGAGGTCACTATGGCCGAGCTAAAACTTTTCCAAACAGCAGCAAAGAATCCAGCCAAACCTGAGCGGAGGAACCACAGACCCATCAACAACGCCAGAGTGAGCATCTACTGGGTGGAAGTACTGGGAGACGGATCCAACAGAACATCACTCGTAGACTCAAGGTACGTCACATATAACATAAATAATCACAACCTTTCATTTTGTAATGCATAAATGGAAACTCATGAGTCTATGCTTTCTTAATAGACTGGTTCCTATCCATGAGACTGGCTGGAGGAGCTTTGACGTGACCCAGGCCATTCATTACTGGTCTAAATCCCAGAAGAAGACCTCTCTGCATCTGGAGGTGTGGACCGAGGGAGAGAGACCCGGGAGCTACGCGGCTGAGATGGCCAAAAGAGTGCGCTTCGCCACACAGGACCCGAAGGAGAACACCCTGGAGAAGGATACGGGTGCACCTGAACTTGTGTTCTACACCTTAAACCTGGATGAATACGGGTGAGTACTGTTATTAAACTGGTGCTTATGTAGATTGCATGACTTGCATTGAACTTCATACCTGTTTCTCATGAACTAAAATCATTCATTTCCATGTCAACAGATCCCAGGGTAACTGTAACTCCAGCCCAAACAGCAGCAAGTGTTGCCGGGAGGAGCACTTCATCAACTTCCGTGAGCTGACCTGGACTCAGTACTGGATCATTGAGCCGGCCGGGTACCAGGCGTTCAGATGCGCTGGAGGATGCAAGCAACCCAAGCGCGGTTATTATGGATACGGGCAGAGGACCTGTGCGGTGATGGAGAGCGCGCCGCTGCCCATGATGTACTTGGTCAAAAAAGGAGATTACACTGAAATCGAGGTGGCAGAATTCCCTAACATGATTGTTGAGAAGTGCGGCTGCTCCATGGACAAAATCCCCCCGGTCTGAGACTGTCTGTGGTTTGCTCTCGGATGAGAGGTGATGGTGTTTTATTTCAATGTCTCAGTTACTGAACTGAGATCCACATGCTGTCAATCCCCACTGAGCACTTGAAAATAAAATTATTTATGAATTATTAGTTTATGTGATGCATCAGAAATGGCCTGTTGAGTGATGTGTTTTCTTGAAAAAATAAAATAAGTCAATTTATGATCAGTCATGTTTTCACTCATTTTTTCATGATTCGAATTAGTATAGGACTATAGATTTAGATTAAAAAATATGATTTACTATTATTTAAAACAACAAAAAAATTATATAAAATTCATAATATATATTTAAATATTTATGCGGGGCAGGAGTGAAGAGTGTGACTGACACCTCTGGTGGAGAGATGAACTGCACTGGGTGTCACGTGACGCTCAATTGACTATTGACAAATACACTTGTATTGGACATTCTTAACTTTATATTAAAATGGCTTTCAGGATTTGGAAGCAACAGGACAAAATACACAATTTAAGGATAAAATATCAGCCCATAATAATGTTGCTTTCAAGACAAGCTGATCACAGGACAGCCCCTCCTCTCGTCCACATTCAGGATATTTCTTTTCGAATCAGACTCGTGTTTTTTAAATGTTATATTATGTTGTTATATTAAATTATTATCAAGAACTTTAATGATATCTGCAATAGATTTATGTTGGTTCTGTTCCGTTTACCCTGAGGGTAATTACATTACAACATGAACACATTTTACACGACAGTATAACGCTACATTAGCCGAACACTAAAGTGAATGACTGATGTAACATTACAGTTTGTCAAACAAATCTTGCTCCATACTTTATATTTACTCAAAGTAGTAATACCGACAGAGAATTATGCTTTAATAGACACAGTTTTAGGTAATAGTGGATCACAGCAGATAAGCAGAAGTATTTCAGGAAACTTCACAACACAAAAAATATAGAAAATATATACATCAATAATTATTATGTTAAACCATGACAGGCCTTATAAACTAAGACAAGTAGGTTGAACTAATTGCTAGCGTAGTTGTTGAAGGATTGGAGTGATGTGAGCAGATTTTTTGTTAAATGAAAGGGCACGAGCAGAAGAGTTCTGTTGAAAACATGGAATCACGGAATGTGTGTATTGTCAGCATAACTATGGAAATTTAGACCATGAAGTTTGATGGCCAAGAGGAAGCATATCAATTAAAAATAGTATTGGACCAAGAACCATAGTTATACTCGTCTAAAAGTTAATGTTTGGGTTGCAGATATATGGCTAGAGTATGCAAGAAAAAAACTGCTGCAAGAAAACAGCCAAATGCTGGCAGTAACATCCTGTTTCCCAATTAAATTATACTATACTGTAGAAAACAATGCATTCTAGGCGATATTTTCTGTTTCTCATAAAACACTGCAATATTCTGGGAATACTAGTGTTGCATTTTGGGGGTGATTTTAGAATCAACGGCAGAGTTATTTCTAGAGGAGACATGTCAAGATGTCATGAAGCCAAAATTCGCACATTATACATGGTTCTGCGCAGATTTTGCTAATCTCAAATTAACCTCTTCACTGCCCGAGAAACGAAGGTCGCATCTGAATTCGCTTTCGAATCGGGACAGCTTTCATGACGCAATTGGCTTTGGCCTTCAGAGGGTGCAGCTTTTAAATATGGACAGCTTTTGTCACGCAGCTGTGACGCAATCGGCCATCAAATGCGGCCCTCGAAGGGTGCAGCCTCCGAATTGGGACGCAGGCTATGGCGCTACGCTTATTCTTACTCTATTAAATCAGCTTAGGTTGCACACTATTCAGTTACGTGCTGCGCTGATTCTGTGCGCATCTCCGTTATGGTCATGTCTAGTTTTAAATTAGTGGTTTGCCAGTAACCAGATTTATTTAAATCATTTGTTGTCTCATCTCATTCCTCTTGTTATTTGTCTAAAATGGACTTAAGTAAATTAATTAAACCAGTTCTCTGATAACAGAACGAGGGATCTTTACACTCTCTTCTTGTGTTTTGCAAGGTAAGATTGTGCTTAATATCATATGATGATATTGGATAGGTCTGACTGGTATGCCATCTGCCGCAGCCATATCACCCTGTAGCCCAAGACCCTGTGTTGCCCCCTGAAACTAAGCAGGGTTGAGCCTGGTTAGTACCGGGATGGGAGACCTTCTGGTTAAAACCAACAGGTTGCTACTGGAAGAGGTGTTAGTGAGGCCAGCAGGGGGCGCTCACCCAATTGTTGGTTTGGTGTGTTTGAGTGGTCGGTCATTGTTACAATTACACAGCAAAAGTTCAGTGACATTTTTATTTGTGCATGGTAGAAAGCAAATACTGATAGTGATACTGACATAATGACACAATAAATATGGAAAATTGAACTACATAACTAACTACTGACAACTAACTACTGAATAACACTACAATATTCAGAAGTAAACAGTGTAGCTGACTGAATGTTTATTTTTAAACCACAACCCTCTCTAATGTCAGAATGTTTATTTTTAAACCACAATTTTTAAAACACAACCTTCTCTAATGTCAGAATGTTTATTTTTAAACCACAACCTTCTGAGTGCTTCTTTTACCGATATATTTACCTATATCTTTTGCATTTCTCATCCAAACAACGTCAAACTTGGCACTGCACTTACTCGTGCCCGTAGCAAGACACCTGGCAAGTTTGAAATTCATCGGACTAACGGTTTGAGAGATATGCGAATAACAGACAGACAGACAGACAGACAGACAGACAGACAGACAGACAGACACACACACACACACCACACACACACACACACACACACAAACACACACACACACACACACACACACACACACACACACACACACACACAGACAGACAGACAGTACTAAAAACACACACAAAAACTGATTTTGCACATACAAACTGTCAAATCGATTAATCGCGATTAAAAAAATATATAGTACCCACACACGTATAATATACAGTATATACATATAATATAGCCTATACAGACACACATACATCTATCTATAAATTAGGCTACAGAAACGTCAATCACATTGAAGCACACATTGAAGATGTTTAGATTATGTTTAGAAGGTTGTGGTTAAAAAATAAACATTCTGACATTAAAGGGTTGTGGTTTAAATATATATGAATATTATATTTTATTCACGGGCGCGGCCATCATTTGTAGTAGCCTTCACAAATTGTTTGCTCAAGCGTATAGCGTTTTCTCGGAGTTCACTGTGTAGCTGCTCCCTGAATCGTCACGCTTATTCATTTGTGGATGTTAACTGAATCTGAGTCAGCAACATTGTTTACTTCTCAATATTATATTTAATTCTGGTGCGCTCAACGTTATCGTTTACTCAGAGTTAGGGCTCCTATGTAATAGTAGCCTATATTCAGCAACTCAAAATGCCAAACCAATTACAAAAAACACACAACAACAGATTTTGCACGGGCATTGCACTAGTTATTCTAGATTCTACTACATAGATAAATATAGACAAGCAATCATAATGTGATGACTCTTTCTCCCATCACTGATTGGCCCTCTAAAGCAGAAAAAAGATATTAGCACAAAAATAATGAACATAAAACATATAATTGTAGGCACATCACTAAAATTATTCATGTCTTGACTCATACTGAGTGGAAAACAATGAAAAACACCACATTTTGTGAGAAAACAGGATTTCACTGGTCATTGATTCATTTTTTTTTAATTGAATATACCTAAAATAAATAAATAATTAGAAGATGAAATATCAGTCCATACTGATGTTGAGCTCAAGACACCAGCTGATCATTGAAAATGTTCAAGTTCTACAACTTTTAGAGATTCTCAAACTCTCCTGATTGAGTCCCACAAAGACTAAATCTGACATGAGTTTGATCCACATCTTCATCTCTATTGAACAATCATTTAGACTGATTGTGAGAATGAGTGATTCTCATTAAGCTCCACATTAACTAAGATCTAAGAGCTAAGAACTGTTTCCTGTGAGCGAGAAACCAAATCTTCTTCTAGGAGGTGCTCAGAGACTAAAAGATTTGGGAAACACTGTTTAATTGTGAGTGTATTTCTTTCATTCAGATGTGTCTGTTTTTCCTCACAGGAAGCGGTTTAATCTCACACAGAGACACTGAACTATTAACATCAAAAACCCCAAATCCAGCATAGAGCGGTTCAGTGAATGTGGTGTTGAATGTGTGTAAGTGTGTGAGTGTGTGTTTGTCAGAGACGCTGTAGAAGGACAGGCTGCCGGCCGACCAGTCCAGATATACTCCTACTCTGTTAGAGCGACGTGAAGGGGCAGGTTTGACTGTGATCTCATTATTGTGCATGACAGTGAAACTGTCATCAATAAAGTTCAGGACTTTGCATTGTATCCAAGCCTACAGTCATCACTCTCTCCTTTCCTGCTGATTCCTTTATACGTCACTGATATATAAATGCCCCCGCTCCATTCAGCCTCCCAGTAACAGCGTCCAGTCAGACTCTCTCTACACAAAACCTGATGAAACTCATCAAATCTCTCTGGGTGATCAGAATATGGCTGCTTCTCTGTCACATGTGTCATCTTTCTGTTCTTCTCAGACAGAGTGAGATGAGTGTTTGCAGTGTTTAAAGGGTCATGAAACCCCAAACCAAATTTTCTGAGATTTTAACAGAGGTATGTGTGTTGAACACCATTTAAGACAATGTTAGCATCTGTTAGATTTAATAATAGGGTTAAAATGGTTAAATTTTAGTTTTTTTCCGCTTTTTTCGTCTTCCGGGTTTAAAATCTTCATCGTGTCCACGTCACAGGCTGTGACGTGGCCGTGCTCTGTGAGTGCTTGATGACTCATCGGTGTCTCATAATTATTAATGAGACTGAGTTCATATCCTATGAGAAGACACTGTCTCTTAATTATTCATGACACCACGTGGATCTTTCCAATGACAGACATGTCAAACTGTGATATCGCGTAGTAGCCTATAGATGAGAGAGACAATCATGGGACGCAACAAGTGTTTGTTTTCGTGGTGCAAAAGTCCAAGTGGTTTGAATATGTTTCCCCGCGATGCTGCCAGGGCTGGACTCTGGCTCCGGGCGGCTGGTTTGATCAACCACGGACACATCTAAACTATAGTGTGTGCCGCAAACATTTTTCTCGAGAGAGAATGGTGGACTTCGCCTTGTTGACGATGCAGGTTGCGTCTTGCGAGTGATGCGGAAACGTTACCAAGTCCCGAGGACTTTTCTATCCCTTCAGAGGTATGTGTGTGTGTGTGTGTGTGTCTAAAATGAGAAGTCCTCCACCTCCACAGAGCCATCTTTATCATGGGAGTTCAGCGGGCGCGTAGATCTAGGCTATGCACGGAACGTTTTTTTTTAAGTGGAAAATTAATTATTTTCAAATATATGCATTTAGTGTCTATATAAACAACTATATATTTTATAATGACATTATAATTATACATGTAGCCTACATTACTATGTTTTAAATAGAATTACGATTACTGTAGGCTAATATATTTAGCAGGGCATTCAGTTACTTTTGAAAGGACAATAATAAAGTGTCAGTGTATTTCATTAGACTTTAACTTTGCCAGCTATAAAAAAAATCTAGCATTTCCTCACGTTTTACCACTGCTTTTTAGTGACAGTCGATATGCATGGGCCACTGGCGATGTGATGGCCAAACCACACCCACTCCCTCCCTTCTCACAGCATCCACGCCCATTTAAGTTGCATTTTTCAAAAAGATTGTGAGCTAGACTTGAGCTGAAAGAGGGGGGTTTCATGACCCTTTAAATCCAGTGTGAGATCACATGCATCTGAACACAAGAAGAAAGATTATAACATTATAACACAACAAAACAATTTAAATATTTTTTTCACACCTGTTACAACTACTAGAGTAGTGTGTGTGTGTGTGATCATGTTCTTTATACATTGCATTTGTGGTCTATTACCAGGCCTTCATTTATGTGTAATTTTTTTAGATTTATGCAGTAATTATTGATTTTATTTGCCAATTTCAATAAAAATGCTCTCTATTGCAGTCACACCTCTCCCTCTCTGTATGCATGCACATATACGTGTGTGTGTGTGTGTGTGTGTGTGTGTGTGTGTGTGTGTGTGTGTGTGTGTGTGTGTGTGTGTGTGTGTGCGCGCTCATGGTTTTGTGATATATGAGGACACAAATGTGTATAATGACATGGGTATTACACTGGTATTACAACTTACACGTGATATATGAGGACATTGCATGAGTCCTCATATTTCAAATCGCTTAAAAAACATAAAAAACAATGTTTTTTTTTAAATGTAAAAATGCAGCATGTCTCCTGTAAGGGGTAGGTTTAGGAACAGGGGCAGTGTAGGGGGATAGAATATATAGTTTGTCCAGTATAAAAGTCATTACGCCTATGGAATGTCCTCATATATCACAAGAACACAGCTGTGTGTGTGTGTGTGTGTGTGTGTGTGTGTGTGTGTGTGTGTGTGTGTGTGTGTGTGTGTGTGTGTGTGTGTGTGTGTGTGTGTGTGTGTGTGAGAGATCATGTTCATTCCACATTGCATTGGTGCTCTAGTACTAGGCCTTCATGTATGTGGTATGTGAGAGAATTTTCAGATTTATGCTGCCAATGATGTAGAAGTAAGTTATTGATTTGATTCTGCAGAGGCAGTCTTTATATGCACTATTACATCATAATGTGACAAAATTCAAAACGAGTAGTTTGGGCAGATTGTTTTCAATAAAATATGTTTTTGGACTAATGAGGAAGTTTTAAGTTCTAAAATTTACAGGATATTTTTATAGTAATGTCAAAAGATCAAGGAAATTTTCATTTCTCAATTCATGACCAATTCAAGTTGTTAACTTAAAGTCACAGAAACTCTTCCCTCCATTCTCCATTCAGCTTTCAAACACCATGTTGCATTCGGGAACAGCAGCATGGTAAATTCGACAGTCAGCATGCTAAAACTCTCTCCAAGATAATTCAATGTTCTTATAATTATACTTGATCCGTAGATAAAAGTCTATGGTTTTACATAAAATTACTTTTTCTTGCTGGAATTTATTGCCATTTCTTAATGACGTGGCACTCGCTACAGGGTGTCTGTTAGATCACAACACAAGAGAGGACTATGAATTGTTATTCAAGTGCACAGTAACTGGATCGAACTAATCCTCTGCATAGAAATAATGGACTAGCAGGCCATCTAAAATCAATTACTGAGGGCCCTATCATACACCCGGCACAATGTGGCGCGGTTCAAGTCTTTTTTGCTAGTTTCAGCCCGAAATAGGGCCCTCTGTAGGTACTGCATTTCAAATCAAACTTACTTCATGACCATTAAAAAGTATCAAAGTAAAAAGTAGGTGAAATTCATACGTATGACATCCGCCATATTGTCATTTCTGTCACATGTCCATACTAGCATTAGTTGTATCACTTCACTGTCATTCACAAATCCTCTCCTGTGGCCTCATGGGATTGTAAAGTATCTATCAAATGCACACTTCTGGAAGTATTAGGTCATCCGGGTACTTTCACCTACTATTTTATGTGTACTGTGAATTCGCACATACCTCTTTTTTGCATACTGTTTTTTCCTACTAGTATGGAAGTATTTAAATTTTGGATGCAGCGACGGTCTCCACATCACTTTTGATTGTGCTGTGAACTTTTCAATGCAGAGCGAAACCCACTGTTGCTTCATTCTGTACCGGTGATGTGCATAAGTGCTTTGTGTCACTGTGAGCGTTTTAATCTTTCATGCACACTAAAAGATTATTAAACAGCCTGTCTTGTCATATCCTATTTTGTTGCCTCAAAAAAAAACCTGCACTACACATTTAAAGGAACGTCTTTTAATTATATAGTATATATTTATTTCCTAAAAGAATGTAAAATGTAAATCGAAAGATGTGCACTTTTCTATGAGGGTAGGGGTGAAGACAAAAAATATAATTACCTACTATGGAAACAATGGAACTTTTTGAGATTTTGAGATGTCCTCACTAATGAAGGTGTGTGTGTGTGTGTGTGTGTGTGTGTGTGTGTGTGTATGTGTGTGTGTGTGTGTGTGTGTAAATAAACCTACATTTCTGCAATCCTTGTTTAATCCTGAACTCTCCTCCATGATCCACACTGTAAAAACAAAATGTCATGCTCATTTTTCACAATTAAGATTTCATATAATAATAAAGTGGAAATTAGATTCAATTCAATTCACATTTATTTGTATAGCGCTTTTCATTGTTTTAAAGCAGCTTTATAGTCAATCTTTTATCAGAGGTACTTTTCAAAGCTATGTATTTCAGAAATGTGCATACAAAATCACAGTTAGCTAACATGTATTTAAAAATTGTAATACTTTAAGGAATAAACAATGAACGAATTAAAGTTTAAGATTAAGATTATTAAGAATCGTAATAAGTAACTAAGATTGAATATTAATCTCTCATTCAGTTTATTACAATATAACAAAATTAAGGATCTTTTTAAGGACACATGTGATTAATTACTTAAATTTTGGTCTGTGATCTCTAAACCTATATCTTCTGTTTTTGAATTTACTTCTTAGATCAGCAGCAAGCTTTGAATTGATGTTTTAGGATTAAAAAACTCATTGAGTCTGTTTCTCAGATTTTGTTATCACTCTCAAGCAGCTGTTGAGCTGAATCAGTTTTTTCCATTTGGAGATAATGGCTCTCACTGTGGTTCTCTGAGGTCCATGAGACTTTGAAATAGCTGTGTAACCCTTCCCCCAATTCCCCAAAAATATGTACATTTTGTTTTTGTTTTGTTTACATTTTGTTTAATGCAATAAAATAAAGAATCTGTGATTTCTTAAAGGTTCTTCAAGCGATCCTGGGTGACATCACTTCTTGTTGACGTTCGAACTATTGTCAAACAAAACGGAGGCTAGCTCGACCCTCCCTCCTCCTCATCCGCGCACTAACCCCTCAAACCCTTCTTGTCGGTTATTGGCTGGAACAGTTTGTTATGTTTCGTAGCGCGGGTCGCTACAGTTTGTTTTTGTTGTCGTTTGTGGAGCCTGGGGTGTCCGCAGAGACCGCGTTTTTTTACAGTGTGTTCAGGGGACAGGCAGCTAGCGGATAGTGAGGAGATGTTTGCTGTATGTGACCAAAAATGTTTTGGCCTTAAAAACGCGTTACATCGCTTAGAGCACCTTTAATTATCTTTATATAATATAATAATAACCTTTATTTTCTATAGCGCCTTTAAATGTACATCTCAAAGCGCTGTACAAAAACAATTAAAATAGCAAAGAATACAACACACAAAAGATACATAATACACAATAAAATTAACATAAAAAAACAAGCATGACAAATCAAACAAGCATTTAACCTGACAAAAGCACAAAGAAAAGATTTCCAATGTTTTCACTGTTCAACTTAATTATATTTTGTTAAGATAAACAAATTAGGATTTTGATGGCTGCAACACACTCCAAATAAGTTGGGACAGAGGCATGTTTACCACTGTGTCCCATTATCTTTCCTTTTAATTACACTTAAAAGGTCCTCAAACGCTTGTTTTTTGGGTTTCTTAGCTTGTTTGCTGTACACCTTGTCACACAGCAGCTTTTAGGCATTATTCTGTCTTTTGTTAGAAGCAAGAAATGACAAGGAGGCAGCCCCTCGCAATGTTAAGTCAATGGAGGAGGTTGGATTGTTTCACCCGCCGGTGGGCGTGGTCTTCAGATTATGAAGCGTGGCGCTCTGTCTCTATGTCTGTTTTCCCCCCAAAACAAGCTGAAACATGGACTCATCAGACCACAGCACACATTTCCACTTTCTTTTAGACCATCTGAGATAGAGATATACTCAAAAACAGAAGATTCAGTATGGGAACATTTTTTTCACAGCACTGTACATATGAGTTTTTAATGAATTTTTGGTGCACACATGTCCAAACACACACAGGATGACTGTTTGTGTTAAACATACTTGAGTTTGTCCAGTCTGTAGGTTGGATCAGAGAGCAGCTTGACTAATGATTGTCCTGGGTATTGAAGCTCAGATCCAGCTCTCTCAGGTGTGAGGGGTTTGAACTCAGAGCTGAAGCCACATAACAACAGCCTTCCTCTGTCACCATACAGCCAGATAATCTACACACACACACAAACACTCGACATCACATCATCTAGGACATTAACCAGGACTGATTAATTATTATTATTTACTTATTTTATTTTATTATATATTCTCTTCCTTATTCTTTATTCCTTATGTAGCTATATGTAAAGCCTCCTTGGGTCCCGTGAAAGGCGCTATATAAGTATAAGTTATTATTATTATAATGTTTAGATCTGTGTGGGTATTTATGCAAATTAGTACATGTAATTAGATTATGCACCATTTGTCCATGTTAACAAACAATTGCAAAAAACTTGTAATACATTTATTGTTTGTCTTGAAGTAAGTAATCAACTCAGTGATTTTCATGATGATATCTAAAGGTTAAAATTTTTACCCTTTTTACGTGAGAAAGAGAATGAATATGCGTATGAATGGGATATATTTGGGTCTTTTCCTAAACTTTCCTCTAATGGGATTCTTCTGGGCTTTTTTTCTTACTCAGCACATATTGAGGATACAAAATCAGTTGAGTTTGCTTGTGTTGCAATTTGTTCAAGGTTGAACCCCATTTTGGCTTAAAATGACTGGACTAAACGTAACCCAAAAGGAATCCCCCCAAAAGTTATCTTTTCCTGACATGTCTAATGTCAAGGTTGTAGGGCTGTAAGTTCAAACTCCCACGAATTAAGCGCTGTTTAAAGTTATGCATTGTCTTTAGAAAAGCAAGAGGATTATGGTCACAGTAAACCACAATGTGTTAAAGGAATAGTTCACCTGACAAGAGTGTGTCTGCTTTCCAGATTATAATTCCTAATTAGCGCTCAAGCACATGCATAAAGCGTACCAGTCTAAACATTTTAATAATTTATTGATAATATTTTCTGTGTTTTGGGCTGCAGAGATTAAGTCAATGGTGCTGACTCGTCATCTTCCGCAGTTTTTTTTTTCTGCGACTAACCAACTAATAAAATCTTGATCGACTAAGCCTCTTCTAGTTGACTAACGGTTTCTTGACTATTAGGGGGCAGTCATATTTATTTCATAACCAAATTAAGCTTTATCTGTTTTTCTTACCTCAGTATGTCGAGTTGACAGTGTGAACTCTTCAGTCCATCAGACAGAAGCTTCACTCCTGAATCTTGCAGGTCATTGTTACTCAGATCCAGTTCTCTCAGTGAGGAGTTTGGTGATTGTAGAGGTGAAGACAAACTTTTACAGCACTGCTCAGTAAGATTACAGTCATCAAGTCTATAACACAGGATGAAATATGATTTAATAAAGAGAAGATCAGAAACACACATACACATCAGCAACATCTCTGAAACATGGACAATCAGTCACAGTGAAATAAGTAGGACAGATGCTTTTCAAAAGAAGATACTATTACTGGAGATGAATGATATATAACTAACAAAAAATGGCAATGAAAAACAATTTAGTTTCTGCAACAAAAAAATGCAGACCAACAATTGACAATAAAAATAAATGAATGAAGCGTCACATTTTTAGATTCTTTTTTAAATGTGTATTCTCCCCTTAAATCTAAACCGAAGAAAGTATACAATCTCCTGAGTCTGACATGTTACATATTATTTGGAGTCAGTCTGGACGGACCAAACACTTCATTAAAACAACAGAAAGAAAAGGATCGCCGGTGCAGCACAGATGTCTTCTTAATGATCAATTTATGTGAGGTCCATAACAATAATGACTAACGTTTCGATGTAAGGTTACATCTTCATCAGAGTCCTTGGAGAAAATGGGCAATGGAACCATTAAATAGGATCATCAACAGGTGTGATTATGCGTGAAGGGGGCGTTAACCACCCAGAAGCACACCCATCTAAACCAAGGTGCCACATTCACGAATTCAGTCATTAAAGGAGTAGTTCACTTTTAAAAAAAACTTTTGCTGATAATTTACTCACCCCCATGTCATCCAAGATGTCCACGTCTTTCTTTCTTCAGTCGAAAAGAAATTAAGGTTTTTGATGAAAACATTCCAGGATTTTCTCCATATAATGGACTTTATTGGGAACCAAACGGTTCAAGGTCCAAATGAGAGTTTCAGTGCAGCTTCAAAGGGCTTTAAACGACACCAGACGATGAATAAGGGTCTTATCTAGGACCCTTCGAGTCATGACTCGAAAAAAGATTTGTTAATTTTGATGAACGAGTTCGAACAGGAGAGTCACGAACGCTCATCACAGAACAGAGCAAGGCGAGCATTTGTGCTTATAAAACTTAAACTTCGTTATTTATTTTTTAAGTGAGCGATGGTTTCGTTAGATAAGACCCTTATTCATCGTCTGGTGTCGTTTAAAGCCCTTTGAAGCTGCACTGAAACTGTCATTTGGACCTTGAACCGTTTGGCTCCCAATGAAGTCCATTATATGGAGAAAATCCTGGAATGTTTTCATCAAAAACCTTAATTTCTTTTCGACTGAAGAAAGGAAGACGTGGACATCTTGGATGACATGGGGGTGGAGTAAATTATCAGCAAAAGTTTTTTTTAAAAGTGAACTACTCCTTTAATGACTGAATTCGTGAATGTGGCACCTTGGTTTAGATGGGTGTGCTTCTGGGTGGTTACTAGTATTAAGTGTATGAATCCAAAACGCTTCCCTGCATAGAAGTTTACTAATAAGTGAATTTACGTCTAAAGCAGGATTTAATGATCAATTTTGAAATAAATTGATCATTAAGAAGACATCTGTGCTGCACCGGCGATCCTTTTCTTTCTGCCGTATCTTGTCCTGCCCTGGTTGCACCAGATTGTTTTTGGATTACAGAAGCGAGGAGAACCCTTCACTTCATTAAAACAGTATTGTCCTCTTCAAACAGCTTCTGATTTCCCTTTAAAATTATTCACATATCGTTGAAAACAGTGTCTTGATTTTATGGAGGAATTACAATGTAATTGTGACTCAACAAAACGGACACATTCAGTTTGATCTTCAATCACATAAATAACTACTCACAGAGCTTTTCTGCAGTTCAGCACAGCTGGTATCAGTCTCCTTCTGCCCTCATCAGATGTGTTGTATTTCTTCAGATCAAACTCATCCAGCACCTTCTCTGATATCTGATGCATGTAGGCTATTGTTGAGCAGTGGATGGAGAAAGTTTATTCAATGAGCGATTCTCTGATTTCAAAAACTCCTGAATCTCTCTGTACAGAGTCTTATCATTCATTTCCAACAGACAGAGGAACAGATTGATGCACCTGTCAGCTGAGAGATGTTCATCACTCTTGATTTTGTCTTTAATGTACCATGTGACTCTCTTGATGGTCTCTGAGCTGTTCACTGTGTGTGTCAGTAGATCCTGTAAGAGTCTCTGATTGGACTCCAGTGAGACGCCCAGCAGGAACCGCAGGAAGAGATCCAGGTGTCCATTTTCACTCTGTAAGGATTTATTAACTGATGATTTTAGTAAATCATACATTTTCTTATCAATACTGGAGTAAAATACAAAGAAAGCAGCTAGAAATTCCTGAAAGCTCAGATGTATGAAACAGTAGATTTTCCTCTGATGAATCACAGATTCTTTAAAGATCTCAGTGAAAATCCCAGAATACACTGAGGCGTCAGTGACGTCTATGCCGCTCTCTCTCAGGTCCTCCTCATAGAACATCACATTGCCCTTCATCAGCTGATTGAATGCCAGTTCAGCTAGTTTCACAATCATGTCTCTGTTGGACTGCAGGAGTTTGTCTGGATCTCGTTCATCATACTTCTGATTCCTCATGTTGATCTGAGTCAGCAGGAAGTGGATGTACATTTCTGTCAGAGTTTGAGGGATTTCTGCACGTCATCCTGTTTCAGGAGGTTTTGAAGCACAGTGGCTGAGATCCAGCAGAAGACGGGTATGTGACACATAATATGGAGACTTTTTGATCTTCGAATATGTGAAATGATTCTGTTGGCTTGATGCTTGTCACTGATTCTCTTCATAAAGTATTCCTCCTTCTGAGGATCGTTGAATCCCTGAATTTCTGTCACACGGTGGATGTGTTTTGAGGGGATCTGATTGGCTGCTGCTGGTCTGGAGGTGATCCAGATGTTAGCAGAGGGAAGCAGCTCTCCTCTGATGAGGTTTGACATCAACAGACCCACTGATGAAGACTCATTCATATCACAAACTTTTTTAATGTTTGAAAACAGTGTAATTCTGCTTTCATCCAGACCATCAAAGATGAACACAACTTTACAGTCCTCAAAAATCGTTAAGTCCAGATCTTGAAGTTCAGGATGAAAGTCCAGGAGAAGTCTGTGAAGACTGTACTGGTGATCTTTAATCAAGTTTAGCTCTCGAAATGCAAGCACAAACATGAAATCTACATCCTGATTGGCTTTTCCCTCTGTCCAGTCTAGAATGAACTTCTGTACAGAGACAGTTTTTCCAATTCCAGTGATGCCTTTAGTAAGAACAGTCTTGATTTTGTCTTTCTTTTGACATCCTGGTTCATGTAAGGGTTTAAAGATGTCATTGCAGTAGATTGGAGTGTCTTGTGTTCTGGCTGTTTTCTTCATCTGTATAACCTCATGTTCTTCATTCACTCCTTCACTCTCTCCCTCCATGATGTAGAGCTGTGTGTAGATCCTGTTCAGGAGGGTTAGTTTTATTCCCTCAAATAATCTCTCATACTTGTTCTTCATGCTGGTTTTGTGTTGGTCTTTGACTCTCTGTCTGATGAGGGTCTGACAGTCGGGGTCAGTGCAGGTCAGATGGGGTGTCACTGAACTGATCACATCATCTCTCTCCTCTCTGCAGAAACAGAGAGAAGAACAGAAAACAAAAAATGAGAGCATTAACAGAGGAAATCATTCAGAAGTTCCAGCCCTGTTAAGTCTGAGCTCTAATTTGAAATGAGACCACATTCACACATGAATGAATGAATGAGGCATTTATATAGCGCTTTCATATGTACTTCTGTACACCCAAAGCGCTTTACAGTCATATCAGGGGTTCTCTCCTCAACCAGCACCAGTGTGCAGCATCCACTTGGATGATGCGACGGCAGCCACAGTACAACGGCGCCAGTGCGCTCACCACACACCAGCTATAGTTGGAGAGGAGAGAGAGTGATAGAGCCAATTCAGTGGATGGGGATTATTAGGAGGCCATGATTGGTAGGGGCCAATGGGTGGAATGTGGCCAGGACACCGGGGTTACACCCCTACTCTTTACGAGAAGTGCCATGGGATTTTTAATGACCACAGAGAGTCAGGGCCTCGGTTTAACGTCTCATCCGAAGGACGGTGCTCTTTGAAGGACGGTGCTCACATAAGTGCCAGTCCAAGCAGTGTTCCACTATCTGTCCTGAAACAACTCTATTTTGGTAGAGGATGCAACAGTATGTAGACTGTTTTTGCTGTACATTAACTTTAGATTCTCAAAAAACACTTGAAATTAAGCTCAACATTGAAAATGACCTGAAAAACAGATGTATCCCTTATATCAGACAACCCCTTATTTTATAAAACATATATAAAACATGTCTATAGCTTATCTCATGATTATCTCAGATGATTTATACCAGTGGTTCCCAAACCTGTCCTGAAGGCACCCCAATACTGTAGTTCTCTTTATCTCCCTAATCAAACACCTGATTCAACTCATCAGCATTATCACATGGGTTAATGAGCTGATGAGTTGAATCAGGTGTTTGATTAGGGAGATAAAGAAAACGTGCATTGTTGGGGTGCCTTCAGGACAGGTTTGGGAACCACTGATTTATACTATATATGCTGATAGTGGATCATTAATTTCCTGACATCTCAAATGTAACTAAAAGTTTGGTTCTTGTTTGATACGGTGATCTGGTGCACTGCAGATGTCTGAGGGACAGATAATATGGATAATGGACATATAATACAGAACATGGTTTAACCAAGTAGGACATTTTTCTGGATCAACATCTTTGTTTATCACATTCAAAATCTTTATTCTCACTCAGGGTCAGAGGTCACTGTTCCATCACTGAAACGAGGAGGGTTCTTGGACATGGATCTGTCACTCTTCATAGACACACAGCTGGGTTCTGGAGATGCTTCTTTGTGTGTGTGAACATCCTCCTCTTCTCTCTTTTCATATAGACTCATTTTGCAGACAGTGCTGTAGAAATAGACAAAATTAATACAACTGAATAAACGACTTCTGGTAAACGTATTTTCTTTAAAGCAAATGAAAATAATTTTACATTGCAGTACAAGTAAACATGCAGAGTCATACTGATTTTCTGATCATGAGAATGAATCCAGAAATGTGTTGTTGTTTCAAACATACCTCTGTTTCAACAATGAAGAACATCAAACACAAACTTCATTCAGTTAATAAATCCATTCTGTCTCTAGATCTGTCTCTAGCAGCAGTAAACTGATCTGTTCTCAAACTGATTCTCTCTCCTGATGCCGTTGTTGTTCACATTCTTCCTTTCACAAAATGGAGACTGCTTACATATTTCACTTTAAACTGGTCATATATTTACTAATAGAGGGGACAGTTGGCCATCTGTAAACACCTGCAGAGGTGAACCGATTTTCTTAATTTCATTCTTTCTTTATAGCCTAAGAGAAATTAAGGTTTTGAAGGAAAACATTACAGGATTTTCTCCATTTTTGATTGTCCAAATCCAGGCAGCTTCAAAGTAATCGATGACCCCAGCCAAAAAATAAGGGTCTTTTCTAGCAAAACGATCAGTCATTTTTAAAAACTACAAATGCTTGCTTTGGTCCAGAGAGGTTAGTTCACAACCTCTCATGTGATGTATGCACATTGGAAAGGTCACATGACGTACACGTCAAGAACCACGCCATTGTATGGAGAAAGAGTGCTGTCCAAAAATTGAATTGCTGTTTTTATGTGTCAGTTTATTGCTATAAATGATTAGTACATGTGTATTTCCTGTAGGAAATTTACCCGTTTGTTTGTTTTTTGACTGATTAATACTAGTTGTTAAACTGTAAAGTTTTTCTCCCAGATATTTTTTAAACTTTTGTTACAAAGACAAAAAGAGGCTGTCACTACTGTTTTCACTGTTGAGAGAGAGAGAGAGAGAGAGAGAGAGAGAGAGAGAGAGAGAGAGAGAGAGAGAGAGTCACATATAAGTGTTTTTTCACATATAAGTCACATATAAGTTGCATCTTATTACATTCCAAAATAATATAAAATACCTAGTACATAAAACAAGCCTTCCCCTCACTCATCGACAAATCCTTTAAATATGAGGTAAGACTGCTTTCAGCCGTTGGAAAGCAATCTGACAGGACTCAGGCAAAAATCATGTTCATCGATGAGCTTATGTAAGTTTTATTAAAGTTACCATGTATGAAGCAGGGCGGGGCCGAGAGCCTGGGACATTTACAATGCTGTTTTTATTATTATTATTATATGCTGCAGTCGGCCAGTGCCACTCTCCTGTTCTTGAACTTTGTTACGGTACATTTGATCACTTAAATTCACATTCACAGCATACAACTGTCCATGCTGGTATGGACAGTTACTTTCTCTCATGCAGGTGTAGAAAGCACATGCTTGTTTGCTGTAGTCTTTTGCAGCGAAATGTTTCCCTCCAAAAAAACAGCAAAAACCCCCAGTAATACTGTGAAATATTATTACAATTAAAAATAATGGTTTCCCACTTTATATAATTTAAAATATAATTTATTTCTGTGATACAAGCCTGAATTGTCATTAGCCATTACTCTAGTCTTCAGTGTCACATGATCATTCATAAATCATTCAAATAATTTTAAATTATATTAAATTGAAAACTGTAATAATTTCACAATTTTTCACAGTTTTTCTGTGTTTTGACCGGTACTGTACATCTTGGATGGGCTTTGGGTTAGTAAATGATCAGCAGATTTTCATTTTCTGGGTGAACTTTAATCTCAATGACAGAGCAGTAAATCCGTGTCTTCACGGATCTTCACAGATCCCTTATCAAGATGTGGACTGTGGTTTAGCCTCTCCCTCAAAACAAACAAACAAAAAAGTCACATAAGCAAATGGACTCTTGAACATAATGAAGGAATATTCTGGGTTTAATACAACTGAAGCTCTTCCAACAGCTTCTGTGACAACAGCAAATTAATGTCGACTCATTCCTCAGTTTGTACAAATGGACCAAAAACTATTTTGGAGTAATGCTCTCACTTTACCAGTAGTAGTAAGATGACGACAACGTCTTGAAATGCATGAATAACCGTTTACAGTTTATGTCAACAAGCTCTGCAGTAAAGTGTTATGAATGCTAATTATCCCCACAAGTTGTATCATGTTCCTCTCAAGTCTGAAAGAATCAGTCATTTAGCAAGAAGTTTAGGCTATATTTGTATGCTTGTTGATTTATCTCTACTCACGGTCTCAGCTGGGATGACAGCCGGAGCCAGATTGTGATTTTGCTTTTATAGAACAGTTCCTTAAACAAGAAGTTAATGTAGACTAACTTACGTTTTAGATACACTATTGCCGGTTACCTTGTCTATTTTTGCTCCGTCAACGATGCTAGTTCCACATGAAGCCAACACTAGCCGTCTACTCTCCTCTCCAGGTACAGGCATAGTAGCCTACAGCATACAGGTACAGGACAGGTAGCACACAGAGTCGACTCGCAGCAGGGTTGCCAGGTCCCAGAAATATTTCTAGCCCAATGACAACTCAAAACCCGCCCAAATGGAATGAAAACTAGCCCAATTTTCCGACAACGGCTGGATTCCCACAAAGAGCCTTAACATAAACTTATATATATATATAGGTGAAACTCGAAAAATTAGAATATCATGAACAAGTTATAATTTTGATGATTATGGTTTACAGCTTATGAAAACCCCAAATCCCAAATCTTAGAAAATATGAATATTACATGAAATAAATATATGAAAAAAGGATTTTAAATACAGAAATGTCGGCCCTCTGAAAAGTACACTGTAAAAAACTTAACTCATTATTTTGAGTTATCTATTTGCATGGGTTTTTTTTAGTTTAACTAACTTATTTCGTTGAGGACAAGATTAAGTTGAGGACAAGAAAAACTTAAATTTTACAGTGTATAATCATGCATGTGTAATGTGTATATAGTTATATAGGCATATAGAAAGATATAATTACAAAATATATTAGTTTCACCTTTTAATTTGAATTACTGAAATACATGAACTTTTGCACGATATTCAAATTTTTCGAGTTTCACCTGTATATACGGTTGCAAATGAGAACTTGTTCTCAACCGATTAACCTGGTTAAATAAAAGTTAACCTGGTTATTTTTAAATAAATAATAATAATAATAAATAAAAATAACAAAAAAATATATATGTGTGTGTGTGTGTTTAAAGGTGCAGTGTGTAGCTTTTTGGCGACATCTAGCGGTTCGTTTGCGAGTTTACACTAAGGGCTCAGCCCACTGCTCACCCCTCCCTTTCGAAGAAGCTACGGTGGCTAAAACGGGACAAACATCGTCGTAGTGAGCCAGAGTAAAACAAGCCACAGCCCACAGCTAACATGGAGTACCACAGTCCATTATAAACCACATCATGGATAAAGTTTACAAAGCCATAGTCAGGTGAGGATCAAGGGTCTTAATACATAATATAATAATATTGGTCTGAGCTGTCGACACGACAGATCTCGTCAGTTGTTGTAAATAATAGTAATCAGCTGATTGTCTCATGAACGTAACCAGCACATTCTCCCCACATAGCAAACCCATAATACAGCGAGTGAGTAGAACCACACGAAACTATGCAACTATAGATTTTTTCTAAAAGGGTAGTAAAAGTTTAGCTGGCTAATATGAGCTGTTACTGTGGCTGAGCTGGTTAAAGCCTTGTTTATACTCGACGCGTCCGCATGAGCCCAAAGGTGCGTGCGGCAAAAATGATGTGATTGTAATAACAGCACGCGTGCCTCCGCACCCCAATAGACACCACTTATTACACACAATAGCCTTTTTTCTCTGATTTTGGAAACTCGATCGACTTAAAATGCTTCCGAGATCGACGGGTTGGTGATTCCTGAAACTGTTTTCCGGTCAATGACAAGAGTAGCTACTAATCAGCTGTCTCACAAACGTAACCAGCACATTTATCCCCACATAGCAAAGCCATAACACAGCGAGGGTGAAGAATTAAGTTAAATGAAACAATCCAACTACATATTTACACCACTGACAAGGGAAAACACTCACGGTGTTTATGACTAGCTTCTAGCTTTCTGCAGCTTCTCTTTCATGGTAGTTACGAAACGCGCTCTGTAACGCTGTTTGTTCGCTG
Source organism: Chrosomus eos (assembly GCA_036326025.1). Taxonomy (NCBI): domain Eukaryota; kingdom Metazoa; phylum Chordata; class Actinopteri; order Cypriniformes; family Leuciscidae; genus Chrosomus; species Chrosomus eos. The sequence goes on from CM070832.1 coordinate 28,665,072, forward strand.
TCGGCTACGGTAGAAATATGACGTCATAATATGGCGGCCTTCATAGAAGGGGATTCCCGCGCTTATGTAGATATAAATGCCTAATTCTAAGGTAATAAAAACATTACGGTTTATTAAGTAAGTTCTTTATACACAACTGAACACATAGTTATGGATGTCATATTGCATTTCTGTTAATAAATAGTCAAAAATGTTACACACTGCACCTTTAAGTTTAAAGTTTTGGCTTTTTGTATTACCCAAAATCTTATTATCACACACTGTGTGTTTTTTTTTACACAATCTCATACAATAAAGGTCAAACAAGAACTTGTCCTCTCTGATATTTTCTGGCCCTAGTCATTCCTAAATGATCAACAGTTGAAGTGCTTGAGTGACAAGCAACGTGAGCAGCCAGCTTCAACTCTGCCTCTTTCACAGCAACATTAGTTCTTAGAAAGGAACTTTGCCTGTGTCAAATAATGTTTTTTTATGTTATTCAGTCGCAGCATAAGCTAGCCTACTAGATCACTGTGGTGAACTCTGATTTCACATTTGCAATAATTGCTATCATCATTTGGAACACTTTGAATGTGATGTGATGATGCTAGATTTGTGATGTTACTTATCCACTCGCCCGCCGCAGCAGTTGTTGCCAAATATTCATTCCCGGGGATCAACAACAACACCCACTAATAAACGGTTCGCTTTTAATTTTTTCTTTGTCTACAATTTAATTAATTTATTTTTTGCGGCCGCAGTGCATAATAAATATAGCCCAAAAAAACGCAACCCGCAACTTTTTTCAAATAGCCCAATTGTGCGGGAAAACCGCCACCCTGGCAACATTGACTCGCAGTTTGATTCGTGAATGAATCACATTGGTTAAATGAATGATTCAATGAGTCACTCAAAATGCAGTCACTACTGTATGTAACCACGTAACACACAAGACTGAAAAATGGTCAGTCTGCTGTACTTATTATATTATATTATATTATATTAAACTGATGATAATCTGAAGTGTATAGCCTAGTGCAGGAAGAAACTAAGTTTTTCAGTCCAGATACTGAAAAATGATTATCTGTTTGCTATTATATGTTTTACAGTTTTATATGTTTTACATGTATGACATTTTTATCATACATTTTTAATGTATCATTTAAAGGTTAGAAATATTATCGTATTATAGTTTACAAATATTTTAAATGAAAGGATATTGCAATACATTTTTATTTAAATTATATTGTACCTGCTATGGAACCCCCCCCCCCCCCCACACACACACACACAAACATTTGATTTCTTTATTTGAATCCGCCAATCAAATTTCTTACAAAAATGATTCAAATATTCTCAGAGATAACACAGCTTTGACATTCAAGGGTACATAAAGCATCGCTTACGCCAAGGCTGCCTATCACAGCTGATATGGAGCAGGATTTTACCAGCTGTTTAGACTTTCCTTCAGTCTTAGTCCACTAACAGTCAATTTGTGGACATGTCCCAGGCTTCCAAATATCAATGCCACAATCTTACATGCAGGTCACTGATCTTTGCAAGGAGGGGTTGATATTTAGTCATTTTTTTCAAAAAAGCCTATACAAATCATAAACAACATTTCAAGCCTATGTTTAAATAAATAATAACCTTTGAAACTGCAAGTAGGCTACCTTTCAATTCAATTCAATTCAATTCAATTCAATTCCATCAGCTGATTAGCTGTTCTTATGACAGGAAAGTCTTATAATTGTTGTTAACATAACTGTAGAAAATAAATATACATTTTATATGAAGAAGTTTTTAAAATATGTGTTAACACATTTATTTACAGCTTTTCTGAATTTCTAAAACACATTTCTTGAAACATCGCTTAAACCTTAAACACAAAACAAATTTTCAAACCACATTCAGAGAACCTCTGACTTGGTGAAATTGGTTCAGAATCAAAACCATTTTATGTAATCAAAATCAAACAATGCTTTCAGATCAATATACAATAGGATATTATAAACACTACAGATCATTAGACACTACATCAAAAAACAGAGAACACAGAATCTAAAACATGCAGTCACATGCAGTAGAAAAAAAGTAGGTATATTGTACCAAAACTAATTTTGCAATTACGTAAAAAAGTATAGTAATGATGACAACTTACAGTAGTATGGTGAATAAATTGTAGACTGTATGCACTGCAAGTATAGCTTTTTGTTCTGAATATTCTAAGTAGGCCTATTGAATGTCTGTATATGTCTGTATATTCAGCACTTGCACACTGTGAAAATACAGTGACCCAACTGCAAAAGCCAAAATGGTTAGCCTACAGTGAAAACGTCTAAATGAAAAGCATGTTACAGTCACTCAGAAGAGTGCAACTGCAAAATCAAGAGCAGTGAGAGAGAATGTATTCTCCTTCAGCATCATGTCTTCATGTTGGTCTGGACTGAGGAGTTTCTCCACATCTCAGACAATGTCATCTCTGCAGGCGAAGAGAAAACCCCTAAAGCAGATCCAGCCTTGACAACATTATCCACACCTGCTCTTTCTCCTACTCCTCCTCTCGTCCACTACCTTATATGTACTCTTCCTCATCTCCCTCTTATACTGTTTCCATCCATTATTAGCCTACAACATTCAGTGCAACATTTTGAGTCAGTTTTGGCACTCCGAACGGAACTTGTAGGCTACAGTTGGTTTGGTCACATCATAAGTGTGAACAATTTTGAGTGTTGTAGTTGTGTTTAACTTTTGCCAGCGTGTGTTTAGTGTTTTGAAACATAAGTGCATCACTGTGTGCGAAATGTGTAGAGTTTTGCAAAAAAGAGTTTGTGAGATTTGCAAAAGAGATTTGTTCAATGTTTTACAGAAAAAGTGATTTATAAGACAAATTTGTTCAGAAAATTCAGAAAAACTGTAATAGCCTAATTTACTTATTCCGTATTATCCTCGCGTGTGTGGTTCTTGATTGACGTGGCAACAGTAACCCAGGGAGGCGGGGTTAATCTTGTTGTTGTTGCTGTTGGAAACGGTCGCGCCAGCAATGGCTGCTCACTGAAATCATTCATGGATCCTCTACAGCAGACATGATTTGACTTCTTCGCTACATTTACGGCATATAATGTACGTTTGTTTCACAGACACCCTAAACTTTACAGTAGTACATGTAAAATGAAATAGAGGCGCTGTATTTTCTCGCGAGAATATACTGTGCACTAGCAGTGATTTGTGTGCATTGTTTACAGCTAATTTAGCGCGTGAGGTGTAAGCCAAGCTACAACATCAACAATCACTTATACAAACATAATCATTTAGGCATATCTGTTATTTGTAGAATCTGATTAAAATCAGTTGTTTTATTTGCTTTTAAAACAGCACTGTAGTCGTTTATGTGGCTCATGATAGTAGGAATTTAGAGGTGTTGGCGGTCAAGTTAAATATTAACGTTACATAATCTGCTTAACACTAACAGTAACGTTAGTTCTAATAAGAGTAATTAAGCTAAGTTAAACCTTTTATTGGTGATTGTACCTGCATAAGTGAATAAAGACTAAAGGTTGAAACACCAGTTTTTCTTTGATTCCATTGTAATGTATGATATTTTCTGTTTTAGGATTGTTGTTCCAGAATGAATTTGTCTATAGTTCATCAGAATGCCCGCAGGTGAATAAAGATCACCCATACTTGATATATAACATATATTTTCTCTGTAGCTGATTATCATATATGATCTTACATCCAGATTTGCCTGTAAATCTCTGTTTGACAGGTCAAAGTGATGTGAGAGCTAAGACTAAAGCTCGCTTTGACGAGGTGTTGAAGAGATACACAAACCCTCCTTCTGAGAAAAAGAAAGCCAAACAGATCGATGACCAGTCCCAGGAAGTTATTGTGGTTAGTGAAAGTAATCTTTATTTAATCAAGAAAGATATCATTGATAGAAGATAATTCAATCTGTAATTTGAACTCCATTCTGTTTTCTTGCAGCTTCAGACCTTGAAGAAGAACCTAGATTTGAGTAAAGACACTGAAGGTGATGAAGCTATCGTCCATAACACTTATGACCCAATACAGGGCAGCCCTAGATACACCAAAAACAGACGAAGAGAGAGAGAGACATCTGAAAAGACCAACATAAACAATGCTGTAAGTGATGAGGAGCCCACGCTGACCAGTGGGAAAAAGAAAAACAAAAGGAGGCTACCACAACTACCACCACCCCCTGTTCAAGATGAAGACAACAACAGGACTGATTCAGGAATCAACGGAAAACATACTAGGAAGTCTAGGAAAGGGAAGGATAAAAGTGGAAATGAAAAAGAAGAGACAGAGACGGAAGATGATTATCTACAGGCGTACCAACATCAGATCTCACAGGAGGAAGAGACTTCTGGGAAAAAGACGGCACGGAAGAAAGCTGTCGAGAAGTTTACGGAAAGCCAGATGCTAAACAATGAGCTTGAGAAGAAAAAGAAGAAAGTGAAGTCAAGCAAACATGATGGCGATAGAAGGTAAAAGATCACAGTTAATGCTATTCTTGGGAGAATTATGCTCCAGATTATTTATTCTTTTTGCAATTCTGTTTGGAGATGCAAGAGCTGCAAAAATGAAATTAATTTAAGGTTTAACGTAGCCTTAACCAGGGGTTAACCATAGTGTGAGATGCCTCTTATAGTATTTTCTAAACATATCTAAGGTAATACGCATGAAGGCTTTTTTCTTAATTTAGTTTGCCATTTTGTCTGTAGTCAAACTGAAGTGTCCGTGGATAACCAGACAGAAAAAATCCTGGCTGATGTTGTGGAGGAGTTCAAGGAGGACACAGTCAAACCCAAAGTGAAGAAGAAAAAGAAACAAAAAGAAGGTATGATATGTGTCTCAATGTCATCACTATTGAACCAACAAACTTTTTTTCTTCAAACACATAAGTCATATTGCACAGAGCATCTACTCTCTTCAATTTAAAGGGGTAGTTCACCCCAAAATGAAAATTCTGTCATTTACTTTGATTAAGTGACAGTTTCCACAATTTTTCTGAATTCACATCTAATATTGTATTAACAATACATTGTATGTATTATTTAGCTTGTCACTACCATGGAAACCCAGTAACTCTTAAAAATGTGTGTATATTGTGTTAATTTTTTACATGTGCGATATGTGGGGTTGATTGTGGTTATTAATTTTTGGTTGTAGTGATTGTTGAGGAGGAACAGGCAGAAGAGAAACAAGCCTTTGATGACAGTCTAGTGCTGGGAGTTTATATCCACAGGACAGACATGCTGAAGACAGACTTGATGGTGTCTCACCCTATGGTCAAAGTACACGTGGTTGATGAGGTCAATGGACAGTATGTCAAGAAGGAGGACAGGTTTGGATTTTACTTGTTTTGTTTTTTACCTAAAACTAAAACCGCTAGAAGAGGATGAATATGCTAATTTGCTGCGTCTGAAATCGCATGCTGTATAGTAGGTACTACAGTTGGTTTGAAACCTACTTTGTGGCCATTAAAAAAGTATGTTCTATATAGTATGAATGAATATCTGACGTACTACATCCGCCATGTTGTCTCTGTCATGTTACGGCATCAGTTGCGCCCATTCAGAATCTCGGCAGACGTAGTAGGTAATCTGGGTACGTTTTGCCTACTGTTTTTTTTAATACTACTCTTATGGTGTACTGTTTTTGCATACTTTATAGTAGAGAATTATCGATATCAGACGCAGTCATAGTCTTTATACAAAGGTAGTCACATTTATTCCCAGTGATTTATTCTATTCACAGCCATCGCCATGTTTCATCCTTCTATGAGCAAGAAAACATCGAGCACATCCTGCCCATCATAACGCAACCCTTTGACTTCAAGAAACACAAAATAACAGTTCCAGAATGGGATGAACAGATCATCTTCAATGAGCGCTTCGGATATTTCCTACAAGACGATGATGATAGTCCGCGTGTGTTGCTGTTTTTTGAGGTTTGTGTCCTTGAATGAGTTTAAAAGTATATTGTCACCCTCTGAGTAAAGAAAGGAATGACTAAAACACTTTATTACAGATTCTGGATTTCATCAGTATGGAGGAAGCACGAACAAACATCTCCGTTGACCGTCACGAGCGGGGATTCCGGAAGATTGCGTGGGCTTTTTTGAAGGTACCATTACCTCTGGTGTATTTGTTTGGTTATTTTGTTTGTTAGCTCCATCTGTTTTGTTTATTTTATGTAACTATCCTTCATTCCACTGAAATCAAGCTCTTCAATTATTTCCCCAAGCTTGTAGGAACCAATGGTGTTTTGAACGTTGACACCAAACTGCGTCTACAGCTTTACTGCCCTCCTCCGCGGGCAAAGAAACTGCCACAAACCGTTGAAGTGTTTCAGTGGTGGTCAAAGTTCCCAAGGAAACAAATACGCCTCAACCCTCTATGTGACAGTGAAAGGCCTCAAACCACCAGAACATGTAGGTTCACTTTTTAAAACTAAAAAAACAGAAAATACAAAAAAAAATGGTGGTCAATGAAGTTGGTTCTGGTTTGGATTTGTTGCACAGGTGGACCCCAGTATCCGCTCCATGATGGCTCTACAGCAGGAACGGGGCAGCACCTCCTACAGTGAGCTCAATACTGAGATGACCAATAAAACCAGCACCCAAATACTGGAGAGCAAATCAGAAACCATGAAGTGGAGCCGCATGCCTGGACAGGTTTTTAGATATTTACTTTATTGGCGTTAATGTTGCAGAGTCAGTATCTGTGTTTGAAATCACCTCATTAGCCCACTAATAGTCCACTTGAAGGAGTAAATGAAAACGACTCGAGTGAGCGAATTCGAACATTATGCTATAAGGGCTGTAGCTTTTGCATAGTTTGTGCTTGCTGTTTAATGGTAGTTCCAGTAGTAATGAAAATATTTATCTTGAACTCTGTCATGGAAACTATGTATAAACCTCAAACAATTAAAAAATTAGCGTATACCTGTATGATATTACGCTGTGGCCACATTGGACTAGTGGTTTGGAAAATGGATGACTAATGATTCAGCTGCGGACGATTCAACAGTGTCTTCTGTTGAGACATAGGAATTCATTTGGCATGACCCTCACAGTGCATTATGGGTATTCTCCAGCTGTTGAGCATACAATGGTTGTACACTCATTATTGTGGTGCATTTTCGGATTGAATAAGGCAATTTGGTAATTGCCACTATGGGTTAAGACACCACTTCAAAATGGCTGTATAGGAGGCGATTTCGAACACAGACAGTAATTTGTTTAATTGTCTATTTTTCTTCTTATTGATTGTTTTAAACAGGTGTGTCGCATCCCGAATAAGCCAATGCAGTCCTTTCGTGGAGGTCAGATTGGCTGTTTTACTCTGCGCTTCTCCCATGATGGACGTGCACTAGCAGCTGCGTGTGCAGATAGAGATTCATTTCCTATCATTAGTAAGTCATTTGTAACTCAGTTTCTGTACATGTTGTCTTTTGTCTGTACTGTCTTTTTTATTTTTGCTTATCCTACATTTTAATCACAAAAAACATTTGATCTCATATTAATTTTGACTACATGGGCTATTTGAAAAATGTGTGTCACACCAAAAAGTTCATTACCATTAAAAAGTAAATTAGTGAAGGCAAAAAACTTATATGCATGCATATACACATGCAGTAGTGGTTAAAAGTGTTGTCCGACTTGGGAAAATTGGCTTCTTTATTTAAACTTTTATTAAATATTTTATATGCATGTTCTAAAGTTGTGCCTGGAGCTTAAAAATAATGTACGCGTTCCACAACTTAATTGTATTATTTGTCATGACACAATGAAACAGAATTAATTGTGTAGACGTCATTTTTGGCCAAGTGGTCATACCAGTCTTGTACTCATTATTCCCATCCTATAATTCAATAAATCACTATGAAATCACTTTGAAAATGGTTCAATATCTGTTTAACACAATGTAGCCAAGTAGCACATGCAAAGTTGCACGCAATGAAAGTGTTCATTTATTCATTCATATAATACAATAAAACCCAAATTTCCCTTTCACTTTCACATTCATATTGATTTTAATCTCTTATTTTTAGTATATGATATTCCATCTGGGAAAGTTCTGGCGTCCTTTAATGGCCATCTGAGTGTGGTGTATGATCTCTGCTGGTCCAGAGATGATAAAGATTTATTAACTGCATCCTCTGATGGAACAGTAAGGTAAATATTGCTTTTTTTGCAAATACAGAGTTACACTATAATATTAAGCAGCCCGTAATTATGCCACAAAGTGAAAGTGTGGACCAAAATGTTTTGTTTTCGTCTTTCAGAATGTGGAATGTTGAACGACTGCAGAGTCTTGCACATAAAACTCTTCCTCACCCTTCATTCGTGTACTGCGCCCAGTTCCACCCGCAAGCCCAGAGTCTGGTGGTGACGGGGGGTTACGATGGGGTGCTGCGGGTGTGGAACGTGGACATACAAGACGTGAATGGGCAACTTCTGCAAGAGTTTGACGGACACAAGACTTTCATCAATTCACTGTGTTTTGACCCAGAAGGTACAGAGGAAATAATCGTCATAACTCTCTGGATGTGACATTAAAGCTGGGATTTGACATGTTAGTGATGTGTTGGTCTTCTCACAGGTAGCAGAATGTTTTCTGCAGACAATTCCGGCCTCATTATTGCGTGGGGAACCAAGGTTGTGCCTGGGTCTCGCCGTGCACTGACCAGTCAATGGAGCATTGAGAGGGTAACAGAGTTCGACTACTAGCATAGACTCCTTCAGACTCTAAATCGAGCAAATTTCGAGTAGTGTATTCCAGCGTTAAGGAAATGCCAATTCAATATTTCTCTACAGGAAATTAAAGAGGCAGATCTGAATGGAATATCCATCAACTCTTTAGAGGTGCATCCAAATGGAAGACGACTTTTAATTCATGCCAAAGACAGTGTTTTAAGGGTCATGGATTTGAGAATGTAAGTATCTGTTTATTAATATTTGAATATTTATTTAATACTAATAATGTAATATTACATTCTGTTCAAAATCTATTTAATTTAAAAAAAAACATTTATTCAGAATTGATAACGTGCACAGATGCATTGCACAGAGTAAGACTATATATGTGTATGAAGAGTAAACGGGGTCAATTTTAATTTCATGTTGACTTTAAATGTGACTTTAAAAAAAGCCAAGTCAGTGCACATGCTCATAGTTCATGATGTTGATGGTACCAGCATGACAGAAAGTAATAAAAGAAACAAAGTGCAAATATATTGAAACAAATAATTGTTTGACCTGTTACAGTTTTGCAGTGAAGAAATACATAGGTGCCACCAACTACAGGGAGAGAATCAACAGCACGTTCACTCCCTGTGGAAGCTTCATCTTTTCCGGCAGTGAAGATGGATTGGCATATGTGTGGAACTCTGAAACAGGTTTGGAGATTGTTTTGAGGCAATATGGGTCATGTGCAAAAAACTTCTGTATTCTGTAAAACAGGGAGGTCACATCGCTTCCGGTTAATGTCTTGTGTATGTGCTTTGTTTCATATAGAGCTGTTTTACTCTAGATCATGGGTCACCAACCTCGGTCCTGGAGGGCCGGTGTCCTGCAGAGTTTAGCTCCAACCCCAATTAAACACACTTGAACCAGCTAATCAAGGTCTCACTAGGCATAATAGAAACTGTCAGGCAGGTGTGTTGGACCTGGTTGGAGCTAAACTCTGCAGGACACCGGCCCTCCAGGACCGAGGTTGGTGACCACTGCAGATGCTTTTAAAGGAGCCACCAAAGATGAGCATAACTGCATATGCAGATTGATATCTAAAAGTTTTTTTATTTTTCTTCTTCTCTTTAACATTTGGATTTCAAATTTGAATAAAACGCTGACAATAAAATAACCTAGCTAGTGTAACGATGGCCAGCTAGTAAGAGCTGTGTGAGCAAACCTCCAAATTTTCTCCAACAGCCCAAGCATACATATGGCGCTTTTCCACTGCATGGTACGGTACGGTTTGGTTCGGTACGGCACGCTTTGGCGCTTTTCCACTGCATGGTACGGTACGGTTCGGTTCGGTACGGCTCACTTGTGGTGCTTTTCCACTGCATGGTACGGTACGGTACGGTGCGCTTCGGCGCGCTTTAAATGGTACCTGGTCTGTTGAGGTTCCAAGCGTACCGTACCGGTACTAAAATGTGACGTGAAACACTGCAGATCACTGATTGGTCAGACAGACAGAATCGTCACTACCAGCGTCATTGGATTTGCGACACGAGACCGCTATACAGAGTCATATAACCAGTAGACAACAGCCAACACGGTAGCACCTGTGTTTTACTTACTTGAAAAAAAAGAAGAGATCAACACTTTAAAAAGGAAATGGCTGAATCGTGGTCAAGGTGCAGACAATCCTCTCGTTGGTTGCCTAGGAGCGGGTCCAGCGAGAGCTGGATGGGGCAAAACAGAATGAAAAAGTGTTCCAAGAAGTAGCAGCTAGCTCAGCTCTTAGCCGCACACGGCTATCACCGGACCTACAAACAGTGTAACGATCAGTCCCACCCACTTTGAATGGGTACTAACTGCAGTGGAAAAGCAACCGAGCTAGCGAACCGAACCGTGCCGTACCGAGCCGAGTCGTACCACGCAGTGGAAAAGCGAAGCCGAACCGAACCGTTCCGCGCCGAATCGAACCGTACCGAACCAAACCGAGCGTACCATGCAGTGGAAAAGCGCCAATACAGGCCCATAGAATGGTGCATAAAACAAATTCATAAATCTGTAAATAGTAAATCAGCTCCATAGCGGATTCCAAGTGATCAAGGGCTTAGGCGTTCCATTTAAACCCATTGCAAGGGCTCCGCCAGTAATGGGCACTCGCGCAATATAAGCAGTGATGTATATCAGAGTGAATGAAATGGAGCGAAGTTAAAGTGGGAAAGACATTAAAAAAATAAATTAAATGCAGCTCTACTAAGAGTAAACCTCACTCCCCTGGCCTCAAGATGTGCACTAGCGATGGACGTTAGAGGCTGCAATCAAAGTCAAGTCTTTGTTAGCGTACCTGCCTCCAATGCCGGAAATGCTAGGTTTTAATCCCGCTCGGAGTGGTGCGAGTAGAACCGTTGGGTTACACTAGGTTAGCTGATTACCTTGAAAGTCCATAAATATCGCCGTCAGTTCATACTACTCTTAACACTTGCCGATAAGCAGATGCGATGAGACCTGTTTTCGTGTTTGTTCATGTGACTAGTTTGAATGCAAAAACAAATTCAAGTTGAGGTTAAATTTGAATTTCTCTTGTTCAGGTGACCAGGTCGCTGTTTACTCTGAGCTGTGTTATTCATCTGCAATTCGAGCTGTTGCTTTCCACCCTCATGAGAACATGGTGGCCTTCTGCTCCTTTGGCCAAAACCAGCTCATCCATCTCTATCTGTATGACCAGAAGGGTGAGTCCTCCAAATAACTCTTTCAGATACAGATACATCACTAGCTATGTTTCCATCCAGTTGCGAATTTAACTTATGCGCAAAATTGGAATATCGCATAAAACATTTGCGATTGTTTCCATCCAGCTGTTTGGAAACGCTGACGTTTAAAAGATAATTATATCCAACCAGTTTGATAACAGACTTTGGCTTAAGGCATTTCAGAATGACCAAAACAACATTTCACATGTTGTGCAATGAGATCCCATTGCGCAGTCTCATGACTTTTTTGATGCGCATCAAGGACGTTTTTTGGTAAATGTGTTTCCATCGTAGTCTATGCTCATGTTTTGTTATCTTATAAAAAATGTATTCGCCTCAATTGAGCTCATACGTTTTTATGCACATTTTCAGAATTTATGCACATTTTGACATTTCCATCCAGTGTTTTAAATGCGATATCCCGAAATGCCAAAAAGATGGCTAGTGTTTAGAAACACAAGTCACATGATCATTTCCTGTGTAAAGATGAGTGTTTTGTGCTCATACGCAGTGGCTCAGATGGAGGTGGAGAGTTTGAGAGGGATGAGTCGTTCAGAGAATCTGGACAGTAAGACAGGCAGGAATTCATCAGAGGTCACGACCTTTCAGAACACCTCTGCCACCGGCATGGACCGATTCGCCAGCACAGCTCGTGTGTCCCTAAAGATGCAGCGGGTCAAACAGAAACTAGACTCTGTACTGGTAAAAATGTCATTGATTATATTTAATAAATAATTGATTATTATCAGCATTATAATTTAGTCAATAATCAATCAGTAATAGTTTTCTTCCATTTTCTTGCAGGAGCCCCATCGTAGTTCCTCTGGTGTGGATATGTATGAACAAGGCAAATGATGTTTATGATAATGTTTATTTGACATTAACCCCTTCAGACCTGAGTTTTTTTTATCCACTTAATATTTGCTCTTCTTCAATGTATAAATGAGTCTAAGAAACAAGATTTGTGCCAACTTTTGTTAATTTTTTCATGTCCACTACAATGAACACCAGGACTGAAGCAACAGGCACAGGGTCTAAAGGGGCTAAAAATGAGCTGCATTTATTTTTTATTATTTCATGGAATGAATTCTCTTGTAAAATAACAAGTTTTTTTTTTTTTTTTTTTTTTTAAGGTGGCATGTCTCACCTGGGAAGAAGCCTAGAGGTAAATATTTGTATTTTTTTGCACTTGGCTATAAAAGTTATACTAGCAATATAGCTTTTAGAGTTACATTTTAAGACATAAATAGTACTAGTTTTGGCTGTAGTAACATGAGCCAAAACACATTTTTGCAGTGGGCACGTTTTGTTTGTCTCTTTTGAAGCTTTTGAGCTCATTATAGAATGATTACAAAATATTTGCAATGATATTGGCAATGAAAATTTTACTAAAAAGAAAATGGACACCATACCACTCAACATGCACCATCCTGTGCCCTATGACACTAATCCTCAATAATAGTCTCTCTTGTTTTTGTGGTTTGTTTCAGGGCCTGACCTCATATCTTCCTCCTCCATCTCTACTGTCCCCTCACTCCAATCTACAGATGTCCACGTCTCTCAGCGCTCAACTCATTCCACAGGCAACACTCATCTCACACAACAGTACGTTCTCTACATTATCATATTATATAGGATAACTTAAACATGCATCTTCTCAAAGAGCACGGCACACTGTAGAGAAGAATACAAATTTGAGTATTTAGAAAACATTTTAGTTTGTTTTTAAGGTACTTAAAACCCCATTCAATGACATGTCATGAGGTTTTTAAGCTTTAAGTATTCCTCTGCTTTCACAGGTGGTTACAGTCCTGCTGGGCAGCCCATTAGAAGAGCTCCATCCCTCAAACAACAAAAAGTAAGACACTGTGATCGGTTTTTGTATATTACACTACCATTCAAAAGTTTTAAAGAAATTAATACTTTGACTCAGGAAAGATGCATTAAATTGATCAGAAGTTACAGTAAAGACATTTATAATGTTACAAAAATGTTGAACTTTCTATTTATCAAGGAATCCTGAAAAAAGTTTAGAAGTTTCCACAAAAAATATGAAGCAGCACAACTGTTTTCAACATTGATGATGATACTAAGAAATGTTTCTTGAGCAGCAAATCAGCATATTAGAATGATATCTGAAGGCTCATGTGACACTAAAGACTGGAGTAATGATGCTAAAAATTCAGCTTTGCCGTCACAGGAATAAATTAATATTTAAAATATATGTTCACGTAGAAAACAGGTATTTAAGATTGTCAAATAAATGCAGTCTTGGCTATCATAATAGACTTTCTTTCAAAAACATAAAAAATCCCCAAACCTTTGAAAGGTAGTGAATATATATTTGTTTTTTTGATATTTTTGGGTTGTTTTTTTAGCAGTTTCAGTTAGTATAAAAAACAGTAGCCTATTTAGTACTAAAGAATAATCCATGAACTATGAAAGAACCTACTCTATTAAACGAAGATTGGGTTAATGTCCACAGAGTTTAATGGATTATGAATTCTCTCTACAAGAAGAGGCAGACTTTGGGCAAATCTATCAGACGGTAAATTTTAATTAGTTTTTTTATTAATATCACTATATATGTAAAGTTATTTGTTAATTTCTTTGTTTATGATCTCTTGAATGAAATCGTCTCTAGGTTGTGTCATTGTATGAGTACAGAGCCAATCGATCGGATGAGCTGTCGATACGCCGCGGTGACGTGATCCATGTGCTGTACAAAGACAACGACAGCTGGTGGTTTGGGCGACTAGTCAGTGGACAAGAGGGATATTTCCCAGCAGCATATGTGGCTGATGAAGGTACACGAATGGGGGGTTTGATAACCAAAAGCACATGTACGATATTATCTTGTCTAAATCCAAATGTATCTCCCATAGGGAATTTTGATGAGGATCTTTCAAGAGCTTTAAATGCACAACCAGCACTGTTAGATCAACATGGAGTTGAGCGTGCAACACCAGCCAAGGTAATGACAAATTATCATTAATCCCTCCCATCAAACAGATGAAAAAATTCTTAAAATCTATAATTATGATGATATACTTTGTCCCTGATGTTCCTCCTGCAGCTGTCTGCAGCCATCAGTGCCTCTGGAGAACTGAAGATCATCTCAGAGCTGGATACTGACCCTGAAGCATCCTCAGCCATGTATGAAATAAAGGGGACCTATAATCCCCTTTTACAAAGTCTTGATTTTGATTTTAGGGTCTACTAGATTAGGTTTTCATGCTTGCATGTTCAATCAATTATTTTCACATATTTGACATCGTTGCAGCTCCTCTCTTCCCGGTCTGTCAGAAACGCTCTGGGGTGCATTTCGCAAAAGTTGTCATTTGTCACGAAAGACAATATGGTTTCGGGAATCAGTCGTGACTAGCCAGTTGATTTCTTCATCGATGCATTGTACTATGGTAGTTAAGCAGCAAGTTATGTCGCGGTACGCAAAGTACAGTATATTTGTGCTCAACATATTTAATTATTGCAGGTTTGCGTAATATTTTGAGTTTGCATTTCACTATTTTTTATTTATTTTGAGGAATACTGAATCAAGTAAATGCATGCCCACATTTACCGTAGTCTAGAACTACAATAACCATCATGTTTCAAAACACACACAACGCCTCAGCACTCACTCCTGATTTCTCTCAGCATGGGGACGGGACAGGTGTCAGTCAATATATGGGAAAACAGTGTATTACTGGCATTACTTATTTGAAAAAGTTACTCAGATATTTTGTTGTAAATGTGTTACTTTAATAGTTACTTAAGTAATTATGAATTTATTACTAAAAGTAATCTGATTATGTAACTTGCGTTACTTGTAATGTGTTACCCCAACAATGATTGTGATGTGCTCGTTCCCGGAAGAAAATTCAAGACTACCAATCGAAGTGTTTCGGGGAGTTCAGAAACTGATATAGAGATTAACTCTCTTTGGAGTGACTTTGTAACATCGCAGACCTCAAACTCAAACAGCATTGTAATTTAATAAAAAAAATTGCAATTGGCAATAGCATGTGCATATTGATCTTATTTTCTTCACTCTTTTTCTTTTATAGAACAAAAAAGAAGAAGAAAAAGGTGAAGCGGAGTGAGGTTCCCTCTGTTCCTCCTCAGGTCCCGTCCTCGGGTCATGAAATGTCTTCCGCATTATCTAGGAGGAGACCCCTCCCCAGACTAGGCCAGGCCAACGGTGCGTTTGAAGCTGAAGGACCGAACTGATTTCTAAGACTTACCTCTGTTATGAAGGAACTCATAGAACACAATAACGTGTTCCCAAAAGAGTTTATGTGGATCTATCTTTTGTAGCTGGCCTTATTTTAAAATATATATTTTGTAATTTTGATACTGGTATTTGTTATATGTAGTTTTAGAGGATTGTTTTCTATTGTGTTTATGTAAATACTCAGTTTTTATTTTGTTCATGTCATAACATTTTAAATTAATCTTGAATGTAACAATAACTATAATGATAACCATAATTATCTTTTTCAAATAAATGTATTTTTCACACATCACAAAATTAACTATGCCATTTATTTAGCTCCAGAGTTAATGAATACAATTGACTAAATATATTTATGCACTTCTACATGACACATTAATGCAAGATTTTACAACACCAGGCAATTGTGAAGTAAAAGGGTAAACTTCTGTGTTGGATGGATCTATATTTATGCTACAGCTCAAAGAGCCCAATGATCTTATTCCTATGAAAAATACTGTAATAAACATTGTAAAAATGTATTTTGTAAAATTGAACGTGTTGAAGTTACTTCCATCAGGCATATGGCAATAATGTGTAAATCTGTAAAAACAGTTGAAGTGGGGAACAGTCGCAAACTACGGTTAGACGGGTAATCTATGTTAAGTAACATAAAAATACAAATCCCACATTCTTGCAATAGTCCAAAAGATTTATGAAACCAAGATCTCAGAAATAATCTATTGTACTGGTCTTAACTTTGTTTGGTGTAAACATAACCTCGTTACAATTATTATTTATTAAATTTTAATACATATTGTCTGCTCTCTTAAATCTATCTTCTTACAGGACTTTTAACATTTACTTTGTAAATGTTCACAGATCTCCTGTTTAAAGTTTCAATTGATGTGGGATGGTTTGTCCATCTCAAAATAATACATGTATTGACCTTCTCTGCGTTCTTCATTTGTCACCCATCTCATATTCAACATCACCTGTATTAAACAGCAATATGATTTAAGTTTGTTCTCCCATTTAAAATATTTTTGCAGCTTATTTCAGGTGATGTCAACCCTGAGATGATCTGTCTTAGGGAGAAGAGGGGATTTTTCTCCTTGAGATGACATTTCAACCTTTTTGGCCTTTTGTGACCTGAAACAAATAAAATATGATTATGCATAATCAATGTTTTCAGAGTATACCACATTTTACCAGCTGAAAAGGTTATGTGAATATTTTAAAGAATGAATAATGATTTAAAAATATATATTTTAATAATATTTGATGGATAAAGTTAAAAGAATGAATAATGATTTAAAAATATATATTTTAATAATATTTGATGGATAAAGTTAAAGTAAAAATATACATACTTGTTTTGTATGTCCTCTATTGTGAAGTATATTAACTGTAGTAAAGCCTAAAGAAAGTTAGGGTACACATATTAGCCAATAAATTAATATGTACAAAAATGAATTCATAACTGATAAACTTTTCAGATAAGAAAAGATAGGTCTATTTAAAAAAACGTCTGTTACACATTTATTTGCACATCTTTTGCTCTTACAGCGAGAAAGGCAAGTGCGCCTTGAACTCCTGCGCTCCATTCGAAGTTCAGTGTTTGTGTGATGTATCCTCCGATGGTCGGCCCAAAAAACATGCTTCAACATGAAAATGATAATTCAGGTTTAATGACAGAATTATAAAAACAACACTTTAGTAACATGTAAACTTTAATTCAATACATACCCAGCTGACCACACTGCAGAGAACAACCCTGACACCAATCCCAGTGTACTCAAGCTCTCCTCAAAGCCATATTCACTGCAACAACAGGAATATGTGCATCAAAACATACTATATTACAGGTTTGTATTGTAGCATTTTGTTCAGTTTCAGGTAGTGCTGGGGAGTATAACGGTTTTATTTTCGTGTACGATATGCTATGTCAGCGTGATTGCAGCGCTATGTATTGCTATGTATTGCAGCGCTAAGTGCTGCATCTATTCAATGGTCAGAAGCGGGGAGGTGGGGGAAGAGTCCCTTAATTCCCTTGCTTTTCACATCTTTCTGACTTGGATGTGTTTTTTTTTTGCGATCATGGGGTGCTGTAGAAGTTACTACACAGCCTTCACGCCAGGATGTTTTCACCAGCGTTTCAGCAGCGGGGTCTAGTGGGGGATCAGTTCAATCATCGAGACAAATAGTCCTTTTCTGATATAGTCCTTTTCAAATGCCAATAGCTCATCTAGGTCTTGATGAGTCACCTGCCCAGCCAAAGACAGCCCTTAGCTGTGACTTCTTTTGCCATGCCACCATGCTAAGATTGTGTGGCTGAATTTTCAATTGCCCTCACAAGATCTAGCCCGCCTAAGCGGTGCTCAAAGATTGCTCGTATGGTAGGATCTATGGCTGAAGCGGAATCCATCGGGGTGAGTTATGCTCCGGAGAGAGCAGCCTGTCACAGCCTTGGTGGTGTCTCCTGGCGAGGCTCAACGAGGTAATGTAAGATGTCCCAGTGTGCAATGTGGTTGCATGAATGCACTGCTAAAAAAGGCATACGAGTCTCTCACCTACGTAACTCGGACAGAAAACACAATTTGTGAGCTACTTCTTGCTATGCTGGAAACAACAAATATTGATCCCTCCATTTCAGAGTTCCTTCAAACGGCTCTTCTGGCAATGGGACATGTGACCCGTGAGAGGGGTAACCTTACAGCCACACTCTTGGCAGCCCGTCGCCAGGTGTGGCTTGCCCAAACATGAAGGAGCAACGTTTCCACCAGCACGCTACACCTCAGTCACAGCCCCCTCAAAGACCATGTGCTACTGAGGATGCTCAAGTTTTTTGAGCACCTCATCAACAGTTGCAAGGAGGACCCCGTTAGCATCCCCCCATTGCCACTAAAAGTCGCACACATAAAGCCTGAGGTGCTTGGGCTAGCGGTTGATCGTTTTTCGACTGAGCAGCTTGACTACTGCAGGAACAACACACCAGACCCTTGGGTTTTTTACGAGCAGGGGTTATACTCTGCAGTTTCAACACCCCCCAGATTTTCAAGAATTGTCCCAACTGTTGTCAGGCACATAGTTTGTTTGATGGCTCTCTTAGGAAATTTGTTCACTGTTAGAGAAGGGAGCCATAGAAAGAATTCATCCCCTTGTTCAGAAGGGGATATTTACATATTTTCTTTTTCTGAGAAGGATGGTGGTTGCCACCCAATTCTCAATTTAAGGCAAATTAATTTGTTCCTGAAGGTCCTTCCTTTTTGAATGCTGCGTGTAGCTGGCGTTTTTTTCTGTCTATGGCATGAACGATTGGTTTGCAAGTATCGACCTGATAGATGCATACCTTTATGTTTTGATTGCCGTTCATTACAGAAAGTTTCTGCGTTTCAGTTTCCAAAATCAAACCTACCAGTTCAAAGTTCTACCTTTTGGGCTGTCCCTTGCTCCTCGCGTTTTCACAAGATGTGTCATGTCAAGTCAAGATGTGTGAACGCAGCTCTGTCTCCTCTTTGGATGAGAGGTATATGGACAACTGGCTTTTCTGTGAACGGAAACAAAAAACTGTCTGATATCAACACAGACCACGAAATGACTGAATTTCCAACTAATGTCTGCCGCCCTCTCTCAGAAATGAGCAATGAACATTCTGCAACTCTTGACTCATTTTAGCATGGCTGTGTCTTTGCAGTACAGAGTGGTCTTAAGGCCGATAGGGATGCTAACAGCTGATACAGTGGTGATTCCACTGTTCTTATCTTACCTCAGACCACTGCAGTTATGGAACAATGGTTTGCTGCTGAATCCCACCAGACAATGCCAACTCTTGATTGCAATTTTTCACCATTGCATACATCATAGAGAAGGTTAGAGTTTCTGAAGGCAGGGGTGTCCCTGGGTGTGGTTACCTCTCGGCAGGAATTGGTCATGACTGATGCTTCCCTCACAGGGTACTTCAGAGATGAGCACTCACTGTCGCTTATGGGTTGCAAAGACAGAAGCGGCCAGTCACTTGGGCCAGGATGCACTCTCATGACTGCCCAAACTGCCTAGTTTATGCACTTCCACCAATCCCTCTGTTATGGGAGACGTTACACAGGATCTCCCTTATGGAAGCACAGCGTTCTACTTGTGGCACCATGATGGCCAGCCAGACCATGGTTTCCTTCGTTACTGAAACTTCGGACTGGCAAACCTTGGACCCACAGGAAGGACCCGCTCTACCAGTTGGAGGGGAGCATCTGGCATCCATTTCCACCTCACATACAGCTTTGGGCCTGTCCACTGAGTTGAACCCTTCTCTAGAGCATTGTGACTCTGTGGGTCTCCACATCATCTCCAATGCGAGGGCTTCTTCCACACAACACATCTATGCTTTGTGTTGGAAGCTGTTTTCTCCATGGTGTTGCTCGATCCTGCAACATGACATCCCAAGAGTCTTAAGGTTTCTTCAACATTTACTGGATGAGGGAAAGGTGGCTTCCACATTGAAGGTGTACGTCACTGATATTTCTGCATATCATGTCCCAGTTGGGGGATCTTTTCTTGGATCTCTAAGTCTTGTCTGCAGTTTTCTGAAGGGTGCACAACGTCTGAAGCCTGCTTGCAATCTGGCACTTGTGTGGCCACTTGCATTCCTTGGTTCATCTCAGTTTAAGCCCTTACAGAGCATTGACAATAAATGGATGTCCCTGAAGACTGCTTTTTTTTTACTATTATTTCTGCAGAACATGTCAGTGAGTTGCATACACTGCCAGTTGGTTGTACTTGCGTTGGTTGTCAGATTGCTCTGGGGTGGTCCTACGACCCAATTCTTCCTCTTAAAGTCTTCCTTCCTCAGTTCATAAATCAGAGCATTGAGCTGGCCTCTTTTCAGACTTCTTCAGGTCTAATTCGAGTGCTTAACTTTGAGATGTTATGTGAAGACTACCACTCAATTCAGACAGTCAGACCGGTTGTTTCTCTGTTATGGTGGTATTAAGAAGTGTGCTTCTGTGTCGAATCAGAGGCTGGCTAACTGGATAGTAGAGACGATTACACTGGTTTTAAAGGCAGCAGGGAAACCATTGTTCAGACATCTGCACTGGTGCTACCTGGACATGTCTGTGCACGTTTGCCAGGTTTTATAAGGTCAATGTTGCTGCCCATAATACCATGAGTTCTGCGGTTCTTTACACCACGTTTTTATAGCATCAAATAACTAACTAAAACCAGACCTATTGGAAGAAAGAACACTTGAACATACGTCCGCGTGATAAGAATTATCTAAAATGACAGAAACCATCTTTGGAAAATAATTATTTGAAGTGTAATTGGATTTTTTATTTTGGCTTGTGCCCCATTAGATTATGGAATGCAGGGTTTATGACTTATACAGCAGCCTAAGTATTATATTTCCATCTTGTGTGAAACCTCCAGATTCTTTAAAAATACTGTGATAGAGATTTTTGGTCATACTGCCCAGCACTAGATTCAGGGTTAACTGTACTTATTCAAACCATTCCAGGAATCTAGTCTGACATAACTGGGTGAATTAAAGTCTCACTGTGCACAAGCGATCATCTCAGCAAAGGTGGGGATACAGGTCATACACAGAGAAAAGCCCACCACGACCAGCATGAGGACGGTAAGCCAGAGCTGACTGAACAAGCAAAAACATTTAAATTATTAGTAATGGATCAGTGCATTAACAAAACTTAAGCCGTTAACAGTTGGCCTCTTTTTAAAGAAGAGTGTCTTCCTTATGTAAGAAGAAGACACTTTCATCAGACATCTGCAGACACTGAGTGTCAGCAGATTATTGCAGAATAGAAAAAGAAGAAAAGTCATGGAATATTGAGTTTTCAGTAAAGCATATACTGAACTAAACTTTTTGTATTTCATACAAATGATATATTTTACAAAACAATT
Organism: Chrosomus eos; assembly: GCA_036326025.1. Classification (NCBI taxonomy): domain Eukaryota; kingdom Metazoa; phylum Chordata; class Actinopteri; order Cypriniformes; family Leuciscidae; genus Chrosomus; species Chrosomus eos. Next base: position 28,686,640 of record CM070832.1, read on the forward strand.
TACAATTAAATTCCAAGAAAATCAAGCCATATATTTAACCAAAAATAGAGCACACTAAAAGGTTTTAAAGTCCAGTGGTAGTGTCCAATTTCAAAACGATTTTCAAAGGATGAATTTTGAGTTTTTAAGCTTTCGAATTATGAATTTTGGATGTTTACTAAAATATTTAATAAGGAAAAAAGCAGCAAGTGTCCTGCTACCTGGACACAGACAGTTAACATGCTATAAACCAAAAGCTGAGAAATTAACATTCAAAAAATGTGAAAGTAATGTTTTACCTCCTAATATGAAAAACAGGAAGTGGGCCAAGGAAACAGAAGCTCACTGCTGTGGCCATTCCTCCAATCACCATCATCCACTTCCTAATTGACTGCACAGAGCATCATTTTACAGACACAGATGAAATTATTTCTTAATGAATTATTTCTTAATTATTTACCTAAAAATCTATTACAAACCAAAACAAATTAAATACTAAATATCATCAAAAACAAAATGAATTTAAATAAATTAGCAAATAAGTAGGAAGGTAGGTAACAGATTATCCATCAAATATAATTTTAGAAATTTTAAACAAATCTTTTTTCTTTTAAGAATATCCAGTCATCACTGTAATCATGTTGATAATTGTTGTAAATGTTGACTTACAGGATATTTATCACTGATCACACCAAAGATGGGTGATGCCGCCCCATACGGCAGTGAAAGTCCAATCATGAGCAGCCCCACTGAACCAGCGTTGAGATTAAGCTGTTCACACAAAACATTCACAAAGATGTTTTTGTATTATTACGGGAGAACTTTTAACATTATTACAACTAGTTTTTTTTTTAAACGAAGAGTTTTAAACATTTTTCCTAATTGAAATTATGGCGACTTTACATTAAAAAATATGTAATCGATTTGTTAATGCATAAAATATGATAGATAGATAGATATTATTATCAATGTACTTTCTAAAGATGAACCTTTTCAATGGCAAATATGGACAGTGTTGCATCCAGGAAGCCAAGTCCTGAGCTCATTGTGAACACCACAAAGCAGATGAGAAGGATCTTTATTCTGGTACATAATCTGAAGAAGGAATTCTGGGAAGGAACAGCGTCTATATAAGAATGAGATAAACAGACATGTCTATCTCTATGGCTGGAGGGAAAACAATAACAAAATCAGTCACATGGCAATCACATCCCTGTGACAAAAGTAGGAGTATGATAAATGGAATAGACTTTAAATTAAATTATTAAGATCATGTGATATTTAACCAGTATGAAATCCACACTAACCAAACCTTGGTAAAATCCACATGTTGAGGGGTACTGTTGCAAGCAGAAGACATCCCGTGAAAACGAATGGGATTTCATATCCGAATGACTGATACAGCCAACCACCCAACGGAGGCCCCAATATCAGGCCAAGCCCTGTAAAAATCTCCATGAAGCCCTTTGAAAACAAGACATTAATGATTTACCCTTCTGCTTCACTATAAAGACATGTTTTAATACATCTATTAAAAACATAATGGTTCCATCGTTGTGTATATGCCCCGACCGTGAGAAACTAAACAACCAGACACAGACGGAATAACAGAATCTAATGTGATGATTCTCTTGAGAAACAGCATGTCTTTGTGACATGAGCAATAGTGCAGCCTTTGTCAGTTTACTCCAAAACAATATTACTACACTGAAAAACATGCACTGAACCAGTTGCTCACCAAAACAGTTGCTATGTTGTCAGGGAAAACTTTTGCTGAAACTGCAAAAGACGATGTAACAGCAGCAGAAAAGCCGATTGCATTTATGCTCCGTGTGATAAAACAGAGCACGATGAAAACTGTACCATCAGACACTTGGTCAAGAAATCTGCAGAATAAATTATATTATACACAAACACACAAATGGACACACCTATGCTACGAGTACAAGGACTGTCTATTTTAAATATGTTTATCTACTAAAAAGAAAATGTGGAAACACTTATATAGCTGGCATAAAATCTAATAGACCTGGATTAAAATAAAAAAAAACACACATATACTCACCCGAAAAGTACAGTACATACACTAGATATGAACAACCCCGCCACAATCATAAACTTAGCTCCTATCTGGACAATCTGAAACAGAGGTCAAATGCACTGATAGAATGTGTAATCCATTATGGAAAATTGTTGAAAATTATCTTCTGAAATGAACATTAACTTACATATTTACCAAGTACCAAAGAACCCACCAAGGTGCATAATGCATATATTCCGAATATTAAACCAATCATAGCTTGACTGACACCTTTCTTCTTTGCCTAGAAAACAAATCATGGAAACATTATATTATACTGAAGCAGAAGCCTATGCCTTAAAAAACTTTAAATGCCCTGAGCAGTACATAGAACAATTTCATGATATAGTTTATTATACAAGACAAGTCATGTTATATAAAATACAATCAATGTAACTTACCTCATTTGGGAAAAATGGTCCCAGAATAGAATAGCAGATCATTGAACTGAAGTTTATGGAGGCCATTGCAATAAGTGTTAATATCTGCTGTCTGGACATTTTAGTGGATGGAGTCTCTGGTGGTGGTGAAGAATCACCTATAAAATTTACATGCATTCATTGATCAGTAAACACTGTAAACTGCTCGAGGACGAGAATGGTCATTGACAAACGTCCTTAAGAGTCCGCAAATTCATTAAAGGTCGAAAAGTTGCTGAATGTTGATCACCCGAAAACAAGTAATCAAATAAATGTATTAACTGCTACACATACCTCTATCTTCTTCATCGATATGATCCATTGTCAAGTCTCTGAGGTCTTGTAACTCTACTACCGCGTGTTCAACCTGTCAGCTGGGAAACTCAACAGTGAATAATGTCCGATTCTTACTATTTTACGGCGGTTGTGATGTCCGATTCTCAAAAGAATCATTATTTTGAACTGATTCTTTTCAATGATTTGGTCTAACCGAATCGCAAAGTGCGGAACACTCAGCTGGAACTGAGGTGAGTAGCAAAATTAGGAATTGTTGAGATTATTTTTCGGTTAAGGAACTTCCCAAGGAAATGTTTTAATGATAATATGTTATTTTTTATGGTGAATTACCCTATAGTCAATTTGACGTTTTTCGTCGACTCAACAGCTTTGTAGCATCAATAACAATATAACGATTTTTCTTAAAAAATTAAATTAAAAAAAATAAAATCCCACATAATGGGGACAATAAGTGAGTCGGTTGCTGAAGTGGTCATCATTGACAGGAACCGATTCGCTAACATGAATCAAACCAAGCACCTTGCGAACATAATTCCATTGCGCCATCTAGAGGTCTGTGCAGTAGCCTTTAAAATCCTCTGCATAAAGACGCATACTCTCATCTGATGAGTTCACTAATTTTACTTCAGGCTATGTTTAAATAATCTAGCATGTTTGTTATAGTGGAGACCAGAGATAATCTCAATTGTATCATTTTGAACTCATAGGTAAAAAAAATAGCCATTTGCACTGTGTTCCAAACCTGGTTGTGTTGACTTTGAGTTTATAGTGCTCCCTAAACACTGAACAAAATAAAACACATTGATTTGGTTGGCAGCTAATCAAAGCTGAAGCAGATGTAAATTATATATGCAAAAGTCCAGCAACACGCATCATAATTCTTATTAAAAGTCTTATACAAATATGTTCATAAATTATAAAGAGATTGAGATAATTTTACAATATAATCCACACAATTTTCATCAAAAGTTTGATTTTATTTAATGACTTAAAGCCTACTCTGCACACACATTCTAATGCTTTTTCAAGACATCCTTGAATTACATTTTGTACATTAGAATAATTTAGCAATAAAGCACAGTTAAAGCCTCACATTCCACACAATTTAAACTGAGCCTGAATCTCCCAGTACATAGTGGCCAGAAATAACTGCAACTGTAAATCATCAAAGCATACAACATCAAGAATAATCAAGAAGTGCTTAAAACGTCAACCATATCAACACTACCCCACTCTGAACCACTGCTTGGCTTACAACAAAAAATGTGATTAAAACTGAGGAAATTACTGGAAAACATCAGAAACTAAGCAACAACATAAAAAAATCGATTTGCTGTAAGAAATATTAAATAATAGGATGCAAAATATTTAATATTAATACAGAAAAATAAATATTGAACCAATTAGACTAAATACAATAAAAATATGTCCCTTCACATAAACCAAACTAAGCAATAGGGATTGACTATTTAACTTAGGAACGCAAAAACTACATTTCAACTTTCAATTTAATTTAGATTCCATTCATTGCATAATATACAGTGTGTTAAATTTGATTTATGTATATTTTGATATAAGACATTTTTGGCTAAATTAATGCATACTATATAGTTCGTGCTAAAGTGTCATGAACAATATAAGTAAATGTTTTAAGTATATCTAACTACAGCACTTTTCTGTCATGTCACTTACATGATAATGACAGTATAATATAATATATTTGAAACTAATTTAAAAAAATTGATTTCCTTACTGTTAACATTTAAAACCAAAGATTTGTTCAAAAAGGACATTACTGAGATTACTGCAAAAACACAGTGTGCAAATAATGCAATATAACTAATACAATTTGTGAAGAACAAAGTTAAATTGATATTTTTAAACCATAAAAATGCATTCATTATGGCACAACTTGGAAAATATGATTAGAATTCTCTGTTTTCACTTCATGGAAGTGAGTCATGGGATGAATATTCAAACAGTTTTTACTTGAGTTACTTGACACTGAGTTTGTGGTAATCAATAGTTAAAATCCATCACTTTACAAGGAGTATACATAGGAAATCAATTTGGCACAAACACATCTCAGGAATAAACAAAGGGAGGTGGGGACATCAGGGATAAAAGAAAGAAAGCCTTAGATTTGAGTAATTACCTTTACATTTAAATCACACCATTATATACTAATGAAATACATGGAGGGAAAAAAAACAATAAAATTGAATTAATGAATTAAATAATATTCCATCACTACATAAATACTTAACATTTTTTTCAAATGTGTACCACCTTCGGATTCAGGTGGAATCTTAAATCAGCTCGTACCTCTGATAACAAAAGGTACCTTAAAGCACTAAATCTATTGTCAGACCACCTGTGTACGTCTCATGTACGTTCTGCCTGAGAGTGACCAGATCTCTCGGCTACTAACAGGCACTGCACAGACATCATGGCAGCAGAGAATGTAACATTTCTCACAATCTGCAGTCAACAATAATCTCTTTTTCAGTCCATCTGTTCTCATGGACAAGATTGCTAGAGAGGTTTTCTATTTAAGTCTCTGAGTGACATTGGCCAAGGCCACAGCAAATGCCTGTACCGCTGAGAATGGATACTGAAAATCCAGGATGTATGCATTGCCATCGATTCTGCCAAACTGCATTACCTGTAACAGTGTAAAAGAAAAATTACTGGTTAAATGCAGGGTAAATGTTTGTTACTCATAAAGTTTTATGTATGGAGCTTGTTTTTTAAAGATGAAGTGTGTAATTTCTTTACCCCTAGTGTCACGAAACAGAATAGCAAAAACACTGTTTTAAAATTGGTTTCCCGTCCATAAATAAATAAATAAAATTTCTTACCTGGCGTCCATCAAGCTCAATCTGAAAGTTTTGGCGGACTCCTGTGTCACCCGTCCTCCAAAGTCAAGCTGGTAAACCTGGGTGGCTTCGTTCCACAATGGCTGCTTGTTGGCCATGACATAAACAAAGCCTTGGCTGCCAAGACTACGATCCTCTCTCTCGTTAGCTTTGCGGCACTTGATTTCCTCAAGTTCATTTGCCATACGCTGATTGCGTTTGCTCTTCCATCCTTTCTTGCTGCTCTGGCTTTGGTTCATCAACTCGTCACCACTAATGAAGAGCTCAGGCTCACTCTCTGAGCTGTCCTGGAACTCATTTGAGGTCCTACTCAGTTTCTTGGCCTTGTTCAATGGCTCTTTTTGTCCTTTAGGCTTCTTCTTTTCCCTGCTGCCAAGTCTTGGGCTGGAGATCAGGGAATTGAAGTCAGAGAGAGTGCGACTTTCTTTTTTGGATTTCCCCTCAGAGACTCCGGACATATTGCCCTCTTCTGCCCTACTGTCAAGCCTCTTACGCCCCTTTTTGCTGAACCTCTCTGCTCCTTGTGGACTCTCATTGAGAGAGGACTGATCTTGAAAGCTATCCCCAGATTCTGCGACTACCTCGGAGGTGCTCTGATGGTTCAGGTGTTCAACTGGTGGCGGAGGGGGAGGAAGAGGAGGTGGAGGAGGAGGAGGTGGTGGGGGAGGTGGTGGAGGCGGAGAGAGAACAGGCTTCTCCAGGGCCTGATGGGTCTTATTTTGGGCAGTGTGGCGGAATGGTCTGGTATGGGAGGGCAAGTGCTATATGTGCTCCAGGGATGCAAGCTCATTGGATGCAGCTGAAGGTTGTTGCAGGAGCTAGTCCCTGGGTACATGGGTGGCAGAGTGCAACAACCTAGATTGGTCAAATTAGCGGGATAACCTGGGGGTAGGACTAATGTTGGGTCTGGTTGGCTGAAAGTGGTAGTTGTAACCATGTCATTGGGGCCACATGGTTGTGCAGGGCTCTGCAAAGTCTGTAGTTGAGGTCCACCATGCCCTACCATTGTTGGGAAGGGTGAAAGGGATAACTGATAGGCTGAAGGGAGGGTCATAGAATTGGGACTGGGGGAAGGCTTTGTTGAAATGACAAAAGGTAGCCGGGTCATGTCTAAGTGCTGTGGTTGGCTAAGTATAAATGGTGGTGGCTTATGAGGTGGTCCTGGAGGTCCAGGCAATAAATTTTGCTCTTGAGGTATCCAGAGTTGTTCTGCTGCAGGAGAGTCCCATTGGTAAGGCGGAGGTCGTTTGACTGTTAAATTGACATCCCCTAGTGTTAAATGACGTACTGATTTTTCAAGATGGCAATGCTGACTTAGTGTCTCGTCTTCCGTAAAGGCAGAGTTCACATAGACAGTTCTGTCTCTACTGTGGTCAATGGGACTCAGGAGGTTATAGGAGGACTGGGAGGCTAATGGCGATGAACTTTTGGAGTGCACAATTATAGTGCTGTGTTGGGTCCCTTTGCCAGGTGGGAAGTCTTGCCTCACCACAGTTCCTCCAGCAATTCCACTGCTGTTGGTGCCACCACCGGTAACACTCACACTAGTGCTGCTGCTATTACTGCTGCACTGAGTGCACGTATACAAAGCCGTCGGTATCCTTGGCTGATAGGAGAGTGTAAGGGAACCATTCATTTTGGATTTTGTTGGTAGAGTCCTCACTGTGTCCACCATTTGAGAAACCTTCAGGGTCAGTTCCCTTCGATCTCGACGCAAAGTGGCATGAATCAAACTGCTGTCAATCCTCTGTGTAGGACTTCTGATTGTGTTCATCTGGTTGGATGTGTCTGGATATGGTGGTGGGTCACCGCTTGGTATAGAATATCTAGGCACGGAGAGGCGACTCAGAGTTGCAGAGCTGTACGGCAACTGGACTTTCTTGTTCTCAGACGAAGTTACTTTCAATGTGGCGGAGCTGCCCATTCCTTGAATCCCATAGGAATTTTGGTTCCTCAACAGGCGTCTCCTTGGGCGACACACCTCTTCGACATTTCCGCTGCTGTCAAACGTGGTGATTCTTTCATAGCCTAATGGAGTTGGATACTGAAGCCCAATTGGATGAAGAGAGAATTCGTCCTTAGTTAAACATGGATCTGTTGTCAGCGTAGTGCCATTCTCATTGCTAACAAGAAGACCTGGAGGCGCTGTAGTGGGTGTGGCGGCTGCAGCAGATACCACTGTACCTGGGTAAGGCGGTGGAGGGTTTACCTTGCGCATCTGGATCTCAAGAGTGTCAGTTTCAATGAATGACTGTGGCCGTGAGGGAACCTTCAGAGGAAGCACTTGTTCTGCTCTATCTGGTGGATGGTCTGGATAGGGAATTGGTGGCGGCATCAGCTGTAACTGATGGAGGGACAGAGTAGCATACCCTGAAGGTGGAGGCTGGATGGTCATTTGCATTTTGAGTTGCTGTTGCATTTGCTGATGCTGTCTTTGCATTTGTTGATGCTGCATCTGTATCTGTTGATGTTGCTGTTGAAGCTGTTGCTGCTGCTGCCTCATCTCCAGAATTTGCTGTCGAATTTGCTGCTGCTGTTGTTGCATCTGTTGTTGCTGCTGCTGCATTTGCTCATGCTGCAGCTGCAACTGGTGCTGCTGCTGTTGGAATTGTTGTTGATGCTGTTGATGAATTTGTTGTTGATGCTGTTGATGAATTTGTTGTTGATGCTGCTGCACTTGTTGTTGAATTTGTTGCTGCTGCTGTTGCAATTGCTGTTGTTGCATTTGCTGCTGATGCAATTGCTGCTGATGTTGTTGCAACTGCTGTTGATGCTGCTGTTGCAGTTGTTGATGCTGCTGTTGCAGCTGTTGTTGCAGTTGTTGTTGATGCTGCTGTTGCAGATGTTGCTGATGCTGCTGTTGTAGCTGTTGCTGATGTTGAAGTTGTTGTTGATGCTGCTGCTGTGTTTGCAATTGCTGCTGATTCTGCATGTGTTGCTGCTGCAGCGACTGTTGATGCAGCTGTTGTGACTGATGTTGCAATTTCAGATGATGCTGCTGTGGTTGTAAATGCTGTTGATGCTTTGATTGTTGATGGTCTTGTTGTTGCTGACGTTGTTGGTGGGGTTGTTGTGGCGGCAGATGATTTGGAGGAGGAGGAAGAGTACCACTCAGGATATTACTCATTTCCAGTCCGCTGAATATAACCTGTCCAGGGTTAGAGTACCTGGTCGGCACAGTGTACTGTGCGGTCACGGTGTCCTGACTGTGCTCTGACACATTTGCATTAGCAGCTGCTGCTGTTGCTGCTGCGGCTGCTGCTGCAGTAGCAGTAGCTGTGGGATTGGTGAGGACATCAAGCTGAATATTCTGATTGGCTAGGAGAGATTGGACAAGGCCTATACTCTGTGTAGGTGACATGGCTTGCGCAGGGCTGTGAATTGGAGCAATGGGAATATTAACAGTGCAAGGAGGATTGTCGGCTGACACTCCAGAAGGTCCCATCACTAGAAATAAGCAAGAACATCTTGCGATAAATTTCAAAATTGTATTTACTTCTTGTCTTAGTCAAGCTATACAGAGACAAAATGTACACAACGTTCCACTGATTCTTACCAGGTAAATCATCTTCATCTTCACTGAACACATTAGGATTGAAGACTGGGAGACTCATGAAGTCCAAGGAAATTTTACGCACCTCAGGCAAATAGATGGTCATCTGACGAGGTTGCAGGTGCAGCAAACTAGTTTTATAAATAACTGTGACATTATGCATCATTAGTTAAAACATATTTAAATAAACATTAGGATTATTCTTTAAAATAATTTTGTAAAAGTGTTGATTTGTATACAAAACCTGACATACCTGCTCCTAAGTTAGCTGGCAAAAAGGAAGCTAGGCCCACAATCTTAAACTTTGTTCCCCAGATGTTAGAGGTGACCTGAGCTAAGTAATTATGCTACAAAGCAAATTGAGTGATAGTTATAGAAAATATTCAAGGTCAAAGTCGGTTTACTGTAATTTCTTTTCAGCAAAGCAGGGGATTAAAAAAAATAAGCTGTCTACTGAGGTCATGGTGCAGAATATGTTAAAAATGCATAGCAGTTTCCATCCAAAGGTTTTGTTTGTGAAAAAAGGTTTAGCGCATTAAAATGTTTACTCATATAGCTGATGGAAATGCCAGTTATCGATAATTTAATTAAACAATTTTATAAATACAATTTATTAATATGTAATATAATTTTATCTCAAACTCTAAATACATTTTTGAATTATTAAGACATCAGTTAAAGCTGCAGTCTGTAGTTTTTCCTCTTTGTCGTCATCTCTGTTCGAATCTGGAAATATGCAGTTATTCGCGGAATTATCAACTTTACGTGAGTTGTGCCTCGGCACGGCACAGCGCGGATGAATCCAATGTTTTGAGGAGAATGTGCGGCTGTCAGTCACCGCGGCGGTGTGGATACTGTGACTGTCATTCAGAATCACAGATTATACTTTTTGGAAGTATGACCAACATAAGAATTTTTACAGGAAAATGTCATCTGAACAAGTAAGTAACATCCAATTTTGTTCTGACCAACTAAGGGGGAAAAAAGCATTGCAGTAAATCACGCTGATTAAATCTAACAATCGCTTATGTCTTACCTGTCCAGCAGAAAAAAAGCTGTCTATGGGTCCGTTTTGAACCGCTTCAAAGTTCATGCCGAGTTCAAAGTTCAAAGCAGAACCTTTCAAAGGCCCTTCTGATATTTATCCTTGTTTTCGCATGGGCCCGGTTGCAGTCTCTTTTTTTCTGTATCCACTCCGAAGTCCGAAGTCTTTTGCATTTTACAACGGGTGAATCTCCAGTTGTCACTGGTGATTATCGTTTGAACCTTTCTGGATCCGCCATCAAATTGATACGTTTAATTATATCAAGTGCCGTGAGAAAAGGCTATAAATCTCCACCTCCAGCATCCTCACACACGCAATATAGCCTACTAGCCGAGCCTCCTTCTTTATGTGTACAGATGTGACGTAGTGACGCAAAGACATGCTCGAATTTCCTGCGGAAATCCACCAGTACCACTGGAATTAAAAACATTATTACAAGCTAACAATTTTGAATCGAGTTAAGGCAAGCAGATAGTTTTGAACACTGGCTGGTTATGTACTTGCTCAAAGATTTCTTTTGGATAATTTTTAAGCCAAAAAAGTTACGGACTGCAGATTTAAGCAAATAGACCATTTAAAAAAGTAAAATATAGGCCTACACAAATAAAAGTTGCATCTGTCTCTAAAACAAATGAGCTGAACAAATTGCAAACAAATTGCACTGCCAACCCTTTTATGGACCCTAAAATTTTGCATAGGCTCCAGGACAAATGCTGCCCTGTGTCCAAAGTTCCAAACCCATGGGGTTCGTCACATTAAGGCTGTTACATGCAGTCCTGTCAGACCAGCAGTCTCACTTCCTAATGTTTCCTAATTTAGGCTAATTATTTGTGAAAATAGTAAGCAGTAAACTGGCGAATTCCAATTGTCTCATTACTCTGCATTTTACAAAAAATTGGGATGCGAAAGATACGATATAATTAGCGATATACACAAAATTATGTACGGAAACGACTCAGGGGCAGATTTTTTTGTAATACCACAAAACTTTTTTTAGGGATGTCGTCATTACGCACACCATTTTATCGGTAAAAGGCCAATTGGATGGAAACAGGCTGGAGACTGTTTTTTTTAAACGCATTTTCACTTTGTTGATAACAAAAAAGTGGATGGAAACTTGGTTAATTCTAGGCAAGTAGATTAATATAAAATAATTGCCAAAATGAACTTGTAAATAAGATGTTAAGTACCTCACTAAAGCCATCAACTGAAAATTCCCTTCGAGAAAGACTTGGAGATCGAACTGGAGGCTTCTTTGGTAATCTAGGAGACCTAGACATTTCTTGAGATGTTTGGGCAAGTTTGGGAGACTTTCTTGATTCCATATTAATTCTAGACATAAAAACAAATATGAAAAAAAGACAATTCAATTAAATGTTTTCTTTTATTTATTATCAAGTCAAAATTTGTTGATTTGTTAAAGGTGCTCTAAGCGATGTCACGCGTTTTTAAGGCCAAAACATTTTTTGTCACATACAGCAAACATTACCTCACTATTCGCTAGCTGCCTGTCCCCTGAACACACTGTAAAAAAACGCGGTCTCTGCGGACACCCCAGGCTCCACAAACGGCTACAAAAACAAACTCTAGCGACCGCTCTACGAAACATAACAAACTGTTCCAGCCAATAGCCGACAAGAATGGTTTGGGGGTGGGTTTGAGGGGTTAGTGAGCGGATGAGGAGGAGGGAGGGCAAGGGAGGGTCTAGCTAGCCTCCGTTTTGTTTGACAATAGTTCGAACGTCAACAAGGAGTGATGTCACCCAGGATCGCTTAGAGAACCTTTAAGTAAATATTTGACAGAAATGTGCTGTATTGTGATTTGTAAAGGTTGTGATGGAACAAAACATTTCTGTTAAGTTTCAGACACCCTGTAATATTGTGTGAATTTTATATTCAACAGTACCTTATATGTTTAGAGTACCTAGGAAGCTTAGGAGACCTGTTTCCTCTGGAAAGTTTTGGCGACTTTCGTCCAACCCACTCATCGCTCAACTCAATATCGCTTGAATCTGAGCAGTTACAGCTGTCAGTCATATAGGAGATCATGCCATTTACACAGACTTCATCTGAAAGACAAAATTAAATTATTATTAAGTGATTTCGCTATGACCAGAAGTCACTATCTTTTTCTCACGACGAGGGCAAAAAACAACAACATTGTATGGACTTCAAATAGTGACGCCATAGTTACTACAGATATAATATTGTTTACAACTGCTGATGAAGCCTTGGGAGCTGAAACCCGATTATGGTGAGGGGGGTTACGGTTCCAACACACTCTAAGCGGATGACCAAACACAACAGAATGGGCCAGCAGACCAATCAGAGGAGACTGGGCTTTTTTGGAAAGGTGAGGTTTAAAAGAGACAGACATTAAAACAGAGATGCTGTGTTCCAATTCGCCTACTTCTACTATACCCTAAAATTATGTATGTTTTTATGAAGAAAAAGTACATACTTTTGTGTGTGTAGCAGAAGAGTAGACATACTAATACATACTGGGACATACTACTTCATCATAACTGTGTCTTTAATGGATCGCTTTGCCGTTTAGTAATATGCATCCTGTCAGCGTTTAAACTGCCCTGTCAAACATCCTGTCACAGTTAAAATCTTCCAACATTCAATTTAATATTTTGTTTCGGAGAGAAATGTAGTAGCATGTTGATCTCCCAGTCATTGGTCTTTCATGTGGAGAACTCTCCTCATGTGTTGCATAATAATGCATTTAAAAGTTACTAAATAACCAAATGGATCTTTTTAAGCGTTCACAATATGTTGCAGATGTAACATTATGTGGATATAACATTGAATAAACATCTTTTCATCAGGTTAGATATGGATTAATAATCGCTCAAACCCTTTATCTAAACCTCACTTAAACATCAGACTCGCACACCTGCCATGTTTGTAGTTTTTAACACTTTTTATTCGTGTTTGTAGTTCTAATTGAATTCTAGTCCAACGCTCAATGGTTTGTGGGCAATATTAGCAGAGGGAGCACGAAACTGCACTTAGACCATCCGGGTATCTTTGGAATACTTATTTCAGCATACTACGATTTGGGACACACTAATTCTAATTTCGAATACTATTACGGTCGGATAGTATGCAAATTGGGACGCAGTAAGAGTTTCAGGCAGAGGGTGAAAATAGGTGCTGCAGCAATGTACAGTATGAGAAAAATAATGTTTTTTTTTTACTTTAAATCATGAAAATGTACTCTAGCAGAACCCCCCCCAAAAAAAGATAAACTTGTAAATAAGCATAATATGAGCACTTTAAAGAGTCATGATCAACAATAGTGCATAAATACCTGCTTTACCATCCATTTTTGGGTCCATAATGACAAACTCTGGTCGCAGTTTGCTAATGCGACGGCCCTTAAGAATAGGCACCAGACCTCCCAGGTGTTCCAGATATAGGGTGTAACATGGGCCTCCTGCCTCTGGGTTCTCCTCTGAACGTTTCATAGTGCAGTGCAGCCGTTCATTCCCTGCTGTGGGATAGCTCACAAAATCTCTAATGTTGTTCGGATCAGGGATTGGGGGCTTGTGATATGAAAAAGATTATGCATTAATGCATATATTAGCATTCATCAACTGTGAATACTTCACTCGCTGCTTCGGTACCTTGATCGTTGGAATGAATGCAGTGGTAACGTAGGAACAGAGGAGTGAAGGCATGTTGAGTTTTCCCACATCTCTCTCCTCTTTAAGAGCGCTGGCAATGCCCTGCTGACAGAGAAGCTGCAGGCTGGCCACACGGTGCTCCACACGCACTACATACAGGGCTGGTCCACAGGCCAGAAACAGCCGCGAGTCTCTGTGACCCCAGCAAATAGTGGTGATGGGCCTCTAAAACCAGAAGATATTTAGATTATATATAGTTTATGTATAGATTATGCAAACATTAGAAATTTGATATTGTGTTGTATATACTTGAAGCAAAAGCAGCCGATAACCAGTTTTCTATACATTGCCATACTGTTTATGCATACACATTTACACAGAAAAAAAGGTTTATACAAATAGTAAATATGCATGTTTAAATAAAATATTTAATTTTTAAATATATAATTTGTTCCTGTGATGGTAAAGCTGAATTTTCAGCATCTTTAATCTAGTCTTCAGTGTCACACAACCTTCAGAAATCATTCTGCTCAATAAACATTTGTTTTGCTGCTTAATATTTTTGTGAAAACCTTGATAAACTACCTTCAAAAAATTGGGACTTACATTAAAGACATTTATATTATAACAAAATATTGTTTTCAACATTGATAATAATAAGAATGTTTTTTAATAATTTAATACCAATAATAATTGATAATAATTGAGCAGCAAATCAGTCTATTGGAATGATTTCTGAAAAATCATGTGACACTGAAGACTGGAGTAATGATGCTGAAAATTCAGCTTTGCCATCACGGGAATAAATTACATTTTAAATATTAAAATAGATTGATAAATGATGATTGGTCTGATGACTGGTCACAGCTCACTTGGGCTGGAGTTTCTAAGGTGTATATATGTTCCCCTTGGACATTGTAAAACTTGACAAGGGCGTTCCTCATTAAGGAGGCACAGACTGAATCAGCGGGTAGACCGTGTCTCTCCATCCCGGCCACGGCCAGCAGGTCTCCCTGAGAGCACCACTGTACCTCCACATCTGGAAAACAAAAGGCTGTCCAGTCAGATAACAGCAGGTTATGTAACTCTGTCATAATGAATCAACATTTATGACGTGTCATTAAATGGTTGAAAGGACCATTGTGGGTTATTTTTAGTGAATTACACTTAATGAGTAACCAGAAGTTCCACAACCAAGAAAAGTAGCCGTACTTTATTATAATATATGTCCAGTCTGCTGCTAAACCTCCATTATTGGTGAATTTACTGTAAATATTAATAGACAATTTTGTAATCAACAGCATGCCATAGATGTTGAAAATAACTTTAATATTCTGTTAATAATAATCCAGTGGCAGTAATAAAACAAGTACTTAGCAATTAATTTATTGCAAGAACAGCAGGGTTTTACCTTTCAGTCCTGAGCGTATGATGTTAGGTGAAAGGTCATCATAGTTGTTCATTAGACTAATGTCTCCCGATATGAAGCTGACCGTGAGCAGTGGTTTGAGATTTTGCACTTGAAAGGAAACATAGTTTTACAGTTAATAACATTAAAAAAAAAAGTAAAATACATATTACTGCCTTTCAATCATCCTTAAAAATTTAGAACATTTTCTATACCTTTAAAAGGTTTGAAGTAGTTTTATTCTATTTTATTTTATTTGTGGCCATTTAGAAAACCCAGGAAGGCCTCACTTTCTTTCATTAATGGATGATGTATGCAATACACATGTCTTCAAAACCTATAATGTAATCTCCAAGAGTTTGTAATCTTCAAGAAACTCAAGAACCCTATACAGTGAAAAATGTTTTTTGATACCATGGAATAAGCTTTACCATCTTAGAACCATGAAAGAAGCTTTCTTTAAAGGGTTAGTTCACCCAAAAATGAAAATTCTGTTATTAATTACTTCGTTCATCTTCAGGACACAAATTAAGATATTTTTTATGAAATCTGAGAGATTTCGGATCCCTCTGTAGACAGCAACATCATTGCAACTTTCAAAGCCAAGAAAGGTAGTAAAGACATCGTTAAAATAGTCCATGTGACTAAGTGGTTCAAATGTAATGCTATGAAGTGACAAGAATACGTTGTGTGCGCAAAAACAAAACAAAAATAATGATTTTTTTAACAATCTCTTCTCTCCCATATCATTCTCCTACGCTTTTGACATAGACTAAACAGTGCAGTGCTTCCAGGTTCTACGTCAGAACGCCGGCTCATTATTGGCTAGCTCCTGCATCAGCATCACACGCATGTGTCGTGGTGCTCACGTGACCAGCGTCGGCCAATAGTGAGGCAGCATTCTGGCATAGAACCAGGATGAGCGCACTGTTTACACTACGTACATAGCGTAGGAGATCTGACACAGAAGAGAAGAAATTGTTGAATAAAGTCGTTATTTTCGCTTCACAACATTACATTTGAACCACTGTAGTCACATGGACAATTGTAACAATGTCTTTACTACCTTTCTGCGTCTTGAAAGGTGCAATGACATTGCTGTCTATAGAGGGATCAGAAAGCTTTCAGATTTCACCAAAATTAAATTAATTTGTGTTCCGAAGATGAACAAAGGTCTTAGGGGTTTGGAGCAACATGAGGGTGAGTAAAAAAATGACAGAATATACATTTTTGGGTGAACTATCCTTTTAAGAGTATAATGTACCTTGAGCTGGAGTAGAGTCATCAGAGTCAGTATCACTCTCAGTGCTGTCCTCCACCAGGAAGTTCGGGCAGTTCCAGGACATGCTGACTATGCCATCTGACTCATGCAGCAGAACATGGGCAAGCATACGGCCGTGGCAGTCCATCACTATGACCTGCCCGTCTGCTGTTCCAAAAAGCACCTAGGGAGAATAAACGAATGCAAACACCAAATTAGGGAAATCGGGCATCAGTCCAAGGGAATCGGTCCAAGTGAAGTGTTCACAACAAATGCCTATCAGACTGTTTCCTTCAATTCGATGATGCCAAACCAAAAAGTTACCTGCTGGTCATCAGGGGTCCAGATTCCACAGGTGATCTGGCTCTCCAAATTGATCTCAGATGACCAGTGTCTCTGACCACTGACTGATCCCACCAGAACAAATCCATCCCTGTAGGCGATTAAGGCCTGTGTACCATCATGTGACCAGGTGAAGTCACTCACCTAGACAACAAATCACATAGCTGTTTTTTTTCCTATTGCAAAATAATTAGCATTTTTAATTGACAGGAGTTTCATTAAAAGACACAAAATATAATAATCCCCTTTGAAACATAATGGGCCCTGTTGTACATCCGGTGCAATGCGGCGCCAGGCGCAACTCAAGTTTTTTGGTAGTTTCATGCCCAGTTTACACGAAGGAAAGACGCAGATATTTCCCTGCGGTTTGGCCTCTCATTTACATGAAAACCCAGTTTTTATCACAGAAAAAGATTATTTCTAAAAACTCCGGCCAAATTGGAGATTTCTGATAACGCCGGTTATGTGTTGCCGTGTCAACTGGGAGAAACAGGGTTTTAGGTTCTCAAACGTCACATTATGCGCCAGAAAATGCTTAACGTCATGTGAGCGCCCAGTTATGATGGCATGCTCGACGGCCTTTATGCGGGTTAATGTAAATGACAACTTTTTTGAAAACTATGTTGTGTGCACAATGTTATTATTGAAAACGGAGGGGGGGAAATGTTCGTTTCTCTAAATACCCGGCTATGTGTAAATGTGGCCTCAGCCCGACACAGTTATCCTGTGTCACGTCCTGTGCCACATTGTTTAAATAGCAAATGCATTTGTGTCCATTGGGTGTGCTGGTCTGAAAATGAAGTGTGTTCAGGCGCATTGTTGGCGCGTTGCTTTTTAAGGCAACTGAAATAGACTATTTTTTGTTATCTAAAGAGCATGTTAGCAATGTGCGCCTATAGGGGGGTCCACAACGTGCGTACACTTTGTCCTGTAGATGGTTTGCTTGCACACTTTAACCTCGCGCACGAGCAGATCCGTTTCCTCGCTAGAGAAGCGTTCAGTTTTTTTGCTTGCAAATTCCGCCATGTAAATAGCGAATCCGCCATGGCACAAGCGCAACTTTTAAAGGGAATGGGAGATGAGACTCTGATTGGTTTATGGTTACGCCCAAAACACACCCATTACTCATTAAGAGAGTAGGGACAACCCTTTTAGACCATTCTTACAGTCGTTAAACTAGCAAAAGTAAATTTGGACAAGCCCTAAGTGCACTTGCGCCATGCGCTTTAGACCATGCGCTTAGATCTTTAAAATAGGGCCTAATATATATGTATGCATTTACTAAATAACTAGATTCTTTTGTAGATTTGTCTGGGGTTTTTTTTAACAATGAGTAATTATGGACATCGGCACCCCAATGATGAATGACATAAAAAAATGACATGGGAAAAAAGAAAAAAAATAGCAATTTATTGAATTATTATACCAATTTTTATTTACATTGTCTTACTTAATTGGCCTTTTTGTGTGGGTATAATAATGCATTTTTGATCAAAACATTAGTAAGTTAATAAATCTTGACGTATCATAAAAAATACATTTGCACTCTGCGCACAGATGAAAAATAAGCAGTAAATATACATACCTGAGCACCTCGGTCATTCACCAGCTCTACAGACCATCTTCCTTCATACTGGATCCACACAAATATCCCTCCCTCCATGTCACACGTTGCAAGCTTCTGAAACGGTTCATTCCACCTAACAAGGACAACCTGTACAAGAACAGCATAGGATGGAAAATTCAAAACTAGCCTTTTTTGATTTATGAAAATAATTATTTCTGAATAAACGTGCATGGTAAGGAGATAATTAGATAAATTAAGTAGTATTCGGATGGTCAAGTGAGCTCAGTTTACATAGAATAAAACATATTTTTTTAGTCCACTGGTTTTACTGGATCTAATATGAGTGTACATCATTTTAAACAGATTTATTAAAACACACTGTAAATTATTGTAATTTTGAAGGTAAAAGACAAAAAATGCTACCTGTTAATTGGTTAACAGTAGGTTACCTTACTCTATGCGGGGAAAAGCTACAATACATCTAATGGGACTTTTCAGTAAAATACTGTAAAGTGAAAAAGAACAAGTCATCTTATAATTTACAGTAAAAAAGAAACATAAATTGACGTTCCGAGAATTATCTGTGTGACAGCACATTGATGTTTTTTTCTAGTTATATGGTTTCCTCTTAGTTTTTTACATCTTATGTAGTTAAATTAATATTTATTGCATTATTTTAGTGTTACCATGATAGTGTTTTGTGTTTGTGTGCATGGCACTGTGTGCACTTTCTATACATTAGTATTTACCTCAGCTTGTGGAAAAGCTACTTGTGATGAACTTTGACTCATCGTGTGGCTTTTAAGGTGGTTGTCAAGGGTAAAAACAGATTTTTAGTAATTTGATATATTAACATTATTTCAATAAAAGAAATATAAATTTATGGTAAAAAAAAAAGTAAGTTAAAATTTTAAATAAGGTAAAGTTCTGGCAACCATAGTTTTTTTCCGCTTTTTTCCCCAGTAAATTTCCAGTCATTTTTTTCTTTATTTGCTTAGGTTTAAAGTGTAAAACATTACTAATTACACCTTTAAAGCTCGCAATTCAAACATTTAAACCAAAAGAAAGCAGTATTTGGCAAAACAACAATCTGAAGGAGAGGGGAACTCCCACCTCACTGTTATGACCCCGTAAATTGAAGTTGATTCTTTGTGGGGTATTTCTGTCTCTTCTACAGTGACTAGAGGTGAACGTCACGCCCACAACACCCCTGGCGTTCCCAGTGGCCAGCCAGCCCTCCTCATAGTAGCGTCTCCTGCACACCGGCTTCTCCTTCTCACTCTTGGGAACTCGCCCTTTCCATGAGAGGCAGAGGATGTTGGAGTCACTGCAGAGGACCGGACCATGTTCCACCGCAGCCAACATCCCTACAGACTGACCAGGCTACAGGTGTAGAGGGAGAGGCGGTTAATATTTACAAGATTTAATAATCTGTGATGCCATTTTTAATGCTCACTAATATTAAACTACATTACAAAATGTGCATTTCCATTCTGTATAGGAGGGTTGTTAGGCAAGGCAAGATTATTGAATTTTCGGCACATCAGTGTTTTCACCCAAAAATAGTTTTAAGCCAGTTATTTATATCTTTTGCTATAATGTGTCAGTAGAAAATTTCAGTTTACATGTCCAAATATTCCTTTTGCCATTAGTTGTAATAATCCAGAGATTTTTGTATGCACAAGGAGTCTGATAACAGTCGGTATGACCTGATCTCATAATCACCGAGTCTGTCTGTGAATACATGAAGAAACAGAAAAAACTGAGACAGATTAAATCCAGAAGAACAACGTCTCCAAGACGCCTATAGAAACCTTCCTGCAAAGCTACTTGAAAAACTATGTGCAAGTGTACCGGGACGAAAGCTGTTTTAAACGCAAAGGGTGGTCACACCAAATGTTGGTTTGATTTAGTTATATAAGTTAATTAATCAATCAAATCTATTTATGATATTGTTTTTGAACATCCTCACTTTAGAACATTTTTACACAAGTGTCTAAAAACCTTTCACAGTACTGTAGCTTTGAAGGCAGGTTTCTTCAAGTGTCTTAGAGACGTTGTCGCAGTTCTTTGGATTTAGTCTGTCTCAGTTTTTTCATGTAATCACAGACGGACTCGATGATGGTGAGATCAGATCATACTGTCAGACTCCTTGTGCATACACATCTCACTGGATTATTACAATTGATTAATGTTTGGAAATGTAACTGATATTTCTAATAATATAATATGGTTATATATTTTTATATTTCTGTCAGGACCACTATCGTCAAATATGATTGACAATTAGCATACAGTTAGGATGCTAATAGGATGCCCCCCTTAGGGTAAACAGAACAGAACCAACATGAATGTATTGCAGATATCGTTAATTCAAGATTTTAAAGTAGGACATATTTCGAGAATTTATTCTGATTCAAAGGGAATCCTAATGCCATACTGACTGAAAAGAGGAGGAGCTGGGGAGGGAGAAGGGTAATTAGCTCCCGAGAAACGCAATAGCTCTTGATAATACTGAAGGAGATTATATATGTATACAGTGATAGGCGTCGTATTCCTATAGATAGACGAGGATCAGCTGAGAGTTAGCTGATCCGAGCTTGACTAACGTGACCTGCCAGAACTGACGCCACAATTGATATTTTGCACTTGTATATATAAAGGTTAAAATAGGGGAAATGCTGTAACTGGTCAACAAGTCTATGTTTTTGCAGTTGAAAATTATCAGCCATTTTGAAAATTATATATTTTTTAAATTCGCATTAGTGATACTAGTGGCACAGAAATCACACACTTTACCTTTAAAGTAACACCAAGTAACTTTTCCTCTTCGGTCGCCCTACTGGTTGGAAACGAAATTGTCCATTGCCGCTGTCGTAAATAACTTAGCCTACCGCGCACGCACGCTCGCTGTTTATCCAGCACCGGCTTTAGAATGAACGATGTCCAGAGACAAGGTAGAGTATGTTAGATGATTTCATGAAAGGATTATGTATTGCGACATTAGAAACGAAGAAAAACGAAATAATGACTATTGTAGCGCTTGACTTAAAGCAGTCGAATTTTGTAGTTCTTTTTGTGGTCGGGTTACTACCCGAACCCTGAAGTTACATAGTGCCAGTAAAAGCGATACAGACCCCGTCAGGCTCTGGCAGAAGTGCCTTTCACCCTGTTACGACTTGATGAACCACTGATAAGATTTTGGAAACATTATTTTAAGGTAAAAAAAATGTTACATAGTGTTGCTTTAAATAACCCTGTGCTGGGACAAATACATTTTTAAAGGTACAAACATTCCTTGTATTTTCTCAAATAGTACAATAAAACTGCCTAAACATGCATTATAACTATAAAGTAATAAAAAAAAAAATTGTTTATAATAGTTTAAGTTGGAATGTGACTTGATAATGTAACAACTGCCTACTGTATTTGACATTATGTGTCTCTAAAATAAAATACAACTGTATGAAAAAACATTATACTTTTTCAATGCAGTAGAAAATATTATCATGGAATGCATGAAAATCGTATTTTTCTGGAAGTACTCACCTCTTCATAGTCCCTGGACATTATTAGTCCGAATTCCGTCTTTGAAGGAGTGCTCCATTTTGCTTGCTTATTCAAAAAAATGTGCAGTGCAACCTGAGAATGCTTAACTGCAGATGTGTCTAAAGAAAGAGTGTGACTGAAATCAGGCCATTATAGTCTGTGACTAATGCACATCATGAGGAAATCCAATTCATTCTATTTCTGTTCAACAAAGTCATGTAAATTTGATCTAAATCAAGTCAAGGCCTATTGCAGTTTATCTTCATTATACAAAACCAGTTTTCAGCCTTTGGTATTCCAGGATTTCTATGCAAAGAGAACACACACACACACACACACACACACACACACACACACACACACACACACACACACACACACACACACACACACACACACACACACACACACACACACACACACACACACACACACACACACAAATGTATTGAGAAAGAATAAATCACACAAACAATAAAACAGATTATATCATTTGCAGATTGAAGAGCAAGAACAAGCCACCTATGAGACAAGTGCTGCATGCAGAATCATTTAAAGACATTTCATTTCTCTGTCTGCACCCACACTTGAGTTGACATTGGTCCCTCATTACGTCACGGGATGTTTAAAGCCCCTGCAATTCAGGTTTATACTAAGAATAAGGCCACAGAAATTATGCATCGAAGCATCAGTACAAAAAAAAAAAAAAAAACACAGAAAAATCATGCACAACTAAGGATGAGGCAGCTCGCAGGCGTCATGGCAACAGGGATGTGATGATGGCTGAATTTTAATGACACCCAGCCTAAGACTATATAATAACTGCATTTATTCTCATTTCAAATAGAAATATTAATTTATAGAATGCGTTTCTCCCAGACTGATAAAGATATGAAATTTCGTTTACAACATAGGCTAATCTCATTGTTAATTGCTATAGAATCAATATACAAATAACCATTTAGGGCTTATAGATCATAAATGGCTCAGTTTCACACATCTGATTAAATAAGAATTAAGCTGGATGCAGTTTAAAATAAATCCATCAACTATGGTTGCCACCTACACTCGTGATATAATTACACAACGATCAAGGATACAACATTGACTATTATCGTGACATTCCAAATAAATTCAATGAGAACAATGTGAACCAAAAAGAAACAATTCATTCGAGATATAAAATAAGAATTCGGCATTCATTTGTACCAGCAAACTCACCTCTACCAACTCGCTCTCAATGCGTCTAAATGCTTGCCAGATGCTCATGCTGGATTTTACCCCAAAGCACATTAAAGTCATGCAGTGAGACGCAGTGCATTGGCGCAAAAGAAAGCTTGAATGAGGGATTTTTCGACGTGTGAAGGCAACCCGCGCTCTGACGGAATGGTGCTTTCATCACATGACTGCCAACCCCATCAACAAATGCGATGCACGAGCAAACCAGACTGGTATAAATCACAATTCTTATTTTGTCATACGTATTAAGATTCAGGAATTTGCGAATAGGCCTATTAATCTTCATTTAGAAAACAAAGCACGAATGTCAAAGACTGTTAAATTAAAGCACGTAATTAGCCTAATAGAAAAAACGATTCAAAACCTAAACGCGTCTTTCCTTTCAGCGCCCAAAAGTGAAAATGAGATCTCTTTTCAAGTTATTTTTGCTCAATTTACCGTTTTCTCATCCATATGAAACCTATTTTTTTAAAACCTCTATAAAAAGTTGCTATACTGTTCATCACGGTTTAGTTTTTTGTTCGTTTTAGGCTTAAAGGTGGCAACAGAAGTCATTGAATCAATCACTCAAACTACTCGTTAAACACCGACCTTTTTCACGACCAAAAACACGATTTACCCATAAATTAGCTACATTAAATAGATCTACCTAGACTTTCTCCATCAATATTCTCCAATTCTGGACATGACTTTTATCAAAAGACGTTGTGTAAAAACACAACTGCCTAATGAGATAATGTATTTAGTTGGTTCATGAAATGTACAGGTTCAAAACTTCAAAACACTGATTAATTCAGTGAAAGTGGCGTATTGGTTTATTAGTAGTCCAACCAAGGAAATTCTCCAAAGCAGTTCAAACCCAGCGTTGAACCAAACTAACCAGCTGGGACAAGTGTTCTTCTACAAATACAAGACTGTGTACTTAAAGGTTCAATTTTTTTTTTTTTTGCAATAACATGCATAAGTCCCTACAACCTGACAGATGACAATGATAGGTGTTCAGACGTCTTTTACAGACTTTGTAAGCTAATGGTAGCACTAACCATTTACCTCAGAGCTCATAAGTTTATCCTGAAAGTTTATTTGTTATTAGCCTACCAAACAATTATTGAAACCTTTTCTTCTGAAACCCATCTCATGTACTGATTCTGTTTTCTATTAGTGAAAAGTTATTTTACTAGCACTTATTTCCTTTGCTCAGGCAGTCTGCAACAAGGCTCAGGACTCAGGAGAGACACTTCACTTTCGTCTCAGGAAAGACAGAACAATACCATATTGAAGAGATTCCCAGGAGGCGCTCTGCTGTTTCTGCTGTTCCTAGTGCATGGTTTACTTTAGTAGACAAAAATAAGCATACAATGTTCCTTCACTTTTGTATGTAGATGTATTTTGGACCATACTTAGGCTATGAATATGGGAATCATTGTACTGTACCATGGTCTATGTCAAAGTACACATAGTTTTAGACAGCTATGTTTCACATTGACCAATTAATGTTGAATCGTGGGTGACACTCACTACACTTTAAGGTTACTCTCTTTAACATTAAAGTCACCATGAAATCAAAATGGACAGGTTTTTTTTCTCAAGTATTTATTATACACGATATATACATCATCATTATTTTTTAATTCATGTTTACTCGTAATCTCTTATCAAAATAACTTCCCTTCCCTCTTGGAGCGAAATCTCTTCTCTGATGATGCGTTTACTGGCCCTAAGGGGGGACAACCTGTCACTCACATGAGATCGACCAATAGCAAACCACATCCATCCAATCAATTACCATGACAAAATTAAGTCATGGTAATTGCTAGATTGCTTCTGAGAATGCATTATTTACATTAACTAATATGACCTTATTGTAAAGTGTTTCTGGTCAGTATAGTATAAATCAGATCTCTTCTCAAATCAGAGCAAGGCTTGAGTTCATGTTTTGGGATTTATGTACAATCCTTAGTCTTTTGTCTCAGTGCAGTCAGGGACAGGTCTCTTGAAAGATGTGAATGACGCTGTCATATGCAGGTGGTGGTGTCTGTCTGGGTAGAAATCCTCTTAGACTGCCCTTCCCCAGCCAGAAACACTCTGCTGGTTCTGTACTAAATGGATCGGTGATGTTAGGAATTAATGCAGCTTGGTTTTCATCCACTGTTTCATCACTAGTCTTGTTAGTCTTTTTTAGTGGGGGCCGAAAGGTGGAGTTCAGAAAGCTGGGGCTTCTGCCCAACAGCTCATTGGGGTCTACGGAGGTCTGTCTGTGGAGGTTTAAAGTCGTTCTTCCCGCATCTTCACTGTTCTTGTCAAAACCGTGACTCTTGTAGTGTTTGAGGTGGCAGCGTTGATTACGTGAGCCTTTAGATTCTGATGACTGGTTTTGACGTCTGGTGATCCTGACCAAAGCTCTCCGGCGTCTTGACATCCATGTAAGGAGGAGGAAAATCAAGATCCCAATGAGGAGACCCATCAGTATTGACAAGCAGAACGCCAGGATGAGCTCCTCTGGATGGAAAGGTAATTAAATTTTGAGTATGTTATATCAAAAATCATTTTGAACAGTTGAAGGGTTTAGCCTACATTATAGCCTACTATTTTCATATTGAAAATATTTCATATTTACGGTTTAAATTGATATACAAATATAAGCTACAATGATAGTAAAACAAATGCACAGCAATTCTTACCAAAATCAATAGGTTTAAGTATTTCCCAAATCGCGTTAGTTTCATTTGAAGCCATAATGGTTAACAGAAGCATGTCAACATGCAGCCAAACTGAATCCAAGCCCACAAGGACGGTTCACTGTATTTCTCAGGGAATAAAAGGGAAGTTTGCATAAAGGGAAACATTGTCGTCATTCTTCCTGCCTCTTTACATGTAAAATTAGCAAGTGCTTGGCTTATCTGTTCAGGACAGAAATCCAGGGGAACAGAGCTGTTTCCTCTTGCATCATTTCCTTCGTTTCAGTGGATACAATACAATGGCTTCTTCAACCCATTATATTATAATTGACCAACTTACAGCTTTTTGTAGACCTTTCAGCACTTTAAATTTCCTACTTTTGCAGTAAAGTTGTTTTGAGATTGAGTGAGGATAAAAGGAAAATACTTAAGTAAAAACAAAAAACTGAACAATGCATCTATCGAGATAGTTTTGATTTGACACAGTTCCCATAGGAAAATGAAAACGCCCATGCAGGTGATAAGGTCTCAGTGTCAGAGGGGATTTCCTTACTGCCTTTATCTGTGCCTTATCACTGTATGTTTCATGATCTTAGAACTAAATAATAATACTCTTAAAAATACCCACCTAAAACTAGTGACTATATATTTTTTGCTAAATGTCTAAAAATGCAAGAAACATGAAGATAATATGCATTCAACTGAATTCAACCAAATTCCCAGGCTCTTTACATCCTGATACTGGCTTTTACTTTTTTTCTGGCTTTTAGAAAACAATAGCAGGACAGCCTTGCTCTGAGTTTAGAGTTTATTGCAAAAACATGAATGGCCAGCAGATGTCATTATTGAACCACGTTGTTCTTGATGGAGAGACTGGGTATCTATCTATCTATCTATCTATCTATCTATCTATCTATCTATCTATCTATCTATCTATCTATCTATCTATCTATCTATCTATCTATCTATCTATCTATCTATCTATCTATCTATCTATCTATCTATCTATCTATCTATCTATCTATCTATCTATCTATCTATCTATCTATCTATCTATCAACGCCCCCTTATTGTTCTCTTTAACACCGATAGGTGGCGGTAAAGGTCACATGAAGTAACCCGGCTTTGCAACATTGTTTAAAGGTTTCCAAAGCAACCCGTCTAACAGATCTTCACCCCCATCATCACATGAGACTCAAGAGCACTGAGGGGAAGGAAGCGTATTCTGCTCACGGTAATACACACACTACATACTACTACTAGCCTATACAAATGAAACGTATTCTGATGAATTGCACATTAATATTTCCTGTTTAATCTCCAAGCAAGCTTTTAGACTTCCGACAAGCTGTTTGCGCTGACATTTATCTTGTGTTGCTGAGTTTCTGTTGTCTTCACTTAGTTACTTGCATAACTTTGGATGATATGCATGCTAAGTCCATGATGCGTTTCATGTGCAATAAACATGTAAGATGAAAAGCTATTCCTTTTGTGCAAAGACTTTAAATTATGGATGAGCTCTATAACTAAAGCTCTTTTCCATATAATAGAAATCAGTCAAAAAGTCCACAGAGTATTATTATTACTATTACCAAACTGATAAAAATTAAATAAATATTAAATAACAGAAATGTATGTGATATAAAAGGAACCTGGTCTGTGCAGACATATAGAATGACTACAGTGTGCATACAGTACTATTCCACTGTAAAAAGGGGAAATGTACAGTTTCTGCCTGATTTTAAAAATAAATTTCATATGTGTAACCTTATTTATTTAACTGATTTAGTCACAATTAAATGAATGATGTTTTTTTTTTAACTTTATTTACACTAGTTAGTTTATATGTTACCTCATCTAAATCTTTTTACACCCATGCTGTTAATTTTTCTTCTTGGTTCACTAGATAGAAGAGGACTTGTGATTGGTCGACTACCTGGTTGGGCACCCAAATGAAACCTGCTTTTCTATTGGATCGTATCAAGTTCCTGGAGTTTCTGCATCAGAGAGAGAGAGAGAGAGGAAAGAGAGTTGTAGGAGGGGCAGATGGGGATGCCCCTTAAGAAAGTAGTGCAGTGTCTGCCGTCTAATGTGCCGACTGCATGAGTGATCCGGTGTCAGAGGAGCACAGGACTGTAGAGAGGGACCATGGCTTCCCTAAGCCCTTTCGGACGGTCCACCAAGGACATTATGAATGTGATGCAGAGGCTGCAAGGTAGGTGATGCTGTATTTCTGTTCTCCCAGCTCCCATGACCGTCCTCTGGCTCTATGAGTCAGGAGGAAATGTGCTGATTCAGTGCCTTCACACAGAGAGTTTGCCAGATGCCTCTTGTTGCACAAATGCACCATATTTGATAGCACAGGAACTTACCCACTTGAGAAATCAATATTGATGCTTTACATAATGGCTATGCGTGTCCATCCATTTATCTTTTAACTAATGTTGTCATCAAATACAGCTTATGGCAGTGTTGCAAACAGAAATGTTTGTGCATTTGAACTGTCCCGAGGGAATCATATGATGGGTTACGGACGCCTTGCTTTATCAGCTGAGGGTTCGAATGGACTGGTTTTGTGCTGCAGTACTTTAGGAAAGATCAGGTAGAGGATCTATTTGTGTCGTGATGCTTTCTGTGTATTTTTGGACATAATTGTGTCGGCTTGGTGCTGACATCAATTGGTAATTTAATTAAAATCACATAGATAGCATGTAATCTAACTACAAAGAGCTGTATTGTTAAATTGCCCTAGTCGTGGCTTTTTTTCCCCACAAAGACAATTGATAAAAGATTGAGCATTTGTGGTAATCCATTTGGGATTAGATTAAAAATAAGTTTAGCCCATGAAGGTCATCATTGTCTTTTTCTTACGGGAAGTTGGCCTTGACAAAAGGCCCTTATCAAAAAACTTGTGTTGCTGCCATAGAGAGAATAGTTTTGTTTGACCTTTCTTACTTGAATGATATTTACATTCTTTATGATAAGGTTGTTTTAGTTTACTGGAATGCTATGTCATGTCATATCAAATGCATTTGAGACACATTTCTGCCAATATGGTGCCTGCCAACATAATGAGTATGGCTTTTTAGGTGGCAGGAAAGGTAATATGTTTTGCAATCTTTTTCGGAGGAAGTCAAAATATAAAACCACCCTAAAGAAAAACATAGAAGCGATGATTGCTGTTTTGGGAGCTAGTGATGACGTTGGGATGCAGGGGCTCATGCTGGTAGGAAAATGTTTCCATAATCCACCTGTTTTGCTGGGCAGATAAAATATTATTCATCACCAAATCCACATGATTAAAGGGATAGCCTAGCCTAGTGTCATCATTTACTCCCTCATATAATTCCAAATCTATGATCTTTTATCTTTTATTTTTTCTATGACAGCGCTGTTATTGTTAAATAAAATTGTTATAAAGTTCAAATGAAATACATTATAAATATTATATGAAGAACTTAAACTAAAAAAAAAAACAGTTGCTTTGCAACTAACTGAAATAATGAAGTTTAAGTTGAGATACTAAAATGGAACTAAAATAAGTTAAAGCTAATAAAAAACAAGCAAACATACAAAAAATGTAACTAAAATGACTGAAAATATTACACAAACTCATTCAAAATATGAATAAATACTATAATACTATGGTGAATAATACTAAAAGAACACTGTTCAGTTGTCTCATTGTTGTACAATGAAAGTCAAAGGGCTCCTATGTTGTTTGGTTCACCAAATTCTTCAAACAAATGTTTTGTCTTCCACAGTAGTAAGAAAGTCAAAAGGTTCTAATGTCATAAAAGTGCATAAATTATGCCAGAATAAATTTTTTTAGATCTTGTGGATCCTTAAGTAAGTTATTTCTTAGAAATATGTATAATATTGGAAAACAACCCAAACAAACACACTAGCACACCAACTTTCATTGCTCCGCCGCTAAAATGGATGTCTCTTTATCATAGCTGAAGCGAAGCAAAGCAAAATAATTATTTGCAAAAAATGAGGCGAAGATGATGAATGACTCTCCAAAACCGTCCTATTATATTACAGCTAATATTACAACAACAGTATATCTTGGTTCTGTGAACTGTATCAAAACCAGTGTTACTCGCATACAGAGCAGAAACAACTCAACGGCGGCCATTTTCAGGCCTTCCTGCTTTGGTCTCTCCAGCGCTGGAAAGCTTTTCTAATATAATCGCTGGTCCTAAAGCTCTTGCCTGATCGTAACCCTTCTTTTTCCACTGATATTCCTCAGACCTTTTCCATTTTGCAATGTCTCTCAGTCATCTCTCTTTCTACAGTCTTTCTTCAAATCTCTCTCTTGCTCACTCTCTCTCCTCCCCCATCCTGAGTGGACACGCCCCCGATTGCTGATTGACTACAAGTGTGTTGTGGTGCTCGGTCCGATCCACTCTCAACAGCGTTTTACAGAAATCACTTACTGCACCTTTAAGCTTGCATCTATATTACTTTTGCTTGTACCCTAGAAACTCTAGATTATAATAAAACACCCAGACTAATATCCTGGATGCCCATATATTGTTCAGTGCTGTTGTCTAAGAGCTGGACAGGGACTCTAGAGGAGTAGGTGGTGTGTGTGGGAACAGGTAAAACCTGACACCTCTTTGATGTCCTGTCCTTGGAAGATGGAACAGATCGATATTTGGACTCTGGCGTTGTGTGCCCCTGCTTATTAACTGATGGCTGTTACTCCGTGTTGGCAGTGGACAGGGGCAAGTCTATAAAAATGACAAATTAGCTGTATTTAGTTCTGTGCCCATCTACTGGGTTTGATGGCAACCCGCTGGTCGAGTACAGCGAAACTTTTGAGAGCGTTAATCTCGTGACTGAGTGAAAGCAGATGTTTCGCTGTGGGCTTTCATGGAAGATTAGCTAATGTCGGCATCAGGCTGGTACAATTGTCTGCTCAATAATTGATTTAAGAAGGATTTCAACAACTCTTATGACAATAAGCGGAGCAGGAGAATATGGAAAGAGGGATAATACAAGCGTAAGTGTTGCATAACTTACCTTTTAAACTTAATAACCAGGTATGCTGGGTAACATAATAGTAATGACTGACTGTGACCTATCTGGATTTACAGATGTATTTACAAAAAAAGGTTTCTTTTTAGTTCAGGTACAATTGATTTATCTAATTGAGTTCATTTAAAATAAGCATGAAACATTTTGCTTTCCTAATATGATATTTTCAGAAAGTATGTAGGATGGGACTTGATTTTATTAGCCTAATCAAATAATTTGGATTGGATGGTAAAAAGTGTCTGTATGGGATGTGGATTTTTTTTTCTTAAAAATAACACACACTGATAAATAATGCATATATAAGACCATGAAGGTGTTTTAAGAAAGTAAATATAGTGTCAGGCTGACATTACGGTTTTATCTGTGAGATTTTATTTTCACAAAAGCCTGCTCAAACTCACAATCCTGTCCTGAACAACTCATAAAATTCATAAAAAACACTCTTCATGAATAGTTAAAGATGCTCAGGGATGAAAGTGTGTGTGATGCATGTGCCCTTTTTCAAACCTCTAATGCATTTCCTATGTAACTTAGAAGATATTGTGCTACTTCTTTGTAAAGGATTTATGTTTATTGCTTATCACCATGGCAATGCCCACATGCTCATAGTCTTCAGGGCGAAACAAGAAGCGTGACTCAAGCTGCAGAGAGGAACTTATTATTCAGACACTCCAGGAAGGAAGTTGCATATGCGCGATAACTGGCACTTCTGTTTTTACCGCCAAAATTTCAAGTCACATATGCGTTTAGTGCAGGAAGTCTGAGTTTAGAATAAATTATTATCTTTTTTTAGATGGAAGATGTACCTACATAACCCACCTGCATATAAACCCACTTTAGCAACATAGCAACGCCCTAGCAACCATCCGAAATACCCTAGCAACATGACGATAAATCTTGACAAGCATAATTTACATAGATTTAAAAAAGGTAAAAAAGATTTATAGTGCATGTTAAGTTTCCGAGTCTGTACATTTTCTTATGCGCTGTAGATTTGGTATTTGATGTTGGCACAGCAGTTGCATTTTTGGCGAATTCAGTTGAATTATGTTCATGCATGCCATGTGGTCAAATGTTTTTTGCATCAGAAGAGGTGTGTGCTCGTTACCATGGCACATCAACAGAGAATAAGGCGATGTGTGGTTTATGTGACAGAAGGTCTGTGGTTTCTGTTTTCAGAGTAACTTCTTTTGGTTTCAGTGGCGCATGCCTATTCAGAGCGTGTGGTAAAAGCATGTGACGTCTTCCCTACATTGGCACGAATGATTTTTATACAGTAGCCATTTCCTTTCCAAACTCTCCAACAAAGAAGTCTCTTGTTGTTTATTGAGAACGTTTGTAAAAGAATGTTGTTGTCTTGATTGAATTGTTAAAAATATATTCATTGTTAAAACGATGAGGGACGTGATCACGTGTTTGGTAGTGGTGGGGGAAAAAATCGATTCTGTTCAGTATCGCGATATTTTGCGCCCGCAATTATATCGATACAGTAGCGCAAAGTATCGCAATATTTAATTATAAAATTATCTGTTTTACTTCCGGGTTTTCTCGGAGTTTACTCTGATAATTTACATTCGCGTATTACATCCACAAGGAAGCGCTTGTTGCGGTGCTTTGTTGTCGTGCATTCAACCGGAAATTCAAATGAAAATGTAGATGCCAAGTGCAAGTTTAGCATAGATATATTTCCACTCCCTGGACTGAGCGCTTGAGACTTTCGCTCTCCGTCAAGCGATCATTCTGTGTGTGTGACCAGACGGGCTCTGGTGTGACGTACCCAGCACCTACTCTAGTGTGAAGGCGCGCGACTCGCCGGCCCGTTTCTCTCACGCACGCAAAGAGAGCGAGAGAGAGTTACATTATACCACGCAAAATCGACGCGCTACATGTAAACGATTTCTTGTTTGTATTTTCCTGTCAAAATAACTGAGTTCATCTGGTATTATTCAGCTTTTAAGAACAAGCAGAAGAGATGCCGGTTTCTCCGGTAGTGGGTGGAAGTGGAACTAATGCGCAAACGGCAATCTTATTGGATGGCACCTATGCCTGTTTTAATTTCAGCAAATCAGAGCAAACGAATGCTGTCAAATGATTTACATTCATGAACCAAGCAGCTCATGTGTTGTAGGCCTATATATTATATATTTTTATAGACTATAGTTGTATATTGTCATTATTATTAGTAGAATTAGTAGTAGGAGATTATCTTTTAATAATAATTACTATTATCTTTTTTTTTTTTACAGAAACACTGAATGACCAACAGTATCTTAAGCACCACTAGTTCAGTTTAAGTTTAGTTAAAATTAAAAATATGCATTCATGCATGATTATCAAGTTTTAGTTCTAATTACTGAAGTTCTATCATTAAATAGGCTAATGCTTGATTATCATAATATAATGCTTGATTGACTGATTTTAAGAGTGTACATTTAGATATTTATAAAGCTGTGCCATTCAATGATAAGCTGATTTGGTGGAATTATATATAAAAGTTTTTTGCAGTTCAGTTAATGTGTAGAAGATAATATTCACAGAATTAAATGTGACATTTGAAGTGAGTTGAGTCTTATTTTCCTCTATTTTTTGTAATGCCTTTGAATAATATGGGGGGCATGAATCGCAATATATTGCAGAATCGAATCGCAATACTTGCTGTATCGCAATATGTTAAGAATCGCAATAATATTGAATCGTGGCCCAAATATCGCAATACTATCGAATCGTCACATTTTTGCCAATTCCCACCCCTAGTGTTTGGTCTGCAACGCTCAAATCTGACTCTTGATCTGATGCTCTCTCTAATTAAAGACATTGCTGTCATCACATTGAACAAAATACATATACATTATTGCAATAGATGTAGGTAATTCAATGCAGACAGAGACTGTTTTAAAAGGACACTTGAGGGCAGTATTTCAGTGTTCAATATTTTTTCGAAATATTTAAATGATTATTAATTCATCCTATAAAATCAACATTTGCATTTTTCCCTAGCGGCCAGTTGAAACTGCAGCAGTGATGTGAAGAGTGTTAAAGACATTCTCCATTCAGCAGATGACGGCAACATCTGACCTGTTTCTCGTGATATCATCTGTCACGAGTATGTGTTGAACACATTTAAATTTCAGATGCTCCACACACTTCTATGTGTAGACTAAAAGTGACTGTATGCTCATTAATACTATAATTAACTGCAATTCTTGATGCTGGCAATGAGTGCAAGTGAACAACACTAGACATTAGAATAACTGAATTGATAATGCACACTTTATGAGTATAGTGGGGATGATCTAGCTTGTCGTGTTGCAGCGCTTTGACTGTAACAGTAATGATCATCTATTGATTGCTGATGGAGAACTGTTGGCTTTTGGAAATTGTATTTGCATTCTGCGCTAGTATAAATTTGTTTTTTTTTAAACTCAATATTGTATCCCTGAAAGCTTTACATT
The DNA here is from genome assembly GCA_036326025.1 of Chrosomus eos. Taxonomy (NCBI): domain Eukaryota; kingdom Metazoa; phylum Chordata; class Actinopteri; order Cypriniformes; family Leuciscidae; genus Chrosomus; species Chrosomus eos. Next base: position 28,721,068 of record CM070832.1, read on the forward strand.
ATCCTGCGCTCACGTTTCAGGACTGGACAGCTCCATAAAATACATGGATACAGTGTTGGGTGTATGCATTACTAAGTAATTAATTACTGTAATTGAAAAAATACTGTTCTTAAGAAAAAGTAAAGAAGAGGATTACTCTTATTTTTCTGTAATTACGTTATTTCTGATGTAATTGCATTAGATACAGTACAGACCATAGAACAATTTTATAATTCTATATATTCAAAACAATAGTGGATCGAAACCTCCAAATTTAACATCTAATATTAAAATAATGTAGCCGTGTGTCTTTAAATAAGGAGAAGAATAATTTATGCAATTTTATTTTATTTATTTGAAAGAATTAAAAGAGAAGTTTCATGACTATCCTTGCATTCTTCAACTGGTCGAGGTTGATATGGGATTTAGAAAGTAAGTAATGCCATATTATTCAGAGAGAGCAATTATAACAGTAATCTATTTACACTGTTGAAAATAGCAAGTTAGCAACTAGTAATTAATTTTTTTTTTAAAGTAACTTACCCAACACTATATATATTAGGGGTGTAACAATACCCTCATGTCACGATTCGATACATATCACGATACTGAACTCACGATACAATATTATTGCGATACTCCAAGACATATGATAAAAGGTTAACAAAATATTTACTGTTGATTAAAATGCTAACTTTGATATTACATTGTGTGTGTAAATGAATAGTCTTTTAACCCAAGCACAATGGTGACACCAGAATAAAAATATTCATGATTCTGAAACTGAAAATACAGAACTATTTTAGACGAGTATTCTTGTACTTTTTCACTGACTAGATATATTTAAATTGGACACTTTGGACACTTGTTGGACACTTTTTACTGGTCAGGTAACATTTTGGTATAATCAGGACCCACAAATATCCCCCCATTGCATTATTATACATTATAATCAACATATTGTAGTTTAAGTAGTACTACTGACACTAAAACTCTGAAAACTTGCATTTTTTCTCTCACACAGTAAATTTTTTTTTTTTTTTTGGGAGGGGGGGGGACTATCCACGATACGTATTGTTGCATTTTTGTATTGCAATATATTGTGGCACGATATATTGTTACACCCCTAATATATAGTGTGTGTGTGTGTGTGTGTGTGTGTGTGTGTGTGTGTGTGTGTGTGTGTGTGTGTGTGTGTGTGTTTTCTCTTGCCATTTCTTACCTTATTCTAGTCCACACACTGTCAGGTCTTTTTAATCTGTTTTAAAGAACACTGAGCTTTAACCCTGTTAACTGATAGAATCAAATTGTTTGTGACTCATGAGCATGTGTCATGTGATAGCACTTTTTTCACGAATTTCATTATCTTCTGTGACTGAAACAGTTTGAGGTACATTCCTCAATCTTTAACACAAAAGGCTTTTTGAGATATTAATACCTGAGATATAAATACCTGAGCTATTCTACTGTGAGTGAGCGGAGAATGGATTTTTTCCTCTAAGTGGATTTGCGAAGGAACAATTATATTTTGTAAATGCACTTGCGTTTCAATGCACCAAGACATGAGATTGAATTAAGTAATTTAATATAGGGTGTTTTATTAAACAAGACACAACACAAAGCAATGCATGCCTGGAAGACTTTGGGGATGTACATTAGATGGTCTTATATTTGCTCAATTAAATGTATATCAGGATAAAATAAATATGTTGTCAGGTGGATTGGGTTTTTGTAGCTGATGGTCAGGAATAAAAGAGTGATGTCACTGACTGCACCGTAGCAGGTGGCAGATGCGTTTGCTCTAGCTGTGACATAAATGATTCAATACTTTGAGTGCAGTTGGTTCCCAGTTGCCTTATAGCCATTTGCAAATAATGCATGTATAATTTAGTATGATTAAATTCATGGCGTGAATGAATTTTGCCATAGACACGTACAGAATCAAAAAGACTTAAAGGATTTAAAGTCAACATGAGTGAAATACAATATTAAATGAGAACATTTTTATCCATTGGGACTTTATTTTACTTTATTACCTTGATATACCAATATTCCAAAGTAAAAAGTTGGTTAGATTTTTTAATGGTTTTGAAAGAAGTATCTTATGCTCACCAAAGCTGCATTTATTTGATCAGAAATATAGAAAAAAGTTTGAAATTATTAATATTATTACAATTTAAAATAAGTGTTTTGAATTTGAATTTATTTTAAAATGTAATTTATTACTATTATACTGTTATTACTCCAGTCTTCAGTGATCTGAAGTGATCTTCACATGATCCTTCACAAATCATTCTAATATGCTGATTTGATTTATTTTTATAATACATATTTGAAAATAGTTGTGATGTTTAATATATTTGCGGAAACCATGATACTTTTTTTAGGATTGTTACAGAGGTGTTCTGGGTGGTTGCCAGGGTGTTGCTAGGTGGTTACTAAATGATTGTCCAAGTCAAAATAGTCCACTTCGAGGTCTCTTTATTCCTCCTTCAGTGTAAGTCAATGGACACATGACATGTGATTTGAAGTATCATTTATGTCTGAAGCACAACTGTTGTAGGATAAATTACTTGCCAAAGTTTAATACTTAGGGTTAGTCGTTTGTTGAATCCCTATTACTAAGCCAAATTAAAAGTAATAGTTGCGTCATCAAACACTCCAATTATGTTTAATTAATAAATTAATAAATCATGCACAATTTTGATTTCTCATTTGTAAAGACAAAAAAAAGTCACTCTATGTGGTTTGCATCTTACACATGCAAATCATACACACTCACAGTAATTATGTTATGCACACTTATGTTAAGTCCCCGGTTGTACAGCATTCTGGACTGCAACGAATCTGATTATTTGCTAAGCCATTCTTGCATTAGGGTGTCTGCAGTGCTTGTAGTGGAGTTCAAGCTGTGTAGCGCGAGTACTGACCCCCACCCACCCATATAAATCAGGGCAGCACCAGCTGCCCAGTGACATCACAGCCCCCCGCGTGCTGATTGGAGGATCAGTGCCATAGCCGGTTAGTATGGCTGCAGCTGTGGGATGCTGCTAGAACTAGAACAGACCTGAACGGCGGAGCATCCACACCGGCACGACTCCACAACAGGAAGTCGCCTGGCTCATAAAAACTGCCCCCGATTATCAGCCTATCCACAGCGGAGGAGGAGAGAGAGAGAGAGAGAGAGAGAGAGGGAGACAACAGGAGGAGGGGGAGGTCCCATCCTCCAGCACTCAGTCGCACTGTGTTTTCACACGGAAAGCTCCTGCTTCCCGGAGGAAATAAAGGATAGCTGATCTGGTTTTCCTCCCTGAATGACACGCACACAATATCACACATGAAGGACACACAGAAACGGAGGGAATGCAGGGTGCACAATGGCTCACTTTAAGGACGTAGCTGTGAAAAAGACCACGTCTCTGAATCTGGTGACGGGATTCTTTCAGTATCTCCGCGGTAAGTGGGACATCGATGTCTCCTCTCATCCGACTGGATATTTCAGGAGTGTGGGAGACACTAGCTCAGATTCACATGTAGTCTGTGCTTCACTGAATGTAGGTGAAACAGATGCATGATCCAGATATGCAGTGACACGTCTCTGGGTCATATGGCTCACTAGACATTATTGGGCAGCTGAGGTCTTCCTCGTCTTCGTCCTCGGGAGAGGTAATCACCGTGTTGGCACGGGTCACGGCTGCACACGAGTGCTGATGTTAACCTCTTTACAGCTGCGCATGTTGGATTATAATGGCTGTGGCATGCCATGTGTGCTACTGTACATGGATGCTTCTTAAACATGCTCTGTGCATTGCAGTAGAACATGCATGCAAACATAGGATGTTGTCTCTTGTGAATATGGCTGGTCCGTCTGAGCCCATCATGCATAAATATGTCTGGTGGGTGTTTGTTGGTGACCTGGATGAGCTTTTCTGTATCTCGAAATGCTCTGCAAGATGTGTATATTGTGTTAGCAGTTGTCACACACTTCCATTACTGCTGTTTTACTAAGTCAAACATCCCTAATGCTATTGCTCATATTTAGGGTTAATGATCTGAGTGAGCAGTAGTAAATAGTTACAGTATTAAACTTTTTCCACCTGGCAGATGATAAAAAAATAACAGCAACAACCTGAACACATGAGGTATCACTCAGAACATCTTTATAGATGCATAGCAAGCAACACCCTTGAAACCACTTGCCTTGGCATTTGGCCCTGACAACCTCTTAGAACATCTTTATAGCGGCATAGTAATGCCCTGGAAACCACTCAAAACTCCTTTGCAAACACATAGCAACACCCTGGCAACCGCCCAGATCATCATACTGAAGCAACTTCATAGCAAAGCCCTTGCAGCCACCCAGAACATCCTAGCAACCACTCATAACATCTTCATGACTGCATAGAAACTTTCTAGCAGCTGTTTAGCAACACCCTGTCAACCACCCAGAACATCTTAACAACTCATTAGCTGTGCCCTGACAGCCACTCAAAAATGCCAGGCTGCATAGCAACAGCCTGGTAACCACCAGAACACCTTTGCAGTCAGTTTGCAAGATCCACACAGATCATCCTAACAATTGCTTGACAACACCCTGGCAACTACTCAGAACATCTTTATGGCTGCATAGCAACCACATAGCAACACTTTTCAATGCCTTGGCAACCATCTAAAACATCATAGCAACTGCATAGCAATGCCCTAACAACTACTCAGAACATCTTTATGGCTGCATAACAATGGCCTGGCAACCACTCCTTTGCAAAAAAAAAAAAACACCCTGGCAGCCGCTCAGAACATCCTACTGTAGTAACTTCATAGCAATGCCCTGGCAACCACCCAGAACATCCTAGCAACCATTCATAACATCTTAATGGCTGCATAAAAACTTTGTAGTAGACGCTTAGCAACAGCCTGGCAACCAGCCAGAACATCTTAACTCGATAGCAGTGTCCTGACAGCCACTCAGAAAGTCTTTTAGGCTGCATAACAACAACCTGGCAACCACCTTTGCAGTCACTTTACAACACCCTAGCAACCACACAGAACATCCAAACAACTGTTAGACAATTACCCTGGCATCTGCTCAGAACTTCTTTACGGCTGCATAGCAATGGCCTGGCAACAACGCAGAAAACCTTTGCAACTACAAAGCAAAAGGCTGGCTGCCGCCCAGAACACACTAACAAATTGCATAACAACAACCTGACAACCACCCAAAACATCCTAGCAACTGCATAGCAATGCGTTAACAACCATCCCATAACACCACAGCACTGTGGCGATGACTTGTGCACAGACAAGAGCTATTCACGTTTTTTTTCGGGAAATGTAAAAATCTAGTTTTAAATGAAGTCTTCTTAAGAGCTTGTGATTTGCAACATAAGGAGCATATCTTTGTTACTTTTTAAAATATGAGTTTATGTTGTTAATGTTGAGTACTACGGGCCATATTTACTAACACCTTGTACTAGCACAAACCTTCTCTTTGGCGTTAAAAAACTACTGTCACGATTCGATTTACTAAAGACACACAGTGAAAAGATAGCGCTTAAAGGTGAACTAAGTAACTTTTTTACCTTAACCGAACAGCTTTGGAGTCATTGTAATGTTTATATTACTGATTTCGTGTTGAATGGTGGTCGTCTCGCCCCCCCCCCCCCCCCCCCCCCCCCCCTTTTTTTGCAGGGTGGTAGGGGAAGACTCATTAATATTCATTGAGGAACTCATCCCTGATTGGTCTGATGACCTATGACCTACCCCTAACCCCGCCCTAAACCTACCCGTCAATGGGGTTAAGACCAATCAGGGAATGAATATTAATGAGTCTTCCCCTACCACCCTGCAAAAAAAAAAATTCACGGCCCGCCGGCCGCAGCATCAGGAAGTGTCGCGTGATATCAGGTCTCGCGATGTAACGAATTGCTTTACGGCAAGAAAGATCTGCTAAAATGAGCATCAAACAGAAATAACCCAGCGCAGTATACATGTGGTGTTCGAGGCGCACATACAATACAGACTGCCGACAGTTCAACAGGGCGCGCGCAGCTCTTAAAGGGGCCACACCTTATTTCCACTCGTTACAGCTTTACTGAACAGGTACCGGTGTACAGGGGGAGGTGATCCGGCCGTGAGTGCAGAGACATCTCTGCTAGAGTGATATTTACGACAGTACGAGTATCCCACAGCGACTCTAGGGGTCACTGTTTGACAAAAACGGAAATCCTGCATAGTGCTGCTTTAAAAAAAGGCCTGGACAGGGTTATTTTTGCGGCTGACCTTATTGCATATAGCCTGGTCCCACCATACATAGAGTCTGGCATCGCTCCATTGACAAGCATTAACTTCCTTGTAGGCGGGAACTCTATTGAAGTCTAAAACTATTGGACCTTCTCAGAGTCACTCTGGATCTGCCATAACCAATCGCTAACGTTTGGTCGCGACGTATGTCATGTATACCATTCACCACTAACGGAGAGAGCTGGAAAATCAAACTTTTCCCGAACCCAGTGGGGAGGAGGGTCACAACATCATGGCCACCATCAAAACTAAGCAAAGATTGTTCTTGCTTGCTCCGGCTTTAACTTCTTGATATTCGGCAGCGTTGCCACAACGGGCCGAATGGCTTCGCTCGCATCTTTATCCATTACTGCCATTACTGAACTACAACTCAAAATAACGCACGACATCAACGTCATCGTTCTCAGCCACTCCCTCTGTTCGCTGATTGGCCCGGTAAAAAATTGACCGGAGAAAACCGAAGTCTACAGCACAATCCCACACGTAGTACTGAAGGAAAATGAAAATTGAGCGGAAGTACGTAGGAGGGCGGAGCCATGCTATATTGCATATGCATTTGTAGTTTCCCTTTCAGACACAACACTTATGGGAGGACACTATTTAAATGTATCATGCAAGGTGATTTACTAAGGTTTGCACTATTCTATTTGCTTGTATTTGCGCCATTATTTAACACCCTAAAAAAAAACATGTTTTAAACCAGATGCTAATTTGGTAGATTGCGTTGGTCATTATGCGTCTGTGTTCTTTAATTTGCGCATCGCCAGTAGATTACATGCAGAACTTTACACTCCCATCTGCACTTTTATGGGATTGCGCTCTAATGCTAATTTGCCCTGTTTAGTAAATCTGGCCCTAGATCTAATGGGAATATTGCCCCATGTTTCTGATATCATGTCAATGTTTTTGCCTATGCCACATGTGGACTCTCTGCTCTTCTGTGCTGGTAAAAATCTCCTCTCTCGCTCTGAACGCAGGCTTAATGAAACTGTATAATATTCAATATTAAACCCTCTTGAATGCATTTTTTTTCTCTCACAAATATAACAAAATCACTAGGTGAGTCATGATGGTTGTGAGCAGAATGAAGGCAGGAATCTGTTTTGAACAGTATCATTTATCGAATCACTTATGGTGTCTCTCTCTTCTGCAGATGAACAGGAGTCGGTGCAGAAAAGAACTTTTACAAAGTGGATTAATTCACACTTGGCCAAGGTAAGATGTTTTGCAATATTTTTCATCTGAATGCCCCAATGTTTTGCTTCTAGTACTATTTACACTGAATTACAATACAACAGTGACTCAAACTGTTCTGGGGCACTTTTGCACTTTTAAAAATTACACATTTTTCTGAGCCGTTTTTGTTGTGAGTTTCAATCCTGTGGTGTCGCAATCATTTTTAGTAGATCTGTGATTTTCTTTCCTCAGACTGACAAAAAAAATCTTCATTTTGAAAAGTAGTACTGTTCAAAAGTTTGTGGTCAGTAAAAAATCATAAAAAAATTATACTTTTATTTAGCAAGGCTGCATTAAATTGATCAAAAGTTCTTGAGACGAAAACTGGAGTAAAATTCAGCTTTGCCGTCACATGAATAAATTACATTTTAAAATATATTGAAATAGACAACAGTTCTTTTAAATTGTAATAATGTTTCACAATATTACAGTTTTTACTGTATTTTCCATCGAATAAATGCAGCATTGGTCAGCATAAAAAAGTTTAAGTAGCTTTTTTGTGCCAGTATATATCATAATAGACAGTAGGGCTGCACAATATACCGTTTTAGCATCGATTTTGCAGGATGTGCGCTATCAAGTACAGGGATTGTATAGTTGTATATCTACAATATATCAACGTATATCTGTACGGCCAGTCCCCACGGTTTGAAACGCATGTGATTCTTGGATTTCAACCATCATCAAAGTTCAACCACCATTGAGTAAAAGTTTATCATTTGCACGCGTTTTAGGTCTTATCAGTTTAAAAATTCAAGCAATTTTAAACCCTTTGAGTGCAAGAAGATGCAAAAGAGATCTCAACTCGGATCTCGAGCACTGTTTTCTGTGCGCACACACAGAGCTGAGCAGATCACGCGAACTCTGAATTACGGATGCATATATTATTATTCCGGATGCATTATATTGGATCCGTGCATTAGCTCTTAAAGTGACAGCAGCTTAAATAACCTGCTGCTGTCTGTGTATATCTGTGTATGTTTGTGCATATCTCATATTCACACAAGTCTTGTATATTCCAAAAAGTATCACAAGAATGGGAATATGCATGGAAATGATATGCAGATGACGTTATGCATAGTAAAACTAGGCTTTGTAAGGTCCATTTGTGATTATTTTGGGAAGGAGAAGGGGTGGAGATGCATGTATGCACAATCTTCTTCTGACTAGGTTTTATAAAGGGAATTTTGTGCAGGTTCTGGCGTATAATCTGAAAAAGTTTGTGCGTACACAAAATATAGCTTTTGTGCGGACGCACACTTTTAGGATAAAATCTACGGAAAGTTGTATACATGAGGCCCCTGGTGAAATTGTTTTCATGTTGCAACATATATCGCAGAAAAACAAAATATCACAATATCAGTTTTTTTCCAAAATCGTGCAGTCCGACTGTCAGTAACTGAATATCTAATGCTAAACAGCTGATGCTGATTTTACTCTGAGGGAACACACCAGCATCTTAAGCAGTGATGGCTGTGTTACCGTCCTCCTCCTGTCTTCCTGACCCATCATCCTTGAACAGCGAATGGTCCATGTGATTAGTTTTTTGCCTAATGTCATAATGACTCTAAAGGGCAAATGTCTGTGTAACTGAGTAAAGCTCAGATGATTAAAGGCTGTTCGTCGTCTGGACAGTAAACAGTGAGTGAGGGGGCGTAATGCTGTAATACTCTAATAAAAATCATGAAGGGCACTGTTTGTGCTGTGGGCTTTGAGGATGAATGCTGTGTTGTGATGGCGTCCAACTGCCATGGCCAAGACAAGTGGGTGATCTTGTGTTAGTACGCTGAGCATTAAAGACTGAAAAACTGCTCTGAATTTATGAAATGCTGACATATAGTTGATTATTATGCATATATGGAAGCCCATTTCCTCCACATAAAAAACATGCTGTGGTAAATCATATTTATAGCAATGTTTATAATGCATAGTTATGACATCAAAAGATGAAATTGGCGTAATTATGTCACCTAAAATATAAAAGTCAAAATTATGATGTAACAAAAAGTAAGGCTGCACAATATAAAAAAATCTCACCAGATGACTTGAATAGCTCTATTTGAAAAGTCATGACAAAATATATTATTATGTCATAATTATGTCACCTAAAAGTCAAAATTATGCTTCCCAAACTTTTAGGGAGGATGCAGGTCTTTTTGTTTGTTTGCTACTTTTTGTCAAGTTCACTTCTTCTGTTTACAAGTCAGATAATCTGTGTTGACATGTTGTGTCTCTTGTCTTGTTAGAGTATTGGCATGGGACAGACACTTATATCTGACAGGTGAAAGCATTTTAACTGGACAGAGACATTTTATCGTACTTTGTTACATTCGACATTGTTGAGATATTTCCCCTGAACACAACTTGCGTTATGTGGAAATGTGGATTGAAGTGTGTTGGGAAGTCTTGGACACTGTGTGTATGTGCAGATGGTCGTCGAGAGGGGCTGGAACAATTCTCAGTGGGAAGAAGCTTCGCTCCTGAGGTCTTTGACACGTGACACTTTGACACGTGAAAAAAAGGGTTTGTTTTTCCAAAAGAAAAGGCATCCTCATGAAAATGCATTTGAAAATAAAAGGAAGTTACTACATTTTTGTTGATGTGGTAGGGAAATGGCTTTAATTGCACATAGTAAATGATGACATCAGCAGTCCATTGTTGATAGTCACATGGTTTTGTATAATGACCCACATCTTGGAAAGTAAAAGCGGAGCTGTTGTGGTGTGTTGTTGCCCCTCCCTCTCTCCTCATTATGCGTGATTAGTTGTCTTTGGTGACGTGGCACTTTGCAGCACAAAGAGAGGATAATCTGACATAAATGGTGGGTTTAAGTATTCCAGTCAGTGCAGATTGCTCTGAGGGGCCTTTTGTTCCACACAATCTGCTGCACAACAGTTCAAAGCACGGCTATGAAGAGCTTGAAGAATCCCAGTAATGTGTGCAGCAGCGAGTGGGTCCACTGCAGACTGCACAGAAAGCACACGCTCAGTGCATACTAACTGAGCTGCAGAATATGCTATGTAATGCTTCATGCCTGCTATACAGATTCACATCTCTGTCTGTGCGTTGTGGGTCCGTCTGCTTGTTGGCCTGTCTGTCCAGCTATTTTTTAAAAATGTTTTATTTAATTTTTTTGCTTTTTTTAAACAAAAACAAATCTAGAGTTACATTTCTTGCTTCCTTTATTTTCTCATTAGTCAGCATGCCCAAAGCAAATGTGTTTGCACATTACTTTCATGATGGAAAGTTTTGTCTATTTTTGTTTGACCTCTGACTTCTCTGTTATCTTTTCCTATTGTGTCCATTTCCTTTCATATTTTAAAGCAGATTTGCAATTTTATTATGATTTTTGTACAGGAGCAGATTAGGGATTTTCAATCTAAACTCCTGTCTGAATCATGTCTATATACTTCAGTATGTGCTAGCCCTTAAAAATATGGTACAGTAGCAGTATGATGATGCGGTTATTAGAGAGTAATACTACATTGGTACACTAATGGTTTGGGGTTGGTAAGATTTTCTTTTTTTTTAAAAGAAGACTCTTCTGCTCACCAAGACTGCATTTATTTGAACGAAAATACAATAAATACAGCAATATTGTTAAATATTTGTACATTTGAGAGTATAACTGTTTTCTATTTGAATATATTTTAAAATTTAATTTAATCTCTGTGATGCAAAGCTGAATTTTCAGCATCATTACTCAAGTCTGATGTCACATGATCCTTCAGAAATCATTCTTATATGATTAATATGCTGCTCAAGAAACATTTACTATTATTATCAATATTAGTATAAACAGTTGTGCTGCTTCATATTTTTGTTGAATCTGTGATAAAAAAAAATCAGGATTCTTTGAGGAATAGAAAGTTCAAAAGAACAGAATTTATTTGAAATAGAAATCTTTAGTAACATTAAAAATGTTTTTTTCTGTCACTTGTTTGATCAATGTAGTTTGTCTAAAAAACATTTTTTTAAAACGTTAAAAAAACACTTCATTTTACAGTGTCTTTGTTATACACGTTACATGTAGTTACTATAGTAATTACTATAAATTGTTCTTAATTACATACATCTAACCTAAACCACACTCTTATCCTAATACTAACCCTATAGTAAGTACATGTAGCTAATTATTAATACTCAGTACTTAAATGTATATTTACACTGTAACACGGACACCTTAAAATAAAGTGTAACCAAAAATTCTTACTGACCCCTTATGTTTAAACGGTACGTATATGATACTGAAAAATAAATTTGCATGTGCTTTTAAAATAAAGTTTATTTGTGCGTGTGTGTTGTGTGTGTGTGTGTGTGTGTGTGGTGTGTGTGGTGTGTTTGTAGTTTCATCTGCCTGCACAGCTTGTAGTTTCAGTCTTTGTGCGTCAGGTTGCATGACAAGTTTGGTTAAAGTGTGATGTGTGAAGGAAAAATAAAAGAGTGTGTTTCAGTATGAAGAGACCCCTCATAAACTGACACTTTACCAACTCTTGTTTGCACGTCTCAATATGAACCGAACACTTCTTCAATTGATCTGAGCACCCTTTTTTTTTTACCTATTCACTATAAATAATTAATTCAATCGCCTCTTTTTTTATTTCTCCGAAGGAATTTTTTTTGAGAAATATCTGTGACAACTTGTTATACTTTGTGAATGCTGAGCTACTGTATGAAATGGTATCTTCTGAGCAATAAACTTTAATTCCCCTGGGAATGAAGAAGGACTGACCTAAAAACATTCATATGTATTTATTCAGCAGATGATCTAAACCGACCTATAAAGTAGAAAAAGAATAAATTATAGCGAGAACACCATAGCACAATGGCATAAAGCGTCCAACACATTTGTGTTCAAAAAGTAATCTTTTTTTCCCTCTTCTATTTGTCCTTTTCCAGCACAAACCTCCGTTTGAAGTCAACGACCTCTTTGAGGACATCAAGGATGGAGTGAAACTGCTGGCTCTGTTAGAGGTGCTGTCTGGACAGAGATTAGTAAGTGATGCAATATCTGCAGATTATCCCTTTGTGAAACCTCTGCATTCAGCACAGGAGCAGCTGGCGCGTGTCAGCCTACGCTGTCTGTTTAATGCCGAGGTGATGGGCTCATTTCTGCTCCTGATAAACCTCTCTTATTTCCCCGCAGCCATGCGAACAGGGCCGCCAACTCAAAAGGATCCACTGGGTGTCCAACATCGGCACAGCTCTTAAGTTCCTGGAGGGAAGGAAGGTAGGCGACCCTGTGAACACTGGTGATCTCATCTGTCTTCATTCAATGCTGATATTCTGTGTAAGACTCCCAGCTGAGTCATTCCTGTTCTGCAGGCAAGGACAATAATTGAAAAGGACGGTAATAAAGAGCTAAAGTTAGTTATTGCTCGGTGAGGAATTGACAGAATCTTTTAAAATGTTGATATCAAACTGATTTGTGTAATTTGATCAATGACTGTAAATGTTTTAAGCCCCTTTCACATATGATAATGTTTAATTTTGGTTCAGGGTGTGACATGTAATGTCGCCGCAGAGTCTTAAAGGGTACCTATTATGGCATTTAAAATGTTCCTAATACTGTTCTGGGAGTCCCCAACAACAGTTTTACGAGCATGGAAAGACAAAAAACACTTTTGTTGTCTTATAATATGCATTTATTTTTACCTGATTTGCTCACTGACTCCCATATGAATCGTTTAGCGAGTCATTTTTCCAAACCCCTCCTTTGCGTGACGCTAATCTGCGGTGATATGTTAGCTACCATAGCCCAAAGGAGTGACACCGAGCCGAGGGGGTGTCATTGGTTGTTGCATTAAATCTTACCCAGATACAATAGTGCTATTTTCTGATTGGCTAACAACACCAGACGAACAACACCAGAGAGGACTCGGAGACGCGCTTGATTCCTGCCGGTTCCACAGTGAGAGCGGCGCGGCCAGAGTTTTGGGCGCTGCGGCATATTAAATATATTACAAATAGTTTTTCAGCGTGAGAAATACAATGTGTGGCGGGAGAGCTTGACAGTCACTCATTTCGGTCTTTTGTCACGCTCTCCCGCCACACATTGTATTTCTCACGCTGAAAAACTATTTGTAATATATTTAATATGCCGCAATGCGTGACACTTGAGAGCCCTACTGACTTCACATATTTCAACACAATTGACATTGAAGACCTAGAAGCTGGGCTGTGCATACACAACACACAAAATAATTATTGAGCATGATACATAAAACATAAAAGCAACAATTAATATTAATAATACTTACAGGTTGTGATTCGGAGAAGGAAGCTGATCCAAATAAACTCGGTATTGAACCTTCCTTCAGTATCAGCCGGCTCGCAAATCCATACTTTATAGCATTTAGGTTTGTGAAGCAATCATCTTCAAAATGATGCGAACACAGAACAAGGTTCTGCTATACTTCTGTGGTATAGTTGTATGTATGAACTGTAGCCACTTAGGGTGTACTCACACTAGCCAGTTTGAACCGTGCCCGAGTGCGTTTGACCACCAAAGCGCGGTTCGTTTGACTAGTGTGAGTGCTCCGAACCGTGCCCGGGCGCGGCTCGATTAGCCGGCCTTGGCCCGCTTGGAAGAGGTGGGCCAGAGCACGGTTCAGTTGGACTCGGGCGCGGTTCGCATGCAGTGTGAGCGCTAACCGTGCTGGAGCACGGAACAGCATTGTGTTCAGAGCAGCCTGTTCTCATCCCAAGGCGTCATACAGGTGACGCGCGTCTAAATCCGACGCACATGGCATCCTTTAGCGTCAATATGAGACGCAGATCCCAAGGCATCATGCTTTTCCATTACCAGTACCAGCTCGACTCGACTCGCCTCAGCTCGACTCGGCTCGGCTCGCTTTTCGCTCCGTTTTCCATTACAGATAGTACCTCCGCAATGGGCTCTATGCACGGCGGTATTTCCGGTGAAGGTCTGAGGATGCTCGATAACTTCCGCCGATCGTAGAGTCCAATGCAATACTGAGAATTTATATTGAATTTTATACTCCATGGTTATACTAAAGAAACGTTAGTCACAAAAACAGACAAAACAGACACCCCTCGTTGTGTTTATGCTTCTTTTTAAAATTATATTAAATAAACATAACTATATATAAAATTACATCTAAACATATGACAGTTTCATTTCAAAGACGAGAGGACAGTAAATTTTGAAGACTCTGCCATAATCCCGTTTTCCTCAGTTCTCCTCCGCTTTAATCTCCCCAACCGGAAACGGATGAGCATCCTTGCGTCAAATGCGGAACTTGTGCGTGCATATAGCCTATAGTACCAGTTTGCGACGCCACAGGAAACTGCCGTGACAATCTTCTACACGACACACACCCGCTACCCACACACACACACAGGACAATGGAGGAAATCGAGTGTATGCTGTTTTAATAGTAGTAATGGGTATATCACGCAATCTCTGGCCAAACTATTTAAAAATGGCGGGGTTATTCAGGATTAGCCTCGTGAGACCATCCTGATCTCGCAAGCTTTCAAGGTTTCACTCGCAGATCAGTCTGGATACTTTCCGTTAAAGAAAATTTGGGAGCAGTTCACCAAACGAACGTCCAATCAGCGTTGGCTTTGAGGCGGGTTGAGGTGTGACGCAACGAGAAGCGCGACAGTTCAGTCTAAAGAACATGGCGGCTTCAGTTATTTGTAAATTGTAGTTACATAAACGGCAAATATCCTTTGCCGACATGTTGCTTATTTGCTGAGCTAACGAGCCTTTACCTGCAGCAGCAAGAGTAGCCTGGCTTGTGGTTGTGTTTTCGTCGTCGCTCTGTTAATACGTCATATGCTTCGTTGATCTGATTGGTTGATTTGGCCCGTCTATCACCAACATAGGCCAATCAGCTAACCAGTATTTTCGCCCCTTACCAAAACTACTTCAACGGAAGGTTTCCAGATGGATATGCGGAGCAAATCCATCTGGCGGAGTCAGGTTAATTCAGGATACTCCGTCTGGCGCGTGCAATGATGACGCAGTGAGGATTCTCTCTGACCAATCAGCAGTCTGCATTGTTTCACGTCACATTTTAGTATCGCCTCAGCTCGCTTAGAACCTCGCCGGAGGTGGTACGAAAAAAAGTACCCGAAAGCAGGTACAGGTACAACTTTTACACAGTGGAAAACCAAACAAAGGCGAGTCGAGTCGAGCCGAGCCGAGCCGAGCCGAGGCCGAGCCGAGCTGAGTTACTGTGTAGTGGAAAAGGGCCAATAGATCTATGTTACACACTACATGAAGGGCAATTTTCAAAAATCCATAATAGGTACCCTTTAAGTTTGCTTATGATCTGCAAAACCACGCTTGTGCATTTTTTTTTATTCAATCGTAAATTAGTACCGTAAATTAGTAAAATCATGTACCGTTCCACTAAGCTGGCGAACGGTCTCAGCTTCAGCGTCATCACTTCGACACACCCCTTATGGCATTGGTCCTGATCCTGGCGATGTTACTAGGTCCCCATGTTTGCGTTCACACAGAAGGCACTCAAGCTATTTTATGGCAATTTCCTGTGATCAACGCTCTGTGTGGAAGGGGCTTTAGTGTGACTCAAATCAACTAACACCACAAAACATCTTAGAATCCATCAAATCCATTGGCAATACATCATTTTTGTTTATCACTTCCATGTAATTAAGGCTTTTTTCTGATAAAGGGATTTTTATAAAAGATATGACATGTATCAATTGGCAAATAGAATATTATTTCATATTTAATATATATTTTGATTTGAAATATTTTCCTTTTTGATGTTGGCAACATTCGCTCAAAAAAAAATATATAGTGAAATGATTTAAAATGTAACCCTTTTTTCACTTCATTGTGATATAAGAAAAACTAATATGATTTCAATCTGTGAGGTTTTTGTTTTGTTTAATATTTTATCCAATATATACCCTACTGTTCAAAAGTTTGGGGTCTGTAATATGTAAAAAATATTATTGCAAGAAGTCTCTTATGCTCTTTAAGGCTGCATTTATTTGATTAAAAATACACTAAAACAGTAATATTGTGAAATATTATGTCAGATGATCCTTCAGAAATCATTATAATACGCTGATTTGCTGCTCAAGAAACATTTTTTATTGTTATCAATGTTCTAAGCAGTTGTGCAATTTTTTGTGAAACCGTGATATTTTTTTTATGAATAAAAAGTTCAAAAGAACAGCATTTATTTGAAATAGAATTTTAAATGTCTTTATTGTTAATTTTGATTGATTTATGCATGCTGTAGTATAAATTAAAAATAAATAAAATATATCTTACTGACCCGAAACTGTTGAATGGTGGAAGTGGGAACAATCCAGCCTAATCCTTAGTCATATCTGATCATTGAATATGTCCATATGTCCCAGTCCGGTATGTCATCATAGTGTTTTCCTAACTGTGTCCTCTCTCTTATCATGTCTGGTCTCAGTCAGTGTACCGAGGGTCTCCGGTCAGTACTTCTCCTAGTCACAGTTCTCACAAACACTTGCTCTTGTTACGCATACCTGCATTTGATGATGCGTACCGTATGCAGTGAGCAGCTTCATTATCTCTGCTGTAGGTGCTACTGGCTGAAAGAGCTGCAATTATTTTTAGAAAGCTTGTTTTTTCTACAGCATCTCTTATGATGTCCATGACTGGCTGACCATGAGCAAATTGCAGTTTTCTCTATTCACTCACATGTTCCCTGTGCATTCACATTGGCTTATTCCTCAAGAAAGGAATAAGTATGGCTGCTTGATTTTATTGAAGTCAGTATCTAAATGGAGCCTTTTTACTTTTCTTAATGCACGTTCCTGGTTTTATCCTGCACGATTCATCAGCAGGTAGTCCTGGTTTAGACTGGCTTGTTTGCCTGACCTCAGATCTGTGGATTATGTGTATGTTGCATTGGTATCTTTAAATGATTTAGTCAGAGTTTCTAACCTGATAAATACTTATTTTACAGATCAAACTAGTCAATATAAATGCCACTGACATCGCTGATGGACGCCCATCCATTGTCTTGGGGCTGATATGGACCATTATCCTCTATTTCCAGGTAATGTTTGCCAATTATGATCGTAGGATCTGGAATATTGTCAAGCGCCTATGCATATATCTGTATTTTAAGGGTTTGTCTTCGCAAACTTTTGCAGATTGAGGAGTTGACCAGTAATCTTCAAGCCCTTCAGGCTTTATCCAGCAGTGCGTCTTCGGTGGACAGCATGGCCAGCTCAGAGACGGGCAGCCCACCCATGAAACGCAAGGTCACCAAGTTTCAAGGCAACGCCAAAAGAGCCATGCTCAGATGGGTCCAAAACACAGCGACCACGTATGCCATTTTTCATCAATTGAAGCAATATTTCAGAATAACTACAAAGCAAACTGACCATTTGTAATGGATATGTCAACCAACGAGAACAAAATATAGGTCTATTTGTTAATAAGGCCCCTAATAAGTCGTTATTTCTTCTTGCAAGGCGTCTTGGGATTGAAGTTAAAGACTTCGGTCCTAGTTGGCGCAGTGGTGTGGCCTTCCATTCTGTTATTTATGCCATTCGACCAGAGCTCGTGGACATGGACGTCGTGAGAAAGAGAAGTAATCGTGAGAATCTGGAAGAGGCGTTCAGTATTGCGGAGAACGATCTGGGAATACCACGTTTACTAGATCCTGAAGGTACTTATTTTTCTCCAAATTCTCCAATTTCTATTCAGATAGACAATGTCCACCTACAAAATTGCACCATGGTTTTTGGACATGGAAATACCATGTTTTTTTTTGGATGATTTATAATGATAATTGAAGGCCATTCTTTAAATTACGTTAGTGTACCATGCAAATACCATAGTGTATTAATATGGGAATAATTCATTACTATGATATATGTAAGGAATAATTGACGACAGGCCGTTGACTGTTTCCATCGACTGTAGCAGGTCTTAAACACCGACTGTGAACACAGACTGAACGCACTGAACACGCGTTTGATCAGTCATAAGTTTCAAATTACATTCATAACTGGCCTTAGTAATAGTGTGTCTCGGCTTTATACAGTTATTGATGCAGTTATTATTAGAGAGAGAGAGAGAGAGAGAGAGAGAGAGATGTTGCAATAATGAGACAGAAAAGCATGTGCGTCAATATTATTATTTATTAATTAAATTCGTTTTAATTAATTCGTTCATTCTTGTTTTCTATAATTGACAGTATATAACCTAATAAATGAAACACACAAAGCCCTTTTAACAAGTAGGCCTATCAATAATTATTTATTTGTTATATTATTTGGAATAATTACGAAAACCCGTGCAGCAGGACTATCAATTTATTTATATAGCCTATTCAGTTTTATTTTCTATTTAGCCTATTATAGATAGGACTACATACTTTATTTATTAAAATTAAACTGTATGTGTCCATTGATTGTGAAGTTAGACATCGAAAACTGCAGATCAAGCGCATGGGGCTGCATGTTTTTCTTGTTATGAATTGTATCCTATTTTCCGTTATTACAGTTAACTACGCGCAGTGATATGGAACTGTAATGCGGTCAAACCTGCCTGGAACTACTTTAGCCGTGCGTTTCCCTGAAAATAATTGCACACCTTAGAACGTTCTCAACCAATCAGAATCAAGCATTCAACAGCCCTGTAGTATAAACAGGGTTAATATAGTTACAGAGTGTCTATTTACACTAAGTGCAAATAGCTCGCCTTGTTGGTAGAGGCTATTTACACTAAATCCGCCCACTGACGTCGACCAGACAAAATTACGGAAAACGCTGAATTGTCAACAGTAGCAATAGTGTATGGGGTAAAGTGTCACGATGCTGAGTGAGGCAAGTTCAAAAGAGTTCACGAAGGCAAGCAAATCCAAATAATAGCAGTTTATTCCAGAAGACGAAGGGAGCACACACACACATCATGGTGATACAAACAATACCGGACAGAGCACAAGCAGGAACTAAATACACAGAAATAATTAACTAATGACTAACAGGTGTGATGATGGTGATTGGTGTCCATGGTGACTGATCAGTGGCGGGAAACACAGACAGGGAAACACATGTGAGGAGTGAAACTGTGACATAACGCCCCCTCTCGGTAGGCGCGACCTCGCGCCTTAACAGAAGAATGGAGGAAGGGATGGCCAAGGGTAGGCAGAGGAAGCTGGAGGAGGTTCAGGCGGCGGACGGATGACAGGGAGGAGACAGAACTGAAGGGTCCAGGGTGGTGCAGATCGTACTGAGAGCCAGTGAAGGGCCTTGGGCAGGGGCGTGATGGAAGGTGCCCAGGCCACAGCCAGAGTGGTGCCCCACGGCGGCGTCGACGGAGGGAGGAGCCATGGAGGAATAGTGAAGAGGGCCGCCATGGGGGTGACCGGAGGCGACTGAAGTCCAATGCAGAAACCAAAAAAATATATAGTGTTCGGGATGTTTTGGAAAGGTGGTGGAAGAGGGAAGTTGGGCGGGGCTAACAAGACAGGCAGATGAATGACAGGATCGGAATTGACAGGTTTGGGTAACAGAACTGGGGCTAGACAAAACTCCTCTCTAAACTCAAAGTCAAAAGGTGTTTTAGCCAGAGATGCACTCTCAGTAGCGGAGGGGTGGGCGGGGCTCACTTCCGAACCCTCGAAGTCCACCAGTACTCCCTCAGCGATGGATGGCTCGGCCGGCTCACACACCTGATCAGGCGCACGTTGCTCGGGCTCCATGGCGATGTGATCCTTAGTCGCTCTTATCGCCGCGGTCTCCGTCACGCTACCTGCGGTGGGCTCAGGTCGACAGTCCTCGCCGTCGGGTGGTTCTGGCTGGGCACTGGATGGGGAGTGGGGCTGGCGGCATCCTCGACGGTGAACGCAGATCCGCAGGAAGCCAGCACCCACTCCACATATGACGCGAAGCTCCCTCGAGGAACCTCCCCGGACAACTGTGCACATGTGGCAGTGTTGAGTCCGACTCGCAGGAACGTGCACAGACAGTCGTCCGGGAAGGTGGTCTGATGGGCGAGATCCAAAAACACTTCCAAGTGTTCCTCGAGGGAGCGTTCTCCCTGCTCAAGGCACATGAGTCTTACTGCCGGGAAATCCATGGTGAATGCAGGGGTGAAAACGGAACAAAAACACTGAACACGAAAACAGGGAAAAAAAAGGAAAATACACAAACGCGTTTTTAGTTTGGTCCGGTATTCTGTCACGATGCTGAGTGAGGCAAGTTCAAAAGAGTTCACGAAGGCAAGCAAATCCAAATAATAGCAGTTTATTCCAGAAGACGAAGGGAGCACACACACACATCATGGTGATACAAACAATACCGGACAACAGACAGAGCACAAGCAGGAACTAAATACACAGAAATAATTAACTAATGACTAACAGGTGTGATGAAGGTGATTGGTGTCAATGGTGACTGATCAGTGGCGGGAAACACAGACAGGGAAACACATGTGAGGAGTGAAACTGTGACATAAAGCACATGATTTCATAAGAATAATGATGTAGATTCAGTCATGATCTGTTGTGCTGTTGAAGAGCCACTTATTTGTTTTGAGTTTGATGTGAATAGACACTGCGTAATTATACTGGGGATCCGTCATCATCTGGCCTTATTACAGACAGACGCTGTTATAGTTTCTTATATAGTTCATGCTGCTATTCAAGCATTACATCAGGCCTGATCAGATGCTGAATAGCATGACATCATGGCAGAATGCCTTCGAAGAGGCTATAAAAAGCCTCATTTGGCTCTTCAGGTCAATGGATCGTATAATGTGACATGAAGTCTATGGAACACCTGATGATTCACTTTGTTTGTTGAACCAGTGAGTTACCTTTATAATCAATGCAAAGACTAACAATGTTCTATATCAACGGTGTTCTATAGAAACTATTTCTGCTACTTTTACACAATAGCACAATAAAACATTGCTATTTTTAACTCGATTTTTTTCCAAAAATATCTATTTGTTGAATAGTTTTGTTGAATGTTAGCTTGAGGAAAGCATTTTCTTAAAGATTAAAACAGCTTAAAAAGTCTTATGCAGTTTGTAGTTTGAATACTTGAGCAGATTTGATGTTTGAATATTCTTCCAATACTAAGCCATTGCTTTGGTTTTCTGATTCTTGCAATGCCCTAGTAACCCTCATTCTGGGAGGTTTCTATGGCATTGTAAGAGTTTTGAGAATTGATGGAGATGATTGAGAACTAATTTAATATTATTATTTTTACTATGACATTTTTTCTTTTGTCATACACTCAGCAAAAGTTTGGGGTTGGTAAATGTTGTCTCTTCTGCTCACCACGGCTGCATTTATTTGATTAAAAATAAAGTAAAAACAGTAAAATTGTAAAATATTATTACAATTTAAAATAACTGTTTTTTGTTGTAATACATTTTAAAATGTTTTTTTTCTGTGGCAAAGCAGAATTTTTAGCATCATCACTCCAGTCTTCAGTGTCACATGATCCTTCAGAAATCATTTAAGCTTTCATGCATTTATTTGAAATAGAAATACATGTCTTTACTGTCACTTCTGATCAATTTAATACGTCCTTGGTGAATATAATAATTAATTTCTTAATTTTTTTTTTTTTTACGGTAATGTGTTTTTTTAACGGAATTTTTGGTTTTGGTAAGCTTCAAATCCTGTAAGAAAGAATACCAATCTACAATACAAATTTACATTTAAAGTGCCAGAGTAAAGCACAGTAAAATTAAAACTAGCTGCATGCATATAGATAAATAATTAGCACAATGGTAATACCTCAAGCATTTCCCCGTATGGGGTTCAAACCTCCAACTTTTTGTTTGTTTTTCTTGCAGATGTGGATGTGGACAAGCCTGATGAGAAATCCATTATGACATATGTAGCTCAGTTCCTGAAGCACTACCCAGATCCCCACCAGTCCGAGACAGATGGGCAGCAAGAGGAGGTACGATTTAGTGCTTATGCACAAGCTAAAAATACACTAGCCGCTTGCTGTTGTTATTTAATGCAGTCACTGCTGTAGTGCTTGCTCATTAGTCACTAACCATTTACTGTAGTCAATCACAATGTGGAATCCATTCAAGGAGCCTTTGACTCTCGCATCACACCCATAATGCATTGCTCTGTGTGCTCACTCTGTCTCTCTGTCTGTTCACTCACCGTGCACATTTGTAGCTGGTTCGTTCCATTCCTACATTCGCTCTCTCTATCCCAGCTCTACAGGTAAGAGCCGATTTTGTCTCACCTGCATGAGGTTCATTTAGTGTATGGGACATTCTCAAGAAATGATGCCATATGTGCTATAAAATTATAGGAAATGTAATTACAACCCTACCACAAAGTTATTACGTTTCAAGAGTTTAAATACTAATAGTTTTAAATAGATAATTGAGTAAAAAAAATCACATTACAGTGTGCCTTTCCCAACATAAAAACAACATGAATTTCACAAGTGCAAAAACACATGTGGTCACACTTTGCACATGATGGGAAACATGTGGTTTTGGATCAGTTCCCATGTGAAATCCACGTGATCACATGTGGGAAACATGGGAAATTCATGTTTTTTTAGTCTGTAAGGGCTATATGAATCGCACATTAATACTAGGAATAAAATGAATAACTCTCAAAACATGCTTTTTGCTAACACTCTTAAAACATTTTTAGGGTTGAATAATAAAAAGATCAGTGCATAAAAATTCTAATAATGGCCTTAGCACCACATCTTTTGCTTTTAGTATTCTGGTGCTTTTTCTGTAAAATACTGAAATTTGATGTGTATATATATATGTATATAAAATCTTACAAGAACTGAACAGAATTAAATGACCAAAAAAGTTCAGTATCATGTTAAATATATGATTAGTAAGAATTGGATAAACATACAACACACAAATGTCACTGTTTCCTGAGAATGGCTTTTCTGCGGTGGATGGATGCTCTCTGCTTGTTTCCTCTCTTTCTCTGGCTTTTATCTTGCTAACGTCTTGACTGTGTTGTGTTTGCATCTCTTGATGTACCTTTGCTCTCCTGGACAGTATGATCCACAAGATATTGAGCTAATGCTTGAGGTATGTGGTATTAATAAATAGGGTCATAATAGCTCTGTATTGTGTTACAAAATAATACAAAATAGTTGAAGTACAACATCTTCCCTCCTCTTCTTTGAGATTAGACTCTCTCCTCTTTCACACTGCTGTGTTACTTGCTGTGGGTCTCTTGCTGAATACCTGCTAAACGAATGATAAATGGTCGTTTCTTTCTGTCTGATGTGCACAGAAAGAGGAACGCAAGGTGCTGAGGGAGGTGAAGATCTGGCTGGATCAGCTAGAGAGAGATATTCTGCGTGCACAGGGATCTGAAGAGAGTCTCACTGACAAATATCAGGTAAAGCTGACAGCTTTACTTCTATGATCTTTACAATTAAACAGGCTGTTTTTGCTGCTTTTAGAACCTCTACATGTAAATAAGATCTAATATGATTGGCTTAACTCTTTGCATTTGAAATGAGTTGTGAGTTTGCTGTCAGTTCGGATGTATTTAGTACTGTCCTATCCTTCTTGTTTTGACCGCAGGCCTTTAAGAGCTTCCGTGTGCAGTATGAGATGAGAAAGAAACAGATTGAGTCTTTCCTGCAGCCGGTAAACAGGGACGGCAAACTTTCAGTGGATCAGGCCGTGGTCAAACAGTCCTGGGATCATGTGTCTGTCAGGGTACGTGCTTTTCCAAATGTATTAAAGAGGTTTTTTTTAAAAAAAAAAAAAAACGTTTTTTAATGGAATGCGAAAGGAGATGTTTAGCTTTATGTTCATGCCACATGTTATACAATGACAATTAATTGGGACACACTGTGGCGCACTAAAATGACAAAAAAAGCACCATAAAAGTAGTCTGAAGTTGTACAATTGCTTTGTGCGACAAACAGACTTTTTTGTCAGATTTTGAGAAAGCACTTCCAGATCTGGTATTCACTCGTATGGACTATTGTAACTCCCTATTTGATGGAATTGAGACGAGATCTCTAGCCCGCCTTCAGAAAGTCTAAAATGCTGTGGCTAGGATGATCAGGTCTGCAAAAAAGTACGACTCTGTTACACCACTTTTAATTTCCTTGAAATGGCTGCCCGTATGTTTCCGAATTATGTATAAGTTTCTCATACTTGTTTTTAAGTCTCTTTACAATCAGGCACCTATGTATATATGTCCAATATGCTGTCATTACATGCTCCACCCAGATCCTTGAGATTGGAGAATCATCATCTTTTATGTGTGCGTAGGACAAAATACAAACATAAGGGGGACAGAGCATTTTCGTGAGCGGTCCAAAACTGTGGATTGATCTCCCCCTCGCTATTAGATCAGCCAAATCACTATCTACTTTCAAACCGAGGTTAAACTCACATCTGTTAAATGCTGTGGGTGATCTTCCCTGAAGGGGTTCGAGTGCAACTGTGTCTGTTTTATGTCTTGTTTTCTATACTATTTTTTTTCTTTTACTCTTCTTTATGCATTGATGTCGTTTGTGATTGTAAAGCACTTTTGGAAACCTGTGTTGTATTAAACTGTGCTATACAAGAAAAAGAAAGAAAGAAAGAAAGAAAGAAAGAAAGAAAGAAAGAAAGAAAGAAAGAAAGAAAGAAAGACTGATTCACTTAAAATTTCCCCACAACCTCAGCTCTTATTATCTCAGGTTTTGTTTATGATAATAAATGGCTTTGAAATTCGAGCATGTCTTTGCGTCGTTACGTCACATCTGTACACATAAAGAAGGAGTCCCGGCTAGTAGGCTATGAGTGTGAGGATGTTGGAGGTGGACATTTATAGCCTTTTCTCACGGCACAGCAGTGATTTATTGCAATGCTTTTTCCCCTTAGTTGGTCAGAACAAAAGTGGATGTTACTTACTTGTTCAGATGACACTTTCCAGTAAAAGTTCTTATGTTGGTCATACTTCCAAAAAGTATAATCTGTGATTCTGAATGACAGTCACAGTATCCACACCGGCGCGGTGACTGACAGCCGGAAATTCTCCTCAAAATGTTGGATTCATCCGCGCTGTGCCGTGCCGAGGGACAACCCACGTAAAGTTGATATTTCCGCAAATAACTGCAATTGCAGATTTCGAACAGAGATGGCGATAAAGAGGAGTAAACTACGGACTGCAGCTTTAAGCTGTAGATTGTAAATATTAACTCAATTATATATAAATAATAAATTCGCTATGATTTTGATTGTCTGAAAATATTTTTTACTTAAATTCTGAACTGTTGCCGCTGTGAGAATAAATGAGTGTGCACTTGTCTAGTTGTCATTAGCTGTAATTAAGTGTGAATTGGAGCGTAGACTGTGGATGCGGGTTCATTACTGAGGAAAGAGGACAGACACACAGAGACTGTTTTGTTCAAAGGAACAGAGAAGTCCATAGAGTGGATACAGCAATCTGGCCAGACTCTTGACAGTTTGAAGGGTCCTCACAAACAGTGAGCGGCATTAAAAACAGATCTCTCCTTTTGATTTTTGCTATGCATTTCTGTGGTTTGTGCAGCTCTTAGACTGGCACATCCATCTGGACAAGTCTTTGCCGGGCCCTCTGGGAGTGATCGGAGCCTGGCTGCATCGGGCTGAACTTTCCCTGAGAGAGGACGTACCCATTCAACAGGCCCATGAAGAGACAGCCAACATCATCCACAGAAAACTAGAACAGCACATGGTAGGTGCAAGAACTTATTTTTATTTCTTGAGGCACTTGCTCCGATCAATGTTCTCCTAAAATTAGAATTGGTGTGTTTTCTGTATAGGAGGTGTTGAAGAATTTGGAGGGACACAGACAGACATTTCAACAGATTCACAGAGACCGATCAGTAAACGGCGTCCCGGTTCCACCAGAGCAGCTTCAGGACATGGCGGAAAGGTCAACTCTGATGAACTTAGGTTTCACTGTTTATAGGCAACATGAAACAGCATTTGCAATGCATTTAATGTCCATTATGTGATGTAGAGAGCTTTAGAGCTCAGAACATCAAATAGACTTTAGCCACCTAGCAACCACCCAGAACAACCTAGCAACTACCTAGAGCATCCCTAGCAACCAAATAGCTATGTGTTCACAACCATTTAGAACATGTGGAACAACTCTGCAGCCACACAGCAACGCCCTACCAACCACATAGTACCCTAAGTAACCACATAGCAATGTGCTCACGACCACTCAGAACATGTGGAGCAACTCTGCAGCCACATAGCAACACCATAGCAAACACATAGTACCACATAGCAATGTGCTCACAACCACTCAGAACATGTGGAGCAACTCTGCAGCCACATAGCAACGCCATAGCAACCACATAGTACCACATAGCAATGTGCTCACGACCACTCAGAACATGTGGAGCAACTCTGCAGCCACATAGAAACACCTAGCAACCACATAGTACCACATACAATGTGCTCACGACCACTCAGAACATGTGGAGCAACTCTGCAGCCACATAGAAACACCCTAGCAACCACATAGTAACCCTAGTAACCACATAGCAATTTGCTCAACATATGGAACAACTTGCAACCATATGGCAATGCCCTAGCAATCACATAATACCCCTACTAACCAAATAGCAATGTGCTCACAACCACTCAGAACATGTGGAACAACTCTGCAACCACATAGCAACGCCCTGACAACCACCCAGGACACCCCTAGCAATAACATAGCAATTTGCTCACAACCACACAGAACACCACAGAACATCAGCCAGAGAATCCCTAGCAACCACCTTTAGTAACCACATAGCAATGCCTTAGAAACCACCCAAAGTCCACCTAGTAACCACATAGCAATGCCCTAGCAACCACCCAGAACACTCTAGCAGCATGCCAGCGAGTTTTATAAAACGACAGATGTAACTTTTGTCTTTGAGTCTTTTCAGAGGTGAAAAATATCATCACATTTTTAGGGGAAAAAAACTAATAATGAATAATGCACAATAAGACCAGCAACATTTATTAATAAATTATAATTTTTTTGTTTCATTTTGACTTTAAATTCTAAGGTCTTGAATCCCATCGATCACTGCTATATTTACTGCTATTTCATGTTTTCACAGGTTTAATTTTGTGTCCACATCATCTCACGTCCATCTAATTAAATTTGAATTCTGGGAGATGAAGTATCGTCTCATGGCTTTTCTTATGCTGGCGGAGTCAAAGCTCAAATCCTGGATCATTAAATACGGCCGACGGGACTCAGTGGAGCTACTTCTGCAAAATTATATCGTACGCCCTCCAGCTTACTTAATAAACTCTTTTAAATCTGCTTTATTAAAAAGATTCAGCTAACATATCACATTCCCTCATTTACTCACAGGTGTTCATTGAAGGCCATAAGTTCTTTGAGCAATATGAAACCACGTTTCGGACTCTGAAACAATCTGCAGACACCTACTTGAAATCTGGGGCTTCAGGTAAGACGCATCTCACTTTCATCCATTTTCCCCCGAGGCTGGAGATTCATGCAGCTTTTTATAATCATTCCCTGGCAGCAATGCTGAACTCTAGCAGCCAAAATGAGCCTCTTGCTTTGTGATCTAGCAGCCTCATTCTGTCAAGCATCCTTGAAACCATCATTTCAGTGGCGAAACAAGTGCTCTGGACTAATAATTATTTCTCACTCAAAATTACACTTGACTCTCATTTGTCACAAATGAATGTTCAGGTCATATTTCACCCCAAAATCAAGAGTGAAAAAAGTTATATTTTGCATAATGAAAACAAAGCCTATTTTTAGACCATTACAGTTTTTTTTTTTTTGCATTGTCACATTATTTTCAGCATAAGCATAAGAGACTTATTTCAGAAACATAAAAATTCTTACTGATCCCAAACTTTAGAACTTTATATGGTATGTGTGTGTATATGTGGCCAGTGGAAACGTTTATGTTAGATGCGGTTAATCGCGATTAATCGATTTGACAGCACTAATATAAACACACACACACACACACACACACACACACACACACACACACACACACACACACACACACACACACACACACACACACACACACACACACACACACACACACACACACACACACACACACACACACACACACACACACACACACGTTTGTTTTTGTGACTTATGAGGACATTCCATAGGCGTAATGGTTTTTATACTGGACAAAATATATTCTATCCCCCTACACTGCCCCTGTCCCTAAACCTACCCCTTACAGGAGACATGCTGGATTTAACATTTTAAAAAAAACATTGTTTTTTATGTTTTTTAAGCTGTTTGAAATATGAGGACGCATGCAATGTCCTCATATTTCACGTGTAAGTTGTAATACCAGTGTAATACCCATGTCATTATGCACATTTGTGTCCTCATATATCACAAAAACAAGCACACACACACACACCACACACACACACACACACACACACACACACACACACACACACACACACACACACACACACACACACACACACACACACACACACACACACACACACACACACACACACACCACTAACGTTTATATTAGATGCGATTAATTGGGATTAATTGATTTGACAGCACTAATATATATTTTAAAATCCATTTATGTTAGATGCGATTAATCGCAATTATATGTATATATCAATATCAAAATGTATATATCAAAATTTCATTTCTTCGTTTTTATTCTTTTGAAAATGGCAAGAAACATGCCCTGGATATGTTTGTGAAGGTTTCAAAAACAGATTCCCTTTGAAAACAAAGGTACCATTTCAGGTGTAGTAATGTGGCCTAAATATTTTCATATTCTCTAGGGTGTAAAATCATCAGGAGAGATGTCTTTAGAGGAGTATTCTGTTACATAGTGACTGGTTAAATAATGTGAATGATCTAGACCGACTGTGCACAAGTGTTTAACCTCACATTACAGTGATTTACTTCTAGTAACAGCTACTGGCAGTTCACTTGAATTAACTGATGCTCTAATCCGCAACAGTGCACATCTTCTTGACTCTAGGGATTGATTTGCCATTCTTGTGTAACTCAAAAATCCGAAATCCATTTGTTTTAAGTATGCTTTATTATTAATCAAGTTTTTCTTATTCATAATGTGATTTTCCTTCAGCTGAAGAGGTAGAAGGAGTGAATAAGTTTCTGAGCGATGCAACAGCGCAATGGAAGAACCTGTCAGTGGAGGTGCGCAGCGTCCGAAGCATGCTGGAGGAAGTGATCTGCAACTGGGAGAAATACAGCAGCACAGTGGCCAGTCTGCAGGCCTGGCTGGAGGACGCCGAGAAGATGCTCAACCGGTCGGAGAGCGACAAACGGGTGCGTTGTCAACGTTTGTGACTTTCAGATTAAATGAGGCAAACAGCCATTGCGTATTTAAACAGTGTGAATTCTTCTGTAGGAGTTTTTCCGCAATCTTCCACACTGGATTCAGCAACACATGGACATGAACGATGCTGGAAACTTCCTGATTGAGACATGCGATGAGACTGTGTCCCGAGAACTCAAACAGCAGCTGCTCCTTCTCAACGGCAGATGGAGAGAGCTGTTTGTCAAAGTCAAACATGTAAGACAAGTGGCATCACATTTAAGGATTTCTGATCATAATCGTCTAGTTTAAGCTTCAAGTAATGGTTTCATGACAGTTTTCCTAACAGTCATCACTGACTGTCTGTTACATAGATGTTCATGTTGGTGTAAACTTAATTCTGATAACATATTTTTCTTAGTATGCAAGAGCAGATGAAGTGGACAAACTGAGGAGGGATTATGACGATGGGCTTGATGCTTTAAAAGCGTTTATTGACGCGGCCAATGAGAGGATGAACACACCAGTTCAAGTTTCGTTTCTGAACATAAGGACACATCTTCAAGATATTGAGGTATTCAGAGTTCACAAAGCTTACTACCTGGCTCTTTGAAATACTTGATTCTGATTGGTCAATTACAGAATAAATTCTTTTAGAGTAATAAATCTCTTT
The DNA here is from genome assembly GCA_036326025.1 of Chrosomus eos. Classification (NCBI taxonomy): domain Eukaryota; kingdom Metazoa; phylum Chordata; class Actinopteri; order Cypriniformes; family Leuciscidae; genus Chrosomus; species Chrosomus eos. The sequence continues at coordinate 28,751,552 of CM070832.1, forward strand.
TTGTGTGAGACTTTACCAGCTGATTGTACATTGATTTATGCACAATACTGTTCAAAATTTGGGGTTGGTAAGATTTTTCAATGTTTTTTAAAGAAATCTCTTCTTCTCACCAAGGCTGGATTTATTTAGCCAATAATACAGTAAAACAGTAATATTGTGAAGGATGATTACAGTTACTGTTACAATAACTGTTTTCTAGTTTAATATATTAAAATGAAATCTGTGATGGCAAAACTGAATTTTTAGTATCATTACTCCAGTCTTCAGTGTCACATGATCCTTCAGAAATCATTCTAATATGATGATTTGCTGCTCAAGAAACATTATTTTTATTATCAATGTTGAAAACAGTTAATGGAAACCGTGATTTTCTGATAAATAGAAAGTTTAAAAGAACAGCATTTATTTGGAATAGATTTTTTTGTAACAGTCTAAAATTGAAAACTGTAATTTAATGCATCCTTGTGGATTTTTTTTTTTTTAAATGTTACTGGCCCAAACTTTTGAATGTTAGTGCACATAATACATGAATAATGTTAGTGTACATAATACAGTTTATATCACAAAGATTAATGCTGTTTGCTGTAGTATCATTGAAGCTAGAGATTATATAAATATCAACTCATTTCTCGAAGGACATCAAGCACAAAGTGCCGTCCATGGAGGCGGCGTACAAGTCGGCCACGCGCAACGCGCAGCAGCTGACCAAAGACATCACAGAGGAGGACATCGCTCAGATGCTGGCTAACATGGCCAACATCAAGGATGAGCTCAGCAAGGTGCCTGCCCTCTATTTCCCCATGAACTGCCACATTAAACCATAATCACACCGTCTCACATTATACCTCAATGTCTGGTTCAGATAAGAGAGAGTATTCTGCCCCTGCTGAGGGACTCAGGCCATGCTGCCTCCATTAGAGGAGATGGAGAAACATATCACTGGGTTCTACCAGTCGCTGGAGAAGGCGAGCCGCATCACTTCCTCCCGGGACTCCGAGGCTCCAGGAGACTTCAAGCAGAAGTGTCAGGTGACTAAAGACCTATGGGTTGCATGGGTCATTATACTGCTTGCACTACCTTAAAGCCCTGTAATACAGTTTGCAACACCTTTTTACATTTAAAAAATTAATTGCAAGATTTTAAACAAAAGTGTAAATAATATATCATTCAATACTGAAAAGTAGCAGTTTTTATAGTTACCGAAACTAAAACTAAAAACATTATTTGTTACTTGAAATAAGATAAACGTTAGCCAAACACCCCCCCCCCCCCCAAAAAAAAACCTTTAGTTTAGCTTGATGTACTAAAACAGCTAAAATTTAATAAAACTGAAATAAAAATGATTAAAACGACATAAACATAAAAAAAATAAAAAATAAAAAAGACAAAAACACAACTAAATTACTTATTACTCTGGTAAAAACTGTTTGTGTAATAAGAAATAAAATATTTTGCCCAACATTGACTCTCTAGTCAAACAATTTATTCAGGAGTCCACATTTTTTTAAAAATGAAAAAAATTATCCGTTAAATAGTTTTGTTTAAAAATGGTGGATATTTTGTGCCTTTGTGTCCTTTATTTGCGTCCAAATTGGTGTAGACAGGCATTAAGATTTTTAAAGCACTTAATATATTAAAATTTATTTTTTCATTAAATCTCTCTCTTTGTATTTTCTCTGTTTATACAATTATCAGGAGCTGGTGACCTATCAGCAGAGCTGTAAAAAGTGTCTGTCAGTGATTGATAAAAACCATCAGGTCATTCTGAAATCATTGGACACCAGTAAGAACCTAAAACACCTGGACACTTCATTGCTGGAGAGGAGGATCACCGAGCTTCAGGCCTCTTCACAGGTGGAAGAAGAACATCATGTCTTATGCACAAGAATGACTATTGATTGCAAACTTTGGTAGCTTGGTAAATCTGAGCATAGTTTAAGATCTTTTTTATTCTGAACGAAAATCTGAGGATCAGGTGAATTAGGCAGAAGTCATCCATTTGAAAGAAACAATTGATGGTTCAATGTGTGTTTTTGTATGCTTTATCTCAAAAAGGGCATGGTAAAAGAAACCACAGAATGGAAGCGACACGTGGAGGCGAACAGCAGTCTGATGAAGAGATTTGAGGAGTCTCGTGTGGAGCTGGAGAAGGTTCTGAAAATAGCGCGCAGCTCCATGACTGAGAGAGGAAACCCAGAGGACCTTCTGAAAAAACACACTGTGAGAAATTAATCCCTACAGTCTATTCTAGTCCTCGGCAAATAGGCCGAAAGCAGAGTTTGAACATAATTTGGTCTCTAGAAGGAAATGAGCAGAGAAATTTTAAAGCTGACATGATTTCATAATGCTTCTACTGAATGTCCTGCAGGAGTTTTTTGGGCAGCTGGATCAGAGAATCCTCAATGCGTTTCTTAAAGCCTGTGATGAACTCACTGATATTCTACCAGAGCAAGAACAACAGAATCTGCAGGAAACAGTCAGGAAACTGCACAAACAGTGGAAGGTTAGAGATCTATCTATCTATCTATCTATCTATCTATCTATCTATCTATCTATCTATCTATCTATCTATCTATCTATCTATCTATCTATCTATCTGTCTGTCTGTCTGTCTGTCTGTCTGTCTGTCTGTTCTGTCTGTCTGTCTGTCTGTCTGTCTGTCTGTCTGTCTGTCTGTCTGTCTATCTATCTATCTATCTATCTGTCTGTCTGTCTGTCTGTCTGTCTGTCTGTATTAAATATATTTTATAAATGGAACAGTTATAGTTGCATAACAACATTTACATACAATAATAATATTAATAATAATTATAGCTGCAAGCATCAATAATAATTCATATATAGTAATAAATAAACCTGACAACAATAAGAAGACAATAGGTATTGACATTATAATCTGATTCAAAATTTGAAAAAAGTGAATAAGGAAAAAAAATAAAAATAAAATAAAATATATGGTGCAATTATACTTCAAAGAATGCACTATTTTATGTTACTTCATCTGCAGGATATACATACACATACATTAAGTAATGTTTCAATTGGTGGCCTATATATTGATAATATGGTTGCTGCTATTATGGGCTTTTCACACCTGAAGGGGTTAACCAATGGTCATATTTAACCCAGAATTATTGCTTATCTTTAAAAATGTATGCTAACCCTCTTTCAAATGATCAAACATTCAAAATGGCTTCATTTGGATCAATAAGGTTTTTTAAGTGGTCTGATATAGCTTGAAAGTATAAGGGAAAATAAAAACTTCTTGTATTGTTGTATAAGTATAATTAAATTGGACCCACCATATGAAAATGCTTGTTTTCTACAGGATGTCCAAACGGAGATTCCCTATCACCTGCTGCACCTGAAGGTGGAACTGGAGAAGAGTCGTCTGATGACATCACTGCAGGAGTGTCAGGCTGAACTGGCCCGTGAGAACCGCAGTTTGCCCAGCATGGGCAGCGAGAGGTTAATCAAAGAGCACAGGGTGAGAGACACCTGCATTAAACCCTCTATAAGTACTGGTTTTGTCCATTGAAATAGGGAACGCTTATGTTGGATATTTTTATGTAGATGTTTTTTAAGGAAAAGGGTCCTCAGGCTCTTTGTGAGAAGCGGTTACAGCATATGGAGGAACTCATCATGAAGCTTCCAGAGAGTGAACAAGCCCGGCTAACTTTGGAGAACTCTGGGACAGCATTTGCGGAGGTCAAAGAGGACATCGACGGCACACTTCAGAAACTAATGCAGCACCCTGATAAGTGGAAGGAGTTTAATACCAGGTGATTCTCTAATGAATTCTCTAATGAACTAATGTATTGGTTTAAAAGACAATTAATGTTCAGTAAGGTTTGGATGAGAAACAAAATTGACTGCTCAGAATACTGTGCCTCAAGATAGTAACTGCCAGTAGTAACTCGTGGCCTCAAGATACTAACTCGTGGCCTCAAGATAGTAACTCGTGGCCTCAAGATAGTAACTCTATCTTGAGGCCACGAGTTACTATCTTGAGGCCACCACGAGTTACTATCTTGAGGCCACGAGATAGTTATAATTTTTTTTTCCCACAAAGTGGGACTAGGGGGGCTCCGTAGAATAACGACAATATTATCTTCTGTAGAGCTTTACAGTTTCATATTTGATTGATTTTAGAACATTAAGACTTTAAGGCTTTACAACAATCTGTATTGTATTGTATAAAGTGCTATTTAAATAAATGTAATGTATGTGTATAAGTAAAACATGACTAAAATAAAACAGTTTTTTTTATCAAAGAGGTGTTAGAGAGGCCAGCAGGGGGTGCTATCCCTGTGGTCTGTGTGGGTCCTAACGCCCCAGTATAGTGACGGGGACACTATACTGTCAAAAGAGTACCGTCCTTCGGATGAGACGTTAAACCGAGGCCCTGACTCTCTGCGGTCATTAAAAATCCCATGGCACTTCTCGTAAAGAGTAGGGTGTAACCCCGGTGTCCTGGCCACATTCCACCCATTGGCCCCTGCCAATCATGGCCTCCTAATAATCCCCATCCACTGAATTGGCTCTATCACTCTCTCTCCTCTCCAGCTATAGCTGGTGTGTGGTGAGCGCACTGGCGCTGTTGTACTGTGGCTGCCGTCGCATCATCCAAGTGGATGCTGCACACTGGTGCTGGTTGAGGAGAGAACCCCTGATATGATTGTAAAGCGCTTTGGGTGTACAGAAGTACATATGAAAGCGCTATATAAATGCCTCATTCATTCATTCATTCATTCATTCATTCATCAAATCACTGCTGAATGATATACATAAATTTTAATTGATACTATATTAATGCTATAATCATTAATTGTTAATAATAAAAAAATTTTGTGTTTGCAGGTTCTCTGAACTCTCTGCTTGGGTTACGTCGAAGGAGAGTCAACTCCGACTACTGCGAAACAGGGCTGGAGACCCCAGCAAGTTCGGACAGGTCAAATCCACAATTGAGGTGAGAAATAAAGATGGACAAGAAATGGAAGTGGAAAGAAAAGTGTGACAGCTGTGTGAAATGTTGACCAATTGTCCCTTCATGAATGGCAGAGTCTGAGAAACGATGCTGAACTGCAGGAGGGGAACGTGAGCTGGTTGAGGACGCGATTGGCCGCTCTGATAGAGGTTTGCACAGAGAGTGACGCCCAGAGGCAGGCAGCCGCCCTCAGCAAACTCTCCACTGACTTTAAGGGTCTCCTCACCTCCCTTTCTGAGGTAATACATACTCATTTTAGGAACCATAGATCAAAATCATCTGCTATAGAAGAAAATATCAGCGTAAATCAGCTGTTAGCTGCTATTAAATCAGTCAGATTACTGTAGTCAGTCACTAAATTCAGTGTTTTCTAAAGTGCTTTGCAGCACTTGTGCCTAGTTAGGCTTTTACCAAAAACCTAAGAAATACAACAGCCAAAGACCGATCTAAAATTTGAATCACAGAGAGCAATAAAAAAATATATTTAAAAATAAGTTAATGCATAAGAATTTCGCCCTCTTAGAGTCAAATTGGATTTTGTGCTACTGTACCTTTAAGTTGTTTAATTGAAAAAGAAAAGTCCTGTTTTCCAAGTTATGATGCATTTATTGATGCAAATATTTAAATAAAAATATATGATTGTATGTGTGTGCTGCAATAGTCAGAGAAGGTCGTGCTGGCGGTGAGTGACTGTGTGCAGTTCAGAGAGGAGGTGAAAACTACACTGGAGGAGTTGACACAGGGTCAGCAGGATCTACAGTCAGAGATCGGCAAGATTTTGAACTCTGAGTCTATCAGAGAAGCTCAACAACTGCTGATGCTTTATCAGGTACCACTCTCACTGAATCAATCACAACCCTGGTATAATGAAGCGGAAAATCATATTTATATCTAACATTCATGTGCTTTCCTAATGTGCAGCAACAACTGAAGCGTCTCCGACTGAAGAGGAAGGAAATGCAAGAGCAGATAAACCGTGGAAAGCTGCTCCAGATGGAGGAGAGCCTGGAGGAGAGCTTACAGGAAGATCTGCAGAAACTAGAGACCACCTTGATCAAAATGAATCAAAGCACAGAGTCACAGGAAAAGAACCTGGAGGTGAGGATGTTCAAGTCAAATAAAAATAAATATAAAACCTATATATTATTTTTTATTTATTATATATATTATATTATATTATTATATATATATATAATATATAATATATAAATTTAAATTTTTTATAATATGCTAGCACTTTATTTTACAGTCCGGTTCCCCATATACATACTATGTACTTATTATAATTGTAATAACTGGGTAATAACTAGGTACTGACCCTGAACCTACCCCTAAACCTAACCTTAACCCATGTAGTTACCTTATTTTACCAGTACTTTCTTAGGTAAGTACATTAAAGTGCACATACTGTACTATAAAGTGTATCCATAATATTGTAATTATAGATAGAACATATAAAATATGTAAACAATGTTGGGGTAATGCATTACATGTGAGTTATGTAATCAGATTACTTGTTTCAAGTGACGAGTAAAGTAATACATTACTTTTAAATTTACAGCAAAACATCTTTTACTTTAGCAATGCAATTTAATTGTTTTGTTCTGTATATTTTATAGAAGGTTAAATAAGGATGTTGAAGACAAATTAAAGGTGGGGTATGTGATTTGCAAAACGGGCGGCAGATTTTGAAAATACACAACTCATAAGGTCCTACCTTCTCTGGCCCTGACTCCACCCATTCGAAAAACATGGACGTGCAATCAAGCACGAGCGAAAACTCAGATGCGCTCTCTCGCTCTCTCTCTCTCTCTCTACCGGGGCGACTTGCACTTCCTGTGACTGGGTCACGAGCTGAGTATGCGCACGAACGGGACACGCGTGGTTGGGGGGAGGCGGGCCATGGTAAAACCGTTTGAGTGACGCATTTTCTGTCTTGAAAATGATTGGCTGGAGTTTTTCGAGTCCTGCCCGTTCCACAGATGATTAAATTGCTTAACTTTCATTTCAGTGCTTCTAATTTACAGCCAGTATGTGGGTTAGGAATAGGATTTCAAGTGATTTTGAAAAAATGGTCAAAAAAGAAAATCACATACCTCACCTTTAAATAAAACGTATTCATTTTACACTGACTATTTACCAATGATTATTCAGTTTCAGTTGGAAATCATATTACATTCGAAGTTAAATGTGTTGTGAATGCTGTTGCATTTTGACTTTTTTAGTTGAGCAAATATTTTGTGACTGAAACAATGTTGATGAGTGTTGCTCTCTGTTGTCAGGTGACCTTATCTGCTTGGCAGGAGTTTGACAGTCAGCAGGCTGCAGTGAGAGAGTTTGTGGGTAAGGTGCGATCAGTCACAGAGAGAGAGATGAACTTCAGCAGTCCAGACAGTCTCAGCACAGAGCTGGAGCAGACCAAGGTGAGAACAACACCTGGTCTCCATGGACTCAGTGTAATGCATCACCTTTAATTAAACATGAGCATCTTTAGTTTCAACACAGAAGAGCTGCTAGAGTTTTACAACCCGAATCCTCATTAGAAAAGGGTCTAGCAATAAAAATCTGATTGAAAAAGTCTCACTACAAGACATTGTAACATAGCCAGTGTGCACTCAAATGTAACCTAATAAACTAAAGTCTGTAATTTCAAAATTGTTTATTGTGATTATATGGTGTATTCTATCTCACAGAAACAAATTGCTGTTATTCCTGTAGGATCTTTTGAAACAGTGTGAAACGGAGGGCAGACTGGTGAACACTCTTCTTAAGAGGGCCGCAGAGATCCAACTGGGCCCCAAAAATGAGTCTCTCCTCCAGGATCAAGCACGGGCTCTGAGTGAACAAGTGGACAAAGTTGAGACTGGACTCAAGCGAGAGTAATACCCTACTTTTTTATATTTATACAATTTCATAGACATATCTATTGATGCATAATGAAACTATAATATGACTACTGTCTGATTTTTCAGTGTGAAGACTTTGGAGGGAATGAAAGATCAGTGGGATTCTTTTGGGAGTGAGTTTGAGGCTTTTTCCACATGGATAACAGAGAGAGAAAGAGAAATGGATGCCTTGAAAAGCTCCAGCGCACCTTTGGACCAGCAGATCTGTACCATAAAGGTGCAATAATAAATATATCATTAAACAAATAAACAAAGTGTCTTTTAAAATGCTTGAAATGACTGCATTTTATATATTTGATTGCATATTTATGGTGGGCAGACGAAACAGAGAAGGTCTGCAGGAGAGGTCAGCCGTCCTGTCCATTCTGGAGGAGAAGTCTCAAACGCTGGTCCAGTTTATGTCCTCTGGCGAGTCTGCACGAATCAAAGCCCGTCTGACACAGATTGGCAGATACTGGGAGGAGCTTAAGGAGAGTGTGGAACATCTGGATGGACAGTTGGAAGAGAGCTCCTCCCACCAGACGAAGTTTAATGCCAATCTTCAGCAGGTATGTCTGAACATGCTATTTAGTTCAGTCGCACTAAACTCTTATGTTGTCTAATGGCATTGCATCCTTTAAAAGGTACAATCTGAGGTTGAAGATATCCAGAAGAAACTTGACAGCCCTGTCACCTCTTGTGTGTCTTCATCTGAGACCTACAAAACTCTACAGAGTCACATGGTATGATACCTTCATGTCATTGTGAACATTTCTGATTAAGGGTGTGTTCACACTTGTAGTTTGGTTCTCTTGGTTCTTTTGGTCTGGACCAAAAAAATTGAATCATACATATAGTTCAGTTCACACTGTCACTTTTAACACTGAACTACAGATACAAAACAGTATTTTTTTGTGAGAGAACTTCCAAATCTGTGTGCTTGGCTTAATGCGCTCGTTGTATGTGCGTAGTACATATGCTGTTTGTCCAGCTGCGAACTCACAAATAGCTTATTAAATGTGTAAAGGTGTTTACAAAAAAAGCACCAGGAATTATTCTGTTGCCCACAAATGAATCTCGTCTGCAAGAAGACAACAGTTTTGATGCCTGTACCATCTGTGATGGGCAGCGTAGCTCCTATGATGAGAAAAAACAGGTATGCTTTAGCATTCAGTCCTTTTTAGGATTGCATCTTGACATAACGTCCTGTTTTTGGTTCGTTTAGATGTATTTGGTCCATGTTGCGTTTATATTTCAGTCCTCGGTCCACTTGTTTGGTGCACACCAGGGCTCAGACGGCACTTATTCAAATGAACCTCTCACTAACAGAGACATCGCACCAGAGGTTTTATGCAAACCAAACCTGTCAAGTGTGAACACACCCTTATTTGCACCATTTCAGTCTGAATAAGTGATTTGTTTTCAGGATCTGTTCCAGTCTCTGGAGAAGCTGAAGGCCACCCTGCTGTCTCTGTGTGCTGGTGCCCGCAGGCTCAGTGAGAGGGAGAAGACAGAGAAAGCCGTGGCAGCCCTACAGCAAAGTTATGAGCAGTGTTTAAAACAGGCCAAGGAGAAACAGAACCAAATGGAGAGCCTTCTGTCACATTGGCAAAAGTACGATTATTTTCACTGTTGGTATCTAATTACATCTTAAATCCTAAAAAAGCCCTTTGTATGAGTAGATATTACTTTAATAAGAGTTATTTATTGAAATTTTGATTATTTTAGATATGAAAAGGATTGGTCTGCCCTGCAGTCATGCCTGGAGAGATGTGAATCCGTGTCCAGCTCTGACACTCAGTTCCTCACGGTTGACAAACAAAAGCTCAATGGAGAACTGCTGGAATTGAAAGTAATAAACTAGAGCTACAACATGAAACGGCATTCGCAATGCATTTTACTTTAAATGTGTGACATATTTCTATGTGCAACAGAATATTTAGCAAGAAATAATAATAAGCCAGGGCTTCATTTTATCCATAGGGATTTAATTGAATTGTGAAATGTAGGCTTATTAATGGCTAATGTTATTTTTTTGTTTCTGCCTTATTGAAAACAAGCGGGTTTTTTTTAGAAAATGTCTTATACTGATAAAGACTAGGGACATTGAAGAGTTGATGTTCAACTTTCTTTGGTGTGTAATGTTGCTGTTTGAGCATGACAAAGTTACAAAGGACAAATGGAGTTATTCTCTATATCAGTGCGCTCTGTTTCTGAACTTCCTGAAATGCATTGATTGTAGGAGTTTTCTTCCGGGAACAAACACGCCTCAATATTCCTCATTTAAATAATACGGAAGGCATACGCAAAAATAACATAGCGAGGCCTGGTTGAGTTGTGTTAGTAGTGTGTTGAATCTCATGGTTATGGTAAGGCACGTGACATTTCCCAAACACGCTCGAAACGGTTGAACAATCGCAACACACTGGTCCAGCCAACTGATTGCGCCATTGCGCTTTTCGCAATGAAGAGGGGCTTCATAGAGATGGGAACTAAACAGAGTTTTACTGACAGACTGAGAAGAGAGGCTGCAATAATGTAAAATGTGGGGCAAATGTTTTTTTTTAAACATTTAAGCATTCTAGTAAACCCCAAAAACAAAATCTAAACTTTGTAAAAACGTTTTATTTTGTTTCTTAAATTTCTTAAATATTGTTCTTTTAAAGCACCTACAGAGTGAACTTCAGTCTCTGGAGTCAGTTTACAACAGGCTGGAGGCCCAAACACCAGCCCTTTACACCACTGCATCAGAAGAACATGTGAAAACACTCAAAGAAGCCCATGAACAGCTCGAGAAAAGATGGAAGTGTCAGACCACAGCAATACCTAACAGGTCAGTCATAAGTACTGTATAAGTATTTGCAGGCTAAATTCTACACATTGATTGAGTTTTACAGTATATTTTATATGTTCTTTTATAATGTTTTCTTGAAATTATGAATTTTAGAGTATGTCTAACATAGTACATCAAACTGTTACAGAATCCAAGTTCTTCAAGAGCACCGTTCTGAGGTAGAACAATTTGATCAGGCCCTACAGAAGTTCTTCAAATGGGGAGAGTCTTTCCTGTCATCTTTAAATTCGTCCTCTCACATTGATGTCACTGATCTTCAACCTTCCACCAGTGATATCAAGGTACGTTCCATTATGAGAGCCTCCATTCAATGAAGAACAATATCAGACATTTTTCATCTGAATTATGGACATTCTCAAACTCAAATTATTTATTGAAAACTGTTTTATGATCAATGTACACTACACTGTTACTTTTACATTGTTACAAAAGATTTATTTTAATTTATTTTAAATAGATCTTGTTCTTTTAAACGTTCTATACATCAAAAAATCCTGAACATTAAGCACCACAATTGTTTTCAACATTGATTTGAATAAGAATCGTTTCCAGATCAGCATATTACTATGATTTTTTGAAGGATTATGTGACACTGAAGACTGGAGTAAATTTGAATCATAGGAAAAATAACATTTTAATATATATAAAATGAAATAATAGTTATTTTAAATTCTAATAATATTTCACATTATTACGCTCTTTAAATGTAGCCTTGGTGAGCATTAAAGACCTTTTCATAAAAATCTTACTGACCACAAACTTTTGAACTGTTGTATGTAAATCTTATGTAAATGTTACGGATGTCAATCGAATACATTTTTTTATCCAATTAATTACACAATTTAAAAATGAATTGCAAATATTAAATAAAGGTGTTGATTATAGGCAATAACAAAAAAGGTTATTGTATTTAAAAACAATTGTTTAATGTGTTAAATTGAGAGCCCTAGTAAATTTAAAATGAGGACAAAGAATATGTCATTTATTGGCAGTAAGAGAGATTGCCGATTTTAAGAGTAATGTTTCATAATTTTTCCCACCAGGAGAGGAGAGATGACCTGCAGAAGCAAAGCAGTATAAGACAGAGTCTTCAACAGCAAACGAAGGTCTTGTGTGATGTTTGTGAGCCTGCTGAGGTTCAGCAGCTTCAGGGAAAGTGGGAAAGCTCCTTGCAGCCGTACCTGGAGGCCCATCAGCTGGTTGATCTACGAGGTGAGAGTCTGGAGAAGCTAGAGGCCTTCCTACACACCCACAGTGTGGCGTCCGGCGTCCTTCAGGGCCTTAGACAGACTGTGGAGAGCGCTGGGAGTTGGGATAAAAGCCGTGTGGACGAGCTGCAGAGAGACCTGGAAGCCATCGTTCCCGATATCGGCCGCCTTGAGACGCTTGCCGTGAACCTGGACGGCAGCCTCTGTAAGGCTCATCTCCACCTGATCAATGGGAAGGAGACGCGCTCCTCGTGCCGCTCATTGGCCGACTCCTTGAGTGTTGAGCTTGATGCCGTGAGGAACCTACTGGGCTCGAAGCAAAGCGAAGCTGAGGCTCTTGGTGCTCTTTGGAGCTCGTTCAGACAACGTAAAGAGCAACTGCTCAAAACGGTGGAGGATATCGAAGAGAAGGCAGATCAACAGGGCCTGAAAGAGCCCAATGTACATACTCTACAGCAGAGGTATGGATTGCCCTTGTCAAAATGTTGTTTGTACATGTCTGTGGCTGTGTTTATTTAGCTGCATCTTCTTTGTGATGTGTGTAGGCATCGGTTCTTCAATCAGCTGGAGGATGAGCTCCAGTCCCACCAGCAAGAGGAGCAGTGGCTCAGGGATAAAGGTCAACAGCTGGCTCAGAGAGATGCAGAGTTGGGTGGTGAAGTACTGAGGGAGATCAGCCTGCTTCAGACCACCTGGGAAGACACCAAGAAACTCATCACTGAAAGGTGGGCCACCAGGAACGACCTATTGTACTTTTTTTGTTATATTTTATTGGTATTTGCCAGTCAATCAAATCAGCCAATCAATCATGTCCTAACAATAGTATGGACCTGGACAGGTCCATTCTTAGTTTTGCAAAGGTGCAAATTTTCAGTATCTAGCTGACGTTGCTGCGTGAATTTGTTCCAGGCAAGAGCAGAGCAGCGCTTTGGTAGACCTCATGAAAGACTACCAGAGTCTGAAGTCTTCAATAAACACGATATTGGAGAGCGCTGATGCCATAGCCGACATTAAATCCGTCCTAAAAGACCAAGAGGACACACGGAGATCCTTGTTAAAGGTAAACCCTGCCAGTCTGCAGGCAGAATGCAAAATAGCAGCTAAAAAGAGTTACTAGCTTTTACTATCCAAGATAAACTTTAATGTTGGGCTTTAATTATCGTCCTCTCTGTAGCATGAAGCTGTAAAAACAGAGATGGCCAGTAACCAGGATGTGCTAGAGCGATTCTCCAGTAAAGGAAAGAAGCTTTTAAGTGAATTAAACAAGATCCCGGAATGCGACACCCAGATTGTGAAGACAGAAATAGATGCCACAGTGGACCAGTGGCTAGATGTGAGTTTGTCCAATGGCCAATTATTAAATCTTCATTTAACAAAAATCTAATATAACAGAATCTAAGAGCCATTATTCTTCCTATCAACACACAGGTTTCAGAGAAAATCGAGGACAATCTCGAAAGTCTCAAGAGGAGCTCTGCTTTGTGGGTGGAAATCTACGATATCAGTGGAGAAATTGAAAGCTGGTCCAACAGCTCGGTTATGGATCTTACAGATGGACTCAATAACTTCAACGATAGCCAGAAAACCGCAAACAAACTCTCGGAAGTCAAGGCACGTTCCAAGCGGTGTTATTAAACACTGTTATAAAACCAGCGCACCAGTTGTGTAATATGTTATTCATTTTTCTGTGTAGGTGGATGTTGGCCTGAAAGAAAAGAAGATTGATGCTTTACAAGAGAAAGTTTCAGAGCTGAAACAGATTTGTGGTGGCCACGACGTTCCTACTAAACTGCAGGTAAGGGCAAGCTGTATTTCTCACACTACACAACAAGGTTTCTTGTCATATGTTGTCGTCTTGTCATTGCAGCACACATACTACACAACACTATGCTGACGAGGTGCACAAACTACAAGACAATTGACCGTTCGCAAAAGCCACGCCCCTAGTTATTGTTGCTACGCCCGTCAAACAAATGGTCAAACACGACCAGCGCCACAGATTGCCATGACGGGAAGAGGTATACCCGTGCGTGTCAGTGACCCTTTTTTGGAGCAATACCTCCGCGATATCCTCCACATCGAGGCACAAGGGGTTACAGTATACAGTGGAGGGATATATTCAAAATATAAAAATACGCAATGAAGGAGACACGACTACTATCGAGGCTAACGTTAATGCTTACCGGTCTCAAGCGAAATCTGAGAAACCCGACCTGTAAAGTTACCTCAAATGCAACCAGCACAGGCTTGAAGAAGCTGGTTCAGTGGGTAATTGTTTGGAGATAGAAATATATAACTCACGCTGCATATTTAGTAATTTTGCCACAGATACAGGGTTATACATTCGCTTTAACGAGCGGCTTGTTCATTACCACGGCAACCACTTGCGTGCCATGCTGAATACGATTTTTGTGTTTAAAAAGTAACTATACATAAGAGACGGAAAGATGCAGATAATCATACATTATTTAAGGTTATTTCTATTCGTTACGATATTGATATGTGAACTGATGTTGTCAAGTAAGCTTCATGCGTTCCCCGTTGCGAGCGTGCACTCCTCTAAACTGTAGTCTACAGGTCCTGCACTGCTAGTGACTGCTGCTCATTTCCCCCCGAAAATATCATGTTAACAACAACCCTTTAGAAAACGTACTTCCTTTGTGGATCCTCTTGACCTGCTTTCTCCATGTTTCTTTGACTAATCTCAGTGTGTCAGTCTCACGCACGCGAGTTAACCATGTTCGACACAGTGCCGTCCACACTGTTTTATCCATTGTAGGCACCGCTCGCGTTGTGTTTTCGGCTTTGGGAATGGAAAGAACACAACTCCTCCAGACAATCTCTCGGGGTATCTAGTGTCTGATTTACAAACGCTGTGGGTGCACCGCTTCACCAGCTTGCTTGGAGTCAATGTTTGACGGACCTGCTCACATAGTAACGGTTGCTATGATGTGTGATTGGACAATGGCCGTTTTGGGGGAGGGGCCTGCGAACGGTCAATTGCTCAAAAGGGCAGTCTCGGCCAACAGTGAATTTTTTTATTTTTTTATCACATAAATTCATAAAGTAATTACAATATTTTTACATTTATAGCATCTGCACTGTGTTTGGCTGGATTAGTTCCACCTTATCGATGCATTGCACACACTACAAGATCACGTGACAATAATATCAATCGCGATCCGGTGGTTTTATTGCACACCTTGAAAATGTATCTGTATGTGACTGCAAAATCCAGCCAAAAGTCATGTAGTGTGAGCTTGCCTAAAGTCTGATCTCCATTTAATCTTTGTTTGTTCTCCATTGGATTCATTACCTGTACACCATAATTAAACCTTTGATATCTTCCAGGTCATGGAGACGGACCTCAGGAGGAAAATTAATAGCATCGAAGAGTTATGTGATCAAGCCAAGAGCAACCTCCAAGATTTCTGCTCTCAGAAGAAGCAGCTGGAAGATTTCCTCACCCAGATGTCTGAGTGGCTGACGAACATTGAGAGATCTTTGGTGGATTCACCCTGTGAAACAGCTCCTGAAGAGATCTGCAGAGTAAAGGTACAAAAAGTGTGATTTCTTTGATTTTAAACGATACATATCACGATTAGCATCAATCTTCCATCATTTCATATAGAAGTTTTAAAAGCTCTGGGCAGGGTTTGAAAATAAGGACTGGCCAATGACCCAAGGCAAGCGTGAAAGACGCTTGGGACATAATTGACTGCAAAAACACACCTTTTTTGTCATTATCCTTGAAAGCACAGTCTTCAATGAGTTACAGATTATAAAATGAATGTAAACCGTCGAATATATTTGTGCGTCAGGTCTTAAAGTGACAGCAGCCTAATAAACCTGATGCTGTCTGTCAATAATGTTAATCAAACAACAAAAGGAAAATCACTCACTTCTCTTGACTAAAAAACTTGTTGCTTTAATAAGGATTAATTTATATTTAATTTATACAGTGAAGACTAAGCAGTGTTATTTTACATTTGATATTTTTTTTACTGTAGTATTTATTACCTGAATATACTGTTAATCTTAAAGCACTGTTTATTTAATTTGTAACTTTTCAATTGTATTTATTTGTGCTATTACTTGTCATTTAAATGTACTTGTATTTTCTTATTGATTGTTTACTTGTTTTTAAAAATGTTTGATGTTTATATGAGTTAGGCTATTAGTTGTCGTGGTATAAAAATTGTGATATCGAGAATTGTGAATTTTCACTGGTATCTAAAATGTTGGTGTCATGACAACCTAATTTATTAAAATACAAGGTAACATAAAAACCAACTAAAACAATATATTATAAAAACAATATAATATTTTTTGTGATGGTGGTGGGGCCAGTGAAAAATTTGGGAGGGCTAGTAAAAATCTGAAAAACACTAGACAAATCCTTTTCGTTGAACTCTGTCTATGGATCTATGGATGGTCAGATAATACTAAATTATGACTGTAAGAAATCTTGAATAGCATTATAAATGCATCAAAAGAGAAAAATAAAAGGTTTTCTGTTCATACAATTCATAGGAAATCCAGAAGGAGCTTCAAAACCAGCAAACTAGCATTGACTCAGCCCGAGAAAGTTTGAACACACTTTGCAGAAAATACCCCTCAGAGGAACTAGCTGGTTTAGGTTCCTCTCTGACCGACCTCATCAAGAAATATGATACGGTCAATCAGCTCTGTGTTAAGAAGCTTGGGTCCATGCAGCACGGCCTCCAGCAGAACTTCAATGGTGAGAATCAGTCTTCCTGAATTAAAATGATCCTTCATTTGATTCAAGGACAGACATTGCAGTAAGATTACTTACTGTCCTCTTTGTCTTCTTCTTTTCTCAGATCTTGTGAAGGAGTTTCATACATGGCTCTCTGGACAGAAAGACATTGTGAGAGAATGTGCCGACCATTCGGGTGACATGAGCGTGGTCGAACGCAAACTGCAGAAATTGAAGGTACACCTCATCGTACATGTAACTTAGCAGTTTGAAAAATGTATCCTTGGAGTGTCAAGTAATCTTTCTGACCTCATTGAAAAACAAAATGCTATGTTAAATATTTGGAATAAATATACAGCTATTTTGAGTGGGATTTGGACCAGTGTGGGCGGCCCTAGAGATACCAAGCAACTGTTAAAATGTCTTAAAACAACACTATTGATGATTGCGACTGGGCGGAAAAAAACATGGAAGAGTTAACTGGAAAATATGTTGTTTATTATGTGAGTTGTAGTGACCTATTATGAAGTACTATTTTTAAATGATCTTTAATGATTCTTAGAAGGATTTTTATTAATAGTTGTGCTTTCCCTGTGCAAAACTTGCCCTCATGATTCTATATATTGTTGTAGGTGGTTGTCGGGCTTTGCTATGCAGTTGATAGTTGTTAGGATGTTCTCTGCGGTTTCTAGATGGTTTTTAATGGAAGAATATTCTCTTGTTTACCAAGACTCTGATTATTTTATCAAAAATACAGTAAAAGATGTGAAATAGTATTACAATTTGAAATGACATTTTATGAAATATATTCACATAAAAAAACAATGATCTATTTCTGTGATGGCAAAGCTGAATAATTACTCCAGTCGTCAGTGTCTCATAATCCTTCAGAAATCATTCTATTATGTTGATTTGCTGCTCAAGAAACATTTCTGATTATTATGAATGTTGAAAACAGTTGCTGCTTCATATTATTGTGGAAACCGTGATAAAAAAAAAATCTGGATTCTTTAAAGGGTTAGTTCACCCCAAAAGAAAAATTACTCCATGAATTACTCACCCTTAAGCCTTCCTAGGTGTAAATTAATTTATTCTTTCAGACGAATACAATCAAAAAAAAAAAAAAATCCTGGCTATTACAAGCTTTATAATGGTAGTGAATGGTAAATGAGATTTTGAAGCCCAAAAAAGCGCATATATGAATTTTTATAACCCATCCATGATAAAAGTAATCCACATGGCTCCAGAGGGCTAAGAAATGCATTTGTGTAAGAAAAATATCCATATTTAAAACTTTATCAACCAAAATATCTAGCCTCTGACAGTCAATCTGTGTGAGTCGACTTACGCCAAAAGAGTAACCCTTGATGCGATGTATGACATTGTAAGAGTAGCGTTAGCTTAGACGCCTCTCGCGGTTCAAACAAACAGGGTTGTGCAATAAACTCGAGCTTTAAAAATTCTCATTTTAAACTTCTAATTTGTGACCGGTGTTTTTTTTTGCTCTTTGCAATACGTTATGCGTCAGGTCAAGGGTTACTCTTTCGCTGTAAATCGTTGCTTACGGCCGTCTGTCGGAAGCTAGTTATTTTAGTTTGAGTTATTTTAAGTTATTAAATACGGATATTTTTCTTACACAAACACATTTTTTCGCTTCAGAAGGCCTTTATTAACCCCTTGTGGAGCCATGTGGATTACTTTTATAATGGATGGATGTGGCTTTTTTGGGCTTCAAAATTTCATTTACCATTCACTACCATTATAAAGCTTGTAAGAGCCAGGATAAACTCAGATTGTGTTCCTTCTTCAATGTAAGTGTTTGGGTTTTGCATCTTTTAACTGTGGTACAAACAAAGCAGGACGTCTTGTGTGTGTTTAACACTTAGCACTCATTGTGGAGTCACTTCTCTGTCTCACAGGGAGCTCTGGAGCGGGTGGATGACGGAGACAGCCGTCTAACACTGGTGTGTACAGAGGGCGAGAAGCTTCTTCTACACCTCCCCAAAGCCAGCGCTGGCCAGGTCCAGCAGAACCTCTCCTCTATCCAGCAGGACTGGGACAGCTACGTGGAGCAGTGTAAACAGAACCAGCAGAACCTGGAGGACAGCGCCAGTCTGCTCAGCGGGTGAGAACTGCCGCTCGCTGGGTTCAATATTACAGCGGCAGATTGTTTGAAATAATTCCTGTGGATAAACGGCTTTGCTGTGGAAGCGAGGACATACTCTCGGCTCTCAAGTTGGCCGGGGGTTATTTGGCCCAAATGCTCTAAATTGAAATCTATGCTGTGTTTTTGTAGCTTTGAGAGCTGTCTGCAGAGGTTGACACGCTGGCTGGAGCGTATGGATGTGAGGATGAGCACAGAGCTGCCCGAGGGGAGACACAGCGATCAGGAGAAAGTGACGCTGGAGCGCGTGGAAGAATTCCAACATGAAGTGCTTAAAGAGAGGTTAGAATATGTTAAACTGACAAATATCAAACTGACTGGTAAATAAGCAGCCTTTTTTTGCACCAGCAAAATATTAGGTAACACTTTACAATTAGGTTCATTAGTAAATATATTAAAGGTGGGGTATGTGATTTTCTTTTTTGACCATTTTTTCAAAATCACTTGAAATCCTATTCCTAACCCACTTACTGGCTGTAAATTAGAAGCACTGAAATGAAAATGAAGCAATTTAATCATCTGTGGAACGGGCAGGACTCGAAAAACTCCAGCCAATCATTTTCAAGACCGTCTAGAATCATTGGACAGAAAATGCGTCACTCAAACGGTTGTACCATGCCATCTCCCCCACCCCCTCGCGCGCGTGTCCCGTTCGTGCGCATACTCACACTTCCTGTGACTGGGTTACGAGCTTTAAGTCGCCCCGGTACAGAGAGAGAGAGAGAGAGAGAGAGAGAGAGAGCATCTGAGTTTTCGCTCGTGCTTGATTGCGCGTCCATGTTTTTCGAATGGGTGGAGTCAGAGCCAGGTTGGAGAAGAGAAGGTAGGACCTTATGAGTTGTGTATTTTCAAATCTGCCGGCCGTTTTGCAAATCACATACCCCACCTTTAACTAACATGAACTAGCAATTAGCAATACATTTGTTACAGTATTAGTTAATCTTTGTTAATGTTAGTTATTAAAAATCCAGCTGTTCATTGTTTGTTCATGTTAGTTCACAGTGCATTAACTAATGTTTACAAATACAATCTTTGATTTTAATAATGTATTAGTCAATGTTGAAATTAATATTAACTAAAATGAATAAATGCTGTAGAAATATTGTTCATTCTTAGTTCATGTTAACTAAGGTAGTTAACTAATGAACCTTATTGTAAAGTGTTTCCAATAATTTTTAAGCATGTATACCAATTTGTGACAGATCCTATCCGAAAACATTTCATATATACAAAATACACACATTTAAATGAATGAATGAATGAATAAATAAACAAACAAATAAATAAATAAATATATATATATTTTTTTATTAATGATTAATAATCAAATAACTATGTATTTATTTTTTTATCAAATGTTTGTATTTCATTTTATTTTGCAGGGAAATATGACTAAACTGATATGTTATTTAGCTGGTCTTATGTTTTTTTTGCATTGTGAAATTATTTTCATGACAATTAAACATATTTCTTATTTGTAGGAAATGTGACCTGGGCCTGTTTTTGTGATATTTACTTATATTTACAGCTCTAATATAGACATTTTATAATATATACATATAATGTATTGATTGTTTTTTTTTAAATGCAAATCATTTCCCAACCTCCTCTCCCACAGGGACTCGTTTGAGAGTCTGTGTCAGGAGGCTCAGGCTCTGAGTGAGGGGGGTCACGGCAGCGGGGCGGAGGTGCGGGCGTCTGCACAGCTCCAGCTGCAGCATCAGGCGCTCCTCAAGGCGGCGAGGGAGAGACTGCGCGTGTGTCAGCTCAGTCAGCTGGAGCAGCAGAACTTCGAGGAGACGCTGCAGAGCACCTGGGGATGGCTCAGCGGCGTACAGGAGCGCCTCAATACACTCAACAGCACCAGCGGGAATAAAGAGACCCTGGAGAAGAGATTGGGCCTGGTTCAGGTCAGAAAACAGAGTCATGACACCCATATGAGATTCCAAGATTATTTTCTATTTGTAATAGGTACTAGGCAGCACTTTTTTGGGGGTACAATTCCTTATACTATAAATATGATTACTTTTTTCACATTATTCATATTATTAAACTTAAACTCTTTGCCAATCATTATTATATTATATATTAATTATATTATTATACTATGGAGAAAAATATAACAACCAAGCCTTTTGTTTAAATTTTTAATTTCTTCATTTCATTACTAGTCTTGTTAGTTATATAATACACACTTAATAATACAATTAAGTATTATTTGTATTATATTTAATACTATTATACTTATACTCCTTTTTTTAAGATTCTCAAAAATGATATATATTCATTGATATTTTGATGATATTGTTTCAGGACATCTTGCTAATGAAGGGTGAAGGGGAAGTGAAGCTCAACATGACCGTAGGGAAGGGAGAACAGGTGCTGAAGAATTGCAGTAGGGATAAACAGGAAGTTATCCGCTCTCAGCTCAAGAGTCTGAAGGATTCCTGGGCCAATATCCTCATGACTGCAATGAGCTGTCACAGGTGAGAGTTCCTGTCTCGTCTTATGAAACCTAACTTTGCAGAATTATATAATAATCATCTGTGTGTGATGCAGTCGTCTGGAGTGGACCGTAGCTCAGTGGGGCTGTTTTCTGGAGAGTAAAGCTCAGCTGCAGCAGTGGATGGAGATGGTGGAGCAGGAAGGCCGGAGTGGCTCTGCCCCAGCAGCCCGGGCTGAAAGAGAAGGCCTCGCTGCTGGAACGCCTACGGGTCATCCAGGCTGATGTGGAGGTCCATTCCTCAGCACTGACCCGCCTGAATGAGAAAGCCTCAGAGATGCATGAGAAAACAGGAGACCAGGCATTCGCAGAAGGACCAAAGTCTGAGTTTAACACACAGTTTACCAACATCACAAGTGTCATTAAGGTAAAAATATGTCATGCATACAATTTAAACCACCTCCTGTAAGTCACTCAGGATAATACGTTGCATTCGAAATCGCACACTGTCTGAGTAGGAACTACATTTAAGTTTGAATTTACTTTACGACAGGTAAAAAAGTTTGTTCTATATAGTTTGAATATGGGTAGTATGAATGAAATTAAATGTCACATGATCTACAAGCATCAGTTGTGTCGCTTCATTGTTATTCATAAATCTTCTCCCATGTCCTCATGGGATAGTAAAGTATCCATCGAATGCACACTTAGTAGTCGGTCATCTAGGTACTTTTTGCCTATTGTTTTGCGAATACTATGTATCCGGACATTCTACTCTTTTGGCGAACTGTTTTTTTGCCTAATATATAGTAGGGAAATGTTCGATTTGAACAAAAAGAACACGAAACTAAATATTTAGTGGGGGAAAAAATTTAGGATGAGAGTTAATTTCATTGCTTTTTATTTGGTCAAGAAAAGTAAGCAAAGTAAGAAAAGTAAAATATGTATTTTAGAAAAGTTGTCTTTGAGGCAGAGAAAATGATGATAAAAGACAATGAAAATAAAATATGTTTATTATATAATAATAATAATCTGCACTCATGATTTATTTACAAAATACCAGGGACATTTATTAAAAAATGCAACGGTATCAGTTTTCTTTCTTCTGATGTGTTGTATGTTCTGTCTTGTGCTGTAGAGTAAAGTCCAACAGATGGAGGAGATGGTCATAGAGCATGAGCAGTACGTGGAGTCGGTGCGTGAGCCTGAACGACTGGCTCACCTCGGCTAAAGAAGAGCTCCAGCGCTGGTCAGATATGTCTGGTGACGCAGCTTCTGTTCAGAGGAAACTCTCTAAAGTCAGGGTATGTTTATTTGTGTTTACTATACTGACATACACTACCGTTCAAAAGTTTTTGAAAGAAATTAATACATTTATTCAGCAAGGATGCGTTTAATTGATCAAAAGTGACTGTAAAGAATTTTACATTGTTAAAAAGATTTCTGTTTCAAATAAATGCTGTTCTTTTGAACTTTCTATTCATCACAGAATCCCGAAAAAAAAAAAAAAAAAATATATATATATATATATATATATATATATATATATAACTATTATGCACAAAAAGCATTAAGCAGCACAACTGTTTTCAACATTGATAATACTAGTGCAATGCCCGTGCAAAATCTGTTGTTGTGTGTTTTTTGTAATTGGTTTGGCATTTTGAGTTGTGCTGAATAGCATAGGCTACTATTACACAGGAGCCTTAACTCTGAGTAAACGATAACCGCACCAGAATTAAATATAATATTGAGAAGTAAACAATTTTGCTGACTCAGATTCAGTTAACATCCAAAAATGAATAAGCGTGACGATTCAGGGAGCAGCTACACAGTGAACTCCGAGAAAACGCTAAAATGCTTGAGCAAACAGTTTGTGAAGGCTACTACAAATGATGGCCGTGAATAAAATATAATATTCAGATATTTTTAAACCACAACCCTCTAATGTCAGAATATTTTTAAATCACAACCTTCTAAACATAATCTAAACATCTTCAATGTGTGCTTCTTTTACCGAGATATGCGAATAACAGACACACAGACAGACGTTTCTGTAGCCTAATTTATAGATAGGCTATATTATATATATCGTATATTATACGTGTGTGTGTACTGTATATTTTTTTAATCGCGATTAATCGATTTGACAGTTTGTATGTGCAAAATCAGTTTTTGTGTGTGTTTTTAGTAATTGTTGGTTTGGTGTGTTGAGTGCTGAGTGAATTACACAGCAAAAGTTCAGTGACATTTTTATTTGTGCATGGTAGAAAGCAAATACTGATAGTGATACTGACATAATGACACAATAAATATGGAAAATTGAACTACATAACTAACTACTGACAACTAACTACTTCTGAAAAACTACAATATTCAGAAGTAAACAGTGTAGCTGACTGAATGTTTATTTTTAAACCACAATTTTTAAACCACAACCCTCTCTAATGTCAGAATGTTTATTTTTAAACCACAATTTTTAAACCACAACCCTCTCTAATGTCAGAATGTTTATTTTTAAACCACAATTTTTAAACCACAACCTCTCTAATGTCAGAATGTTTATTTTTAAACCACAAACCTTCTGAGTGCCAATTCTTTGCCTTTACCGATATATTTACCGATATCTTTTGCATTTCTCATCCAAACAACGTCAAACTTGGCACTGCACTTACTTGTGCCCGTAGCAAGACACCTGGCAAGTTTGAAATTCATCAGGACTAACGGTTCGAGAGATATGCGAATAAGAGACAGACAGACACACACACACACACACACACACACACACACACACACACACACACACACACACACACACACACACACACACACACACACACACACACACACACACACACACACACACACACACACACACACACACACACACACACACACACACACACGTTCCTGTAATTTATAGATAGATTAAGAGATGTTTCTTAAGCTATAAATCAGTATATTGATTTCTGATTTCTGAAGGATCATGTGACACTGAAGACTGGAGTAATGATGCTGAAAATACAGCTTTGCATCACAGGAATAATTTAGAATATATTCAACTCAATAAAAGTTATTTTAAATTGTAATAATATTTCACAATATTACTGTTCTGTAACTGTACTGTTACTGATCTAATAAATGAAGCCTTGGTGAGCAGAAAAGGCTTCTTCTAAATATATATAAAAAAGTACAGACCCCAAACTTTTGAATGGTTGTATAAAATAAGTTTTTGTAACGATAGATATTTTCAGCTGAGCTCTCCTATAAAAGATCTTGACATTATAGAATACCATACTGTGACCATGTTAACCGTGATACTTTTTAAAGTGGTATTTATAGCGTATTTCTTTAAAATGGGACATTATATGTTATTCTTGTTCATTGTAAATTAAGTTTACCCTGAAAAGTGTGTTATACACCACACCGAAAACTATTTGGTGAATGATTTACATGAATTTATTGATTTTAACTCAGAATCTGCTTGTAAATTTCATGAATAATTACATAGAAAGCAAATAAAGACATTGAATTAAACGTGAAATTTTGAAGTAGAAATATTAAAATACAAGTAGTATTTTCTTGTATAAAACATGCTTCATTTTTTGGGGGCATATGCTCTGATATATTATCATGCACAACAACAACCAGAAACTTTTAGAAAGGAAGTAAACTGGGTCAGTTTTGATTTCATGTTGACTTAAAAGTATTGCAATTTCCTTTTAGGGGCTGTTAGACTCCAAGAATCAAGGACGTGAGCGCCTGACCCGTGTGCAGAGTTGTGGTGCCGCCACACGGGACCACACTTCCACGGTGGGCTGTGAGGTTCTGGAGAGGGAGGAGTCCGGGATGCTCTCGGCCTGGGAACAGTGGGAGCGCGGAGCTAAACACGTGTGCTCCGGTCTGGAGGGCGTTCTATCTCAGATGGCCAACTCCGAGCAGGAGTTCAACAGCTTAGCTGCACAGCTGGAGCAGGACCTGCAGGAGTTCAGCAGCAAGCTGCAAGAGTGGCGCATCAATCTGCAGCAGGTGGAGGAAATGACCTCGGGGGAAGAGGCTGTGCAGGGCTGGCAGATAGCGAAGGTAAAGCCTACAGAGCACAATAATAAAAGCTATATATATGTGTATATATATGTTCTTTTAAGCTTACTGTCTTAATGTTTTTATGTCTCAGGACACCCTGGAAGCACTGTTAAATGTGGAGCCCATGTCTGACAATTTGAAGTGTCAGCTCAATGACTTGTGCCGGTTCTCCAGGGATCTGGGTGCTCAATCTGAAAGAGTGTCCGCCCTCATTAAAGAATACAACAGGTATGAGAGCTTAGTTTTACACAGAGATAGACAATTTTTGTTATTGTTAACTGTAAATAAAATAATGAACTATCATTTTTGTTCATTTAAAATAATGCTGAAGTAAAATAAAATATATACTATAGATAAAAAATAGGTTTTTAGCTAAAGTACTAAAATTACGGAACCTAAAACTGAAGTAAAAGAACTAAATATATATATAAAAAAATATATATATAATATATATATATAAAAGCAAATAACAGAATTTCTAAAACTTAAACCAAAAGAAAACTGAAAATATAAAAATAAAAGCTACTAATTAAAGCAATAATAGAACATGAATAATACTAAAATAAAATGGACAGCATGACCGATAAAACCACCAATAACCAATCGTTTGTTTTTCAGGGGTGGGCAAATCTAAAATTTGTTAATTCGTGACCACAATATACATATTTTTCCCCCATGTTATGTGCGGGGCTCCGTACAAATTAGTAGCACAACCAGTTACTTTTATTCAGAAGCCCTCATTTATGCAACCCTGATTGATCAGAAATTGGTCTGGTGCTGGGTAGTGAGGACCCAAATGTAGAGATGAACTTCAGTGTTCTTTGTTTAGATAGAAACAGTGAGCAAAATACCAACTAAAACTATCCTGTAGAGAAAAAACATCAGGACTTCCAGCATAGCAAAAAATGACACACAACAAGACAACACGGAAGCACATGGCTACACAAATGCCCGGCCAGTGAAAACACAAACCAGACGCTCGACAAAAACACACAAGGCAAGAGCACACAGTGACTGAATAAACACTAAACCCATGCGCTCACAACAAGAGAAAAAACATAGAGCATGACGGTCTGAACACCGACACCGAACTAGACCAACATCCCTGAATCTGAACACCACACATACAACATATCACACGAAAGAGCCAAACGTACTCAAAACCGCACACTCACACAAAGACAAGATGATAGGAGTGTTAGAGCTCTGTCACCAAACAAAGAATAAACCAGACCAAAGTGACAGAACCCTGACAGCATCCGAGAGTCTGCAAATGGTAGATGTGCCATGTAAGAATGAGACTGCTTGTTATCAGTGAAATCTTTTTCTTCTGCACTGTCACTTGCATCTTTCTTCTTCACTGTAGCCTCAGTCTCCAGGCGTCCCGGGAGTGTCAGGGAAAGGAGAAGCTCCTGGAGCAGAGGTTTCGTGCTGCTTTTCGAGACTTCCAGCAGTGGCTGGTCAATGCGAAAATCAATACAGCTAAATGTTTTGATGTGCCTCAGAACCTGGCGGAAGCATCGTCCAGTCTGCAGAAGATCCAGGTAAAATTGTATTGATTTATTACGAGTTTTTTAATGAATTCCGTTCCAGTTTGGAACACGAAATATAATTCAGTGCATTAATGAGAGTACATTTTTCTTATCGCAGGAGTTTCTAAGTGACCGTGAGCAAGGCCACGGCAAACTAAACACGGTGGCAGCCAGCGGAGAGCTGCTGATGAGTATCATTGCCAAAGACAGAGTGGAGTCAGTCAGAGCCAAAATAAACACTACCAGAGAAGACTGGAAAACACTCATGACAAATCTGCACCAGAGAGAGACCGCCTTACAGGTGTCCGACGCTATGAGAGATCATTTGATCATAAAAAAATTCACACATCTGTTAATCTAGTCACATCTGTTGAGTCTGAGACTTCATTCGGGCCAGTAAACTACCACTATGGAAGCTTGTTTCCGCCAGTGAATACAACATCTTTTTATCTCACAATTTTGACTTTAACTCGTAATAGCGAGTCAGAATTGTGAGATAAAAAGTGCATATAACCTTTATTATTTTTTTATTCCGTGGTGGAAAAAAAAGATTCCATACAAAACAGCCATTGCATAACACAATATCGACGACCTGCAACATCTAAACATCTAGTTACATTTATTATTCATGTTATTCAATATTTCTTGCAATCTCAAGTTAAGTACTTAAGTAAATAATTTAGATCATAGGACCTCAGCCGACAAAAGTTCCTGATATAGCTAATCAATCGTTTTCTCTTTAAATGTAGCATCATTGACTATTTTGTTCCAGAATCTTCAGTCTCAGATGCGGGACTTTGAAACGAGTGTGGAGCCGCTCCAGGATTGGCTGAATGAAACCGAAGAAGCCGTACGGGAGAGCAGCAGTCGGCTACATGACCTCACAGCCAAGAAACAGGAACTGCACAGGTTACAGGTGTAGTACAACGTAATCAATACCACCTTTATTCACAGCCATTACCAGAAGAGCCATTCACAAGCATCATTCTAGCTGATCGGAGGAGTTACGCTTTATGGCAATGCTGCTGAACATGAAATAGCATTCACAACTCATTTCATTTCCATAATGTGACGTACGTATATATTTCTCTGTCAAATTGGAAATTCAATGAGAAAAATATGTATACTTTAGTTTATAATATAGTTTTAAAAATATGTAGGGCAGAAATGGCATGCATCATAAGTTAAGAAGTTAAATAGCTATTTGGCTGTTGGTTAACATTATGAAATAGCCTGCGTGGTCTTGGTGACATCATTCGAACAGCAAAGTCATTTTAAAGGCCAGCCAAGTTATTTTATTTTGATAAAAGATTATAAAGACAGTTACAAAGATTTGTGCTAGTGTTATTTTAGTGTTATTTATTTATTAATATTTTATATATTTGTTAGTTTTTGTAATTTTATGTGCTGTTTAAAAATATATATTAACTTAATATATATTCATTTATTTTTATTTTAGTTTAAGTAATTTAGTTACTTCAAAGTTTATTTCAGTTAGTTTTTAAATTTCCATTTAGTTTCCATTTAATGTTTATATTTATTTCAGGTTATTTCAATTTACAAAAACTTTTAGTTTTAAGTAACAATAATTACACTGATTTGTGCGCAATAAAACCAGGGATGTGTATTAACAAAGCAAGCAGGGTCATTTGACTTTAATGTCATAATGTATGTATAGAAAATGATCAGTGCATGTGATCAAGTGTAGAAAACAGCTGCTTTCATGTCATGCTTTAATTCTGCTTCTCTGTCATCCACATTTTCACATTGCTTATCCCCAGTCTTAACGTCTGTGCTGTTCATGTGCTGCCATGTTGCTTTATTAATCATCTGACTAACACAGGACTGTGTGCGATGCTTCTGTGTGCTAACGTGCCTGTGCTTTCACAGTCTCTGCTAGAGGAATTAGCCTCTAAGGAGTCTCAGCTGCACAGGTTGAGGGAGAAGGCCCAGCAGCTGTGGGACGGACACACGGCCGGAAAGGGCTTTGTGCACCGTGTCTCGCAGCTCTCAGCTCAGTACCTAGCTTTAAGCAACCTGACCAAGG
Organism: Chrosomus eos; assembly: GCA_036326025.1. Taxonomy (NCBI): domain Eukaryota; kingdom Metazoa; phylum Chordata; class Actinopteri; order Cypriniformes; family Leuciscidae; genus Chrosomus; species Chrosomus eos. The sequence goes on from CM070832.1 coordinate 28,780,475, forward strand.
TAACGTCCCATCTGTGCCCGTCTGTATGTCTGCCGATGGCTACCCGTTCCCAGTGCTGCAGGGGTCCACAGACTGTGTGGCACTAGGGCTGTGTCCGAACCTTAATGCGGTTTTATAAAGTCAAATAAGATTGGAAGGCATCAAGACACATACAAATCCATGGTTATGTAACATTAATGGTGTTGACGGAGCAGTAAATTATTTTTAGTTTAAGAGTATTTTTATTTTTATTTTTTATTTACCTGCTGCCTGTCTGTCTGCCTGTCTGTCTGTCTGCCTGTCTGTCTGTCTGTCTGTCTGCCTGTTCTGTCTGTCTGCCTGTCTGTCAGTCTGTCTGTCTGTCTGACTGTCTGCTTGTCTGTCTGTCTGCCTGTCTGTCAGTCTGTCTGCCTGTCTGTATGTCTGCCTGCCTGTCTGCCTGTTGTCTGTCTTGTCTGTCTGTCTGTCTGTCTGTCTGTCTGTCTGTCTGTCTGTCTGTCTGTCTGCCTGTCTGCCTGTCTGTTGTCTGCCTGCCTGTCTGCTGTCTGCCTGTCTGTCCTGCCTGTCTGTCTGCCTGTTTATTTGTCTGTCTGCCTGCCTGCCTGTCTGTCTGCTGTCTGTCTGCCGGCTCCTGTCTGTCTGTCTGATCTGTCTGTCTGTCTGTCTGGACGGTCTGTCTGTCTGTCTGTCTGTCTGCCTGTCCATCCCATCCATCCACTTTACATTTTTAAATCTCAAACATGATTAAAAAAAAAGATCTAAATTTATGTATTTATTTATTTCAACCAAGAAATAAGGATTGTGAAATAAACATGAAAATTTTGCTTGGATATCTAAATAAAATTTAATAATATTAAAACTTGATATTGTGATATCTGAAACAATTTTTCTTAGTATGTGCTTTTAAATGTTTACGTCAGTGACCTTCGGTTTTGGACACAGCCCACGTGTTTCTATTTAGGGTGGAGAACACATTTTATCTGAAAATGTTGTGTGGAGTTATTAAGCTCATGAACAGTTTCCAAAAGTATTGTTTTTGATGTTATATTCACATTGTATTTAGGTTCTCAATTAAGTACTCAATTGTTGCACAAAAATGATGTATTTCGGGCAGTGTAAGTATTGTTATGGCTTAAATACTAAAACAACAACAACAAAAGAAATCATATGGAATAATCATCCAGACCTATAAGTATTCAACATGACTAAAAAGTGCTGTTGCTTTCCTTTTAACACAATGACTATTTCTAATAAGATGCTACCCCTACCAAATAATTGTTATTAACTGTATGTTATAATCATGTATGGATCACGGAGATATTTTCCTAAGCAAATGATTCACTTTATCTTTGAGAAATGATTATTTATTCGATAATGTTGTGCCTGTCTGATAGGAAAAAGCATCTCGAATCGACCGCATTGTGTTCCGAGCACCAGCTGTTCTCGCAGGGCCTGAAAGAGCTGCAGAACTGGGTGGCTGATACCAGTCACATGCTGCAAACCTACTGCACTCCCACCGCAGACAAAAACGTGCTGGACAGCAGGATGATCAAACTCGAGGTGAAGAACACAGCCCACAATATATGTTACCATAGTAACCATATTTACTTCCAAAATGATAACTGGATGCCACATAAATCAAACATAAAATAGAGTGAGGTCATGCAACATTAATGTAGCATACTGACTGAATTCAATACTGAAATATATACTGTGCAGTATTCAGTAAGCAAAGGAGTTCGGACCTCATTCTGAACATTTGATCTAAAGTATGTGACTTTGATTACTTATGGGCATTTGCGTGATTTGTATGGGCATTTGATTTCATGTAGTTTACATGTAATGAGAGGTTTTTGCATACATGTTACCCAGGCTTTACTGACGGCACGTCAAGAGAAGGAAATACAGCTGAAAATGCTGCTCACAAGAGGAGAGTCTGTTCAGAGGAACACCTCCGCTGAGGGTGTACATCTGGTCCGCCAACAAATCGAGGACCTCAAGGACTCCTGGGATGGACTGCTGTCAGCATCTATTCAGTGCAAAAGGTGAATGTGGTCTTATTAAAGTCAGTGCAAAAGCCTAACATAAAAATACACTTGGTTTGTTGATAATTACATTTGTATTTTATGAATGGCATAAAAAAGTATATACACTAATATGTCATGGTAAAGTAATTTTATGTGGTAACAGAGAATAGTTTATTTTTTTATTGTGTGTGTATGTATGTATATATATATATATATATATATATATATATATATATTAGAGGTGGGCATAGATTAATTTTTTTTAATCTAGATTAATCTAGATTAATTTTAAAATTAATCTAGATTAATCTAGATTAAAATGGCTCATTTGAATTCTCCCGAAGGCATTTAGTGTGCTACCCAAATAATGACTAAAAGTAAGTCTTTGAGAATAGTTCACCTCGCATAGGGATGTGCATTTCTGCCAAAAATGCCATTTGACAATCGAGGAGCAAAAGTCGAATATTGTTAAAAAAAAAAAACAAACAAAAAAAACGCAATGACAGAAAGGGAGGCCAATTTCATTTTTAGCGATTTGTCATCAAACAAACTGTTTATTAATTGAACAAGTAACATGTTCTCTTCGGGGTTTTTTAACATAGTAATTGGAAGAAAAAAAAACAATGCGCACGACAGTCCGTTTTTGCATCGCCAATGCTCGTTAGATCAAAAAATAATGTCATTCATATGTCATAATGATTTTATGTAAACCTGCCTTGTTACTGCAATAGCCTCCTTTTTAAACAAATTAGTTTCAATCAATGTAAACTATTCGTGTGAATATGCCACTGCGCAATACACACACATTACCGCGGGATGGCGGGTGTTCATTTCATAAACTGTGGACAATGGTAGCTTATTTAAACCTGTTAACCAGTGCACCGACGCCCTGAAGCGTTTTTTTGTAGCCTATAAATTAATGTAACTGTTATGTCCAAAAAACGGATAATGTCATACTTTTTAGTAGTGCTATCGTGGCGTAATAATCTGTTTGGTTGTAAAATGTATTACCTGAATGAAATGAACTCGAATGTATCGTCCTGTGGAATCATTCATTCACGGACAGTTTACGAAGATGTTCAACTAATAAAGATCTTCATCGCTGGCAAAGATATGATGCATTTGCAGATTTGCTTTCACTAGACTAAACTGTAGATCCGCGGCCACTTCATCCAACGCTCTTGATGTTCTTAAATCTTCCTGTTACTTATGACTCCTCGAGTGTGAATTGAAAGCGCTTCTGAGTTCAGACGATTCAGTGCGTGAGGAACTGAACAGATCAACTGATTCGCGAACCGATTTAACAGATCTGACAACTTGTTTGATGAAAGCTGCGTCCCAATGTGCATACTATGCCCTAAATAGTATTGAAAATTACTAATGTCACATACTATTTAGGATGGATAGTATGCACATTGGGACGCAGCTGAAGTCTTTGAACAGAATCGACTCAAAAGAGTGATTCATTTGTAAATGAGCATCGCTCATGCCCATACAAAGGATACAGCGCACTTGGAATGAACTCATTTAACAACGTATTGCATTAACATAAAGTAACGAGAGGAACGTCGCCCAACATAACAAAGTAAAAGTACACCTTGTGTCCCTGACAGGAAAATACCCTGCTGCGCGATCTGTGACAGTAGGCGCGGCGTCAAGTATGTATGTCATACTACACACTAGAATTGCGCGAAAATAACGATATTCGAAAATGGTATTTATGATCCCAACCCAACTTAGATTAACGGCGATATTTTTTTTATCGCGCGATAAGAGTCTCACGTTAACGCAGCACGTTAACGCCGATAACGGCCCAGCACTAATATATATATATATATATATAATATATATATATATATATATATATATATATATATATATATATATATATATATATATATATATATATATATAAAACACGTTTGTTTTTGTGATTTATGAGGACATTCCATAGGCGTAATGGTTTTTATACTGTACAAACTATATATTCTATCCCCCTACACTGCCCCTGTCCCTAAACCTACCCATCACAGGAGACATGCTGTATTTTTACATTTTTAAAAAAACATTGTTTTTTTATGTTTTTTAAGCTATTTGAAATATGAGGACTCATGCAATGTCCTCATATATCACGTGTAAGTTGTAATACCAGTGTAATATGCATGTCATTATACACATTTGTGTCCTCATATATCACAAAAACAAACACACACACACACACACACACATTATTATATGTTATAATTATAAAAAGTTCCTTTCATCCGTAAGCTTTAATTGCCATAACGTTTTCAAAATGATAAAACATTTAAAAAAAAAACATAAAAAAAACTAGATGTTTTAAACATTCAGAAATAACGTTTTCATATTTTAAAGGGATTGTTCACCAAGTTAAAATTCTGTCATCCTTTACTCACCCTCTTGTTGTTCCAAACCTGAAAGAGTTTTTTTCTTCTGCTGAACACAAAAGAAGATATTTTGAATGGCGGAAACCAGTTGATGGGTCTCATTTACTTCCATAGTAATTTATTTTGCATACGATGTAAGGCAGTAGGAAAATGGTTAACCGTATTCTTCAAAATATTATCTTTTGTGTTCAGCAGAAGAAGAAATTCATACAGGTTTTTGGGTGACTATCTCTTTAAAGAGAATGTTAGCAAAGCCTTTTTAGAACACATTTTTTGTTAGCTTTTCAAGAGCTCTGATTCCTTTTCCTAACAAATGAATAATAAATCAAAATCATTACAAAAGAGCTTCTCATTGAAATTAAAACAGAAGACTCAAAACTAGTATATTGCGAACTCTAGAACCTTGTACAGACATGAAAGGGTTGTAAATAAAAAGAGTGTTCTTTATTAGTTGCAATATTAAAGGGTGTTATGTTTGGGTTCGAACAGTCAACTGGAGGGCGCTCTGTCACAGTGGACCAGTTACCAGGAGGACGTGCGTCAGTTTGTGAGCTGGATGGAGACTGTGGAAGAGACTTTAAACTCTGCAGACAAACAGTGTTCTGAGATGAGAGACAAAACCACCAACCTGGGCAAAGCCAAAGTAGGTGTTATTGTCAATGCTTTGAGTCTCTGAATAATTTGTAATTGTATTCAGTCCTGTCTTACAAACATTCTCCTCATTTCAGTTGCTCTCAGAAGATGTTTTAAGTCACAGCAGTGTTCTGGACGTCATATCCATGAAGGGATCCAACATGGCCGAGCACTATGTCACCCAGCTAGAGATTCAAGACTTGCAAGAGCGCTATAACATTGTCAAAAATAAAGCCCAGGTATAGTGCATCCCTCATTGGTCACCATATTGAATATTCTGCACGTGTTGATGCATGTTTCTGCCACAGTGTGCAGTCGCCAAAGCGGAGGAGCTGGTTTCGGCCCATCAGGTGTACCAGTGCAGTCTGCATGAGTTTAAAGACTGGCTGGAGCAACAGCAGGAGAGACTGAGCTGCTACACACAGCTGGAGGGAGACGTCGAGACTCTGGAGGACACGCTACGCAAACTACAGGTCAGAAGACGTCTTCAAGTAGTTATTTCGAGGGACAGAGGCTGTCAGGTTTAGATTTTTTATCTGTTGGTATTTGATCGAATCCATGATGCCGATGCCATGTGTCTGAACAAGATGTCCAGGACCTCTGGCAGAAAATTAGGCCCACAGCATTAAAGATACAGCAGAGTATTTCATTTTTACACATGGGGTACTTTTTTATCCCTGTGTGCACCAAACCCGTATTAACTGTTTGCTGCCAAAAAGCTCTTTTTTTTATTTGTTTCATCTGTCAAAAAGATTATTATAGGGAAATAACTAATATCCGTCTCCAGGAGCTGCAGGTGCACTGCACAGAAGGTCATGCTCTGCTCAACACGCTGCTGGTGACCCGAGAGCAGGTGATTCCCTGGGGCGTCCCGCAGTTAGAGGACCGATGCTTGGAGACGGTCCAGCAGGAGTGGGGCTCATATCAGGCCCGGCTGGGTGAGACCAGATCTCACCTCAACAGCGCTCTTGCCAAACTCCGGCAGATTGAGCAGAAGTTCCAGCGGCTGGATAACTGGCTCAAGGGGATGGAAACTAAAGGACAGTTACGCTCCGGCCGTCGCTCTGACAGAGGAACAAAAGAGGCACAGCTACATCTCCTGAAGGTTGGATTCACTGAAAAAAAATAGTGTAGGATTTACTCAGAAATTGCTAGGAAATTTCACAAATAGTCACAAAGAAACGACAACTAACGCATTGAATTAAATGTGATATCTTGTAGTAGAAATACTTTAAGTTGTATTTTATTGTAAAATGCACACCAGTAATCGGTTTTATTAACAAGTTTGAATTTATCAACTAGTTTGAAAAAAAAAATGTTTCATCGTAGTTACCATAAATCTGGATTGGTACGCTAAAGGTTATAGGTTCAAACCCAAGATGAGGTTATTCATGTAACCTTGCAGTTGCTCCAAGAGAACTGTTCCAGTATATATTGTTCGGTCATTGATATATTGTTGTGATTGTTTCTTCAGGGTTGGCATGAGGAGGTGCTGGCCTATCAGGAGGAGATTGAGGGTCTCAGTGTCCTGGCCCAACAGGTTTTAGAAGAGATGCCCATAAGCAGCAGAGTCAGTGCTAGAGCCACACAACTGACGTCCCGCTATCATGCCCTTCTGCTACACCTGCAGGTACACTTTAAACACACATTTACCTAGCCAATTAAATGAAGACATACCATAAACAGTATTTATTCTATTTATGAATAATCTTTCCAAGAGGGGTTGTGTGAGATTTAGCTACACGTAACTTCTTGAGGCAGTTTTGTACCCAAAGTATAGATAAGTAAACCCACAAAAAACATTAAAATGGTTATCTAAATGGGGGGCATATCATATAATTATTTTGTTTTTAAATAAACCCATTTTTAATTGTGAAAGACTAACCTTAACTCAAACCTTTCCCCTAAAAGACAACCTAAGACCATTTTTAGAATAAAAAAATCTATAATTTACTTACGTTATTTAGCACTGTTTCCTTCAAGGATATTTTATCACAGTGAAGTCAGATTTAACCCTTTTTTGGGGGATATTTGGCCTTGTAATGATTTGAAACACACATACTATAAATACAGCACAAGAGTTACAATGCTGAATTGAACTATTCATTTTATATGAGTTTACAGGACACTATCAAGCAGCTGAAGGAGGAAATGTCCATTATTGAAGAGTCCCAGAGTGTCTTTAGCACCTTCTCTGATTGGTTGAGCACAGCGCAAAAGAACTTCAGTAGTGTGACCACTACGACCATTGATGTGGTCGATCGTGTTTCCATGGAGAAGAAGATGAAAAAATTAGAGGTTTGAAAAATATGATATTTGATTATTAAGATAAAGCAGCTTTATACTTTAACATGTGCAATTTTACACTTTCTAAAATGTGCAGTGATGCAGTCAATAATTTTTTTTGTTGACAAAATTAATACTTTTATTCAGTAAGGATGCATTAAATTGATCACCAAGGACAGTAAAGACATTTATAATGTTACAAAATATTTATATTTTTTAAAAATGCTGTTATTTTCTATTAATCAAAGAATCTTGAAAACATTTATCATGGTTTCCACAAAAATATCAAGTTGCACAACTGTTTTTAACATTGATGATGATAATAATAAGAAATATTTCTTGAGCATCAAATCACCATATTAGAATGATTTCTAAAGGATCATGTGACACTGAAGACTAGAGAGTCAGCTTTGCAACACGGGAATAAATTACCTTTCTTAAATAGTTATTTTAAATATTACTATCCTTACTGTATTTTTGATCAAATAAAAGAAATCCTAAGCACAAGAGACTTTTTTTTAAAAATATAAAAAAAATCTCACAGACCCCAAAGACGTTAGTGCATATCCTCATAGGAATTTCTTTTTTTTATGTCTCAGGCTCTGCAGGGTGATATGGAGCTGGGTCACACCTTCCTGAAGACCATGCGTGAAAAGACTGATCGTGCCATGACGTTCCTGGAGGAACCTGAGGCAGAGCAGCTCAAGGAGGAAGTGGACACCCGACTCTCCCAGCTGGAGGCGTTGATCAGAGCTCTGCGGTCAGAGCTTAGTGCCACAGAGAAATCGATACAGCTCTCCAAAGACTTCCTGGACAAATACAAGACTCAATCACAATGGCTTACAGAGACAAAATCACTGCTGGCGTCCCCTGTGGAGCCAAAGGCTGAACTTTACCAAAAAAAGGCTCAGCTAGCCAAATATAAGGTGAGCAAAACAGTTTTTTTGTGAGAAATGAATACAATTGCAGATAATCCATTATAATGTTTTATAAGGAGTTTTGTTTGATCCAAGTGCCCATTAATAGCAAGATTCAGGGAGTGAGGAATAAACAGGAACAACATGATAAGCCATTTTTATATGAGCATGAACAATTATGCATAGCTTCTAATACAGCCGTCTTCAGAGAGTCATGTAAACCCCTTTCTATGTCAAATGCTTCCTTTGTCCGCTTCTAGACAATCCAGCAGACCATCCAGTCCCATGAGTCAGCTGTCAAATCGGTTATAGAGAAGGGAGATGGACTTCTTGAAACGATCCGGGACCCGTCTGTCAGCGAGAACATTGGCAAGTTGAAAGCAGACTATCAAGACTTATGCAAGGATGCCAAGGTACGGTCATGCATAATACAAGACCCTTTGAAAACGTGTCTCTCCTACCTGTGTTCCATGCGTTTTGCTGGTGTGTTGTAGGTTCATGTTCAGAGTTTGACGGAGAGCGTGAGAGAGCATGAGGACTATAACAGTGAGCTACAAGAAGTAGAGAAATGGCTGTTACAGATGTCTAGCAGGCTGGTCGCTTCTGATTCCACGCAAAATGGCAATTTAGAGACGGCCACACAACAGCTAGCCAGACACAAGGTGTGTGCACTGCTTTTATATCTATTATTTATATCTTCCAGATATCCCATGAACAATAGCTTTGCAGCAAGCCATAAAACTAGCATCAAAATAAGTAACAATCCATAAAGAAGTCACATAAACAAAATCACATTTCCTTTTGAATCGCCTGGCATATTGCACTTCTTTTTTATTTTTTACGTATTTATATTTTTAGATGCATATGCATAAACATTTTGTTTGTAACTACTGACTTTTCTTAGCTTAATTTTTTGTCAATTCTATTTCTGATTTGGCCTGTTTCTTCTCAGGCTATAATGGAGGAGATAGCTGGTTTTGAGGAGCGTTTGACCAGCCTGAAGGACAAAGGCGAACGTCTCACCAATAGCTGCACAGAGCAAGTGCAGGCCAAGATCAGTCAGCAGATCCAGGCACACCAGCAGGGAACCAGAGACAGTTATTCAGCGATCTGCAGCACGGCTCAGCGTGTGAGCACTCCTGCTAATAAAGGATTGCATTATCAGAAATGTCGCCTTATTTATTTCATAGTCTATAATGTTCAACGTTTGGCATCATCAGGTGTATCAGAGTCTTGACCGTGAGCTCCAGAAGCACGTCAGCCATCAGGACACCCTGCAGCAGTGTCAGACGTGGCTGTCCACCGTTAAAGAGGAGATCCAGCTGCAGACGCAGACTCCTTATGGCCTTCAGGAGGCTCTGAAACAGGTAGATGCCACAGAGCAGGAGAGTGATTCTGTGCTAACTGTTTAAACCGGCAGAAGGTGTCTGAACAAATTTAGACAAATATCATATAGAATTACAGTAACAATTATAGCATTAAGGTTTTAACATATGTGTTTTTCATTAAGGTTAAATATATATATTAATTTTATTAAAAAGGGAATTGCATGGACATTGTTTACAGCACTTGTAGAGCTATTCTATTTATGTTGTTGTTATTATTATTTTTTGCACATATATGTTTTAGTGATGTTTAGTTACATTTTGACTACTTACTCCACAGGTGAAGCACTTCAGGGCCCTACAGGAGCAGGCCAGTACATATCTTGACCTGGTTTGTTCAGTGTGTGATTTATCTGATGAGTCTGTAAGGGCTACAGCTGCCAAAATACAGCAAACCAAAACAATGGTGAGTTTGATCACGCAGACTTAACTAATGCTGTTTTGGGATGTAAAATTAATCTAGTTAATAATAATATGATTGATATGGTCAATTCTACAGATTGAGGAGAGGATGACCATTTCTCAAGAGCTGTCAGATAGCTGGAGGGAGATTAAAGAGCAGAAACAGGAACTCACAACACTTTTCCAGGACATGGAACAGCAATTGCAAAGTCTCTCCAGGAGACCTGCGGAGCTGGAGCCCAAGATTGCTCAAAACATGCTTGATCAAGCCAAAGTAAATATATGTGTCTGATCTCGATTCATGTAATGTTTCTATATAATTTAATTTAATTAAAAAAAATATATTATATTATATATCTATATTATGAATATACTGTATATATTGGGAAATTTAATGTGGGTTGAGAAAAAAAAGTTGGCTATGATTTTATCGCTTAATATTATTTTTTACCTGCCCTGGCCTTGATTACATCAGCAGAACGGGGCAAAAGCTAAATGTTTCAAATGTGGAGAAAGTTCTTACATTTTAATGACAGATTATGACAACAGACATTTTTATTTTTAGAATAATGTGCACCTTTGAATTCTGCACAAAAATACCAGGGAGATTTATTTATAACGTAAAAGAGTCCATTTTCATTTCTCATCTTGTTTCTCTTTTTATGATTGTCTTTTCTTCTGTGCTCATGTTGCTTGTAGGAATTTGGCCAGCACCTTCAAAGCAGACAAAGCACTCTGACTAAAATGACAGAACTTGTGAGTAAGCTGACAGAAGGGAAGGAGTCTCCTGAGCATACAGAGATTGGTCGATTGAGTCATGCATGGCTGGAACTGTGTCATCAGGCTAACAAACTGCATGCTCAGAGAGAGGAAGATCTACAAAGGACTAAAGAGTATCATGACTGCATCAGTGCCATGGAAGCCCTCTTTGAACAGGTGTCCAAGGAATGGGATAACCTGGCCAGGTAGACATATTATTCAGGATTTAGTGTAAATGTTATCGTATGACACTTTTAATTAGTGCTACATTTAAAGTGTCATTTGAGACTTACATTATTCTTTCATGATTTTGTAGAACTGATGCTGAGAGTTCATCTAATCATTTGGAGGCTCTTCGGAAACTCTCGGTTGTTCTTAAAGAAAAGATAAACACACTTGATGACCTCAAAGAACAGAAGCAAAAAGTAATGTACCACTTAAACTTGGATGACAAAGAGCTGGTGAAGGAGCAGATTGGCCACTTTGAGCAACGATGGGCCCATCTAGAGAGCCTCATTGAGAGGAAGATCCAAGACTCCATTGTGACCCTTGAAGACATGGGCCAAGTTGAGGCCCGTTTGAGGGAAGCTCGCGAATGGGCCGAGGAGCAGCAGCCTGCCCTGTCTGAAGCCATGAAGATGAGTCCTCCACCTGAGTTAGCACAGAGTTTCCTCTTTGACCATCTTACCATATGCAGTGAACTGGAAGTCAAGCAGCTTCTGCTGGCCCAGGCTATGAGCGATGCAGATAGGGTTTTAGCACATCTTGGGCTAAACGAAAGGCAAAGACTGCAGCAGCTCATCTCTGAAACTCAAGGAGAAGTGGAGTCCTTGAGCATCAAAGTGGCTCAACGTCGGAAACACCTAAGCAAAGCCTTCACTGAGAGAACCCAGTTCCTGTTGGCTGTGAATCAAGCTATCACCTGGGTCCAACAGAACGAGAAGAAAGCACAAGCTGAGGATTATATAGCCCTACTTCCCGATGACCTATCTAAGCAGGTGAGGACATGCAGGAACATCCAGAGTAGCTTGAGGGCCTACCAGAGTGAGCTGACTTCCCTATGGTCCCAAGGTAGGGATTTGATGAAAGATGCCTCTGAAGAAGAGAAATCAGAGATGTTAAATAAGCTCCAAGAGCTGCAGAATACCTTCGAGGTTGCCCTACAGAAGTGTAGCCAGAGACTTCAGGAGCTGGAAAAGGTATTGGTGGCTAGAAAATATTTCAAGGTAGATCTCGAGAAGATATGCCAGTGGTTAAAGCAAGCTGATATTGTGACCTTCCCAGAGATCAACCTCATGAATGGAGATGCAGAATTAAGCTCACAACTTACAAAATACCAACAAATATTGGATCAAGCCATGGAATATGAGAACCTTCTGCTAACTGTGCAAAGAACGGGTCAAGAAATACTTCCCACTCTGAATGAAGTCGACCATTGCTACTTAGATGAGAAATTGATTGCTCTTCCTCAACAGTACAATAATATTTTAGGACTAGCCAAAGAGAAACAAGAGAAAATACAGCAAGCTATTCTTGCCCGACAGGAATATGCCTCCTTTATTGATATCACCCACAAAGCACTTAAAGAACTTGAGGAACAGTTCTACAATTTGGGGACGCAGTCTGTCAGCCTTAAGACTGAGGAAGTTGTCAGTCTTCTGGCAGATTATAAAGCCCTCCTAGAAGAGTTGACCAATCTCGGACAAGCCGTCAGTGAGCTTAATCAGAAGAAAGAGGGATTTCGAAGCACTGGTCAACCTTGGAGACCTGAAGAAATGACTCAACTAGTTAGCCTTTACAACGGACTCAAAAGATTAATTGAGCAGAGGGTAGAACATCTCGACGACACTCTGGAATCTTTCGAGGACCATCAAGCCATGGCTATGCAGGTTGATTCTGAGCTAAAGGCCACCAAAGAGCAACTGGTGAAAGTTAATGCGGAGACACAGTCAGCTGAGGAGAGATTGAAAAACTATCATGCCCTGGCCGCTAGTCTACAAGGTGCCAGCTCTCACCTCACTCGACTCATGGAGCAGATGGATAACCTTGTATCCCACATGGATACCGCTGCACACGAGGCTTCAAAGCAGCGGGTGACCTTTTGGCAGGAAGAGCTTCAGTCATTACAATCAGCTGTTGGAGAACTAATTGGGGAGTGTGAGAACAGGTTTGTGCAAAGTAAAGACTTTGAGACCGAAGTCAATCGGACCTTAACTTGGCTCCAGCAAATCAAAGATGAACTTGGCTCTGAGGTGGTGGTAGATGTCAAGATTGAGAAAGTCCAGGAGGAAATCAGGAAGCAACAGATAATGCAAGAGGAAGTGCAGTCGAGGCTGAGGATAGTGGCAGCTCTTAGCACCAGAGAGAAGCAAAAGTACACCAGTGCCAATGAGCTTGTTCCCGCTCACGTGGACTCAAGTCTACAAGAGATGGCCAAGCTGGAGGCTGATGTTCAACGTGCCCTGAGCTCTAAACAGGCAAGTTCTATTGAAACCATCAATTTAACCAAGACTTAGTTAAAGCACAAAATCTTTGCATATATCTTCACCGTTATGTTATGTTTTAGATACTGTGCCCCAAAATTGGATTCTGGTGTGCCTACCAGGCCTCTTAATAAGCTAAGCCAGCAAGACTTCCTTAGTCAACCAATGGTTACCCTACACTCTTTAAAAATAAAGATTCTTTATTGGCATATATGGTTCCATGAAGAACCTTTCCATTGTTCAAAAGGTTCTTTAAAAGTGGAAAAAGTACTTCACACTTCGTAACATTTTTTTAAAAAGATTTGTTCCATAAACGGTTCTTGGGGTAATGGTCCTTCAATGGCATATAAAACCTTTTGAAACCTTTATTTTTGACAGTGTATCTTACTATTACAGTAACTAATGAATCCAAATGTTTCTCTTATAGATTACATTAGAGCAAGCTCTTGGCTTGTGTCAGAAGTATCACTCCAGAATGCAATCAGCATGTGAGTGGCTGGAGGACGCTGTGGGCTTCTTGCAACAGGCCAGTCTTGGGTGTGGACGTGGAGAACTACGAGGAGTGTTTGAGGCAACAAGAAGATATCATGGCCACTGAACAGGAGTTTCTGGGTGTTCTTGAGGAGCTAGAATCGTTGCCACCTCAACTTGAAAACCTGGTCAACCCTACATCCAAAGAGCAGCTTCGACTTAGTGTGGAGTCTGCACAGCAGAGAGGTGTGGAGGTCAGAGACCAGCTGCAGTGCCACCAAGACATTTTAAACAGGTACGGTTTGGAACACAGCAGTTTTCCAGAACATTTGAGCTCTTGGATATATTAAGGGTCTGTAATTGTAAATTGACACAAGTTTGATGCCTATAAAGACTACTTATTGTAGTTATAATGTGACCTTTTCAGCTGTGTTGCCCAGTGGAATTCATATCAGGAGGCCAGACAGACAGTCATTGAGCTGATGAATGAGGCAGAGAAGAAGCTAACAGAGTTTTCCACAGCCAAGGCTGCAACGGGCCAGGAAGCAGAAGAAAAACTCAGAAGTCATAAGGTGAGCTAAGTATGCCATATTGACTCTCTTTCTTGAGAAAATAAACATATTCAACTGTCTACATGATGATAAACCAATTCAAAATGTCTTCATCTTTGGCCTGCAGTCATTAGTATCCATGGTGAACAGTTTCCAAGAAAAGTTGACAGGTCTGGAAGAGCAAGCATCACAGTTAGAGCTGATTGGAAGTGACGCCAGTAAAGCCACCATAAGTCGATCCATGACCACAGTATGGCAGCGCTGGACCAGGTTACGCAGTGTAGCACGAGGCCAAGAGAGGGTGCTGGAGGATACGGCTCATGAATGGAGAACTTTCAGGGAAAAGGTGCAGTTTCACTTGTGGCCAAATATTGTTGGACTCCCCATTTGAATGTTATGATGCTCTGATTCTTCACAAATTAAGGAAATGTTAAAATAAAATTGAAATCACAAACCAAATGGTTTGAAATGGTATATTGAACATATAGCAAATGTAATGGTACAAGCACTTGGGTTAACAGATTAATGTCACAAAGAATTAAATAGTTTTTTAAACAAGACAACTATGTTTTTCAGATGATGAAGTTTAGAGCTGTAACAGAAGAGCTGAAGGGCCGTGTTCCTGATTGCACCGCTGAAAAAGCCTCCAAAGCCACATTGCAGTCACATCTGGAACAATACGAGCTGGTTGGTCAGGACTTAGAGAGGGAGCAGTCTTCTCTAACTCTTCTACGACAGTATGCTCTCAGCCTGCTACATGATGTGGAGGTGTCTGTGCCAACGGCTGATCATGAGCAATTACCAAGTCTGAAGGAGATCAAAGCCGTGCAAGATAAGCTAGAGAGGTGTGTAATCTTTCTCCAAACCAATATGAAATCCAGCACCAAAATATTATTATGTACAGTGCAAAATATGCTAATCTGTTTAGTACTTTTGAAACCTGTCAAAGAAAAGAGTACACTGATTTTTTTTCAGGCATCACTAAGATTTGCTAATACCAATATGATGACATGTATTTTGTACAATTTTAGTTAAACTATTAATTCAACTGTCTTTAGTAACGAATGTATTTGTAGCTTGTGCAAATGGTAAAACGTGATTGATTGCTAACCAGTTTATTGTCAGTGTAGTTTTTCTTCCAATTAATGGCTTGAACAGAACAATGCTGATAATTAGCCTGTACCAGTAATATTGACTGAATGCTAATTTGTACAATATGTGTCTCTTTTAGTTTCCTGCAGAAGGCCAGGACAGGAAAGACTCGGGTCCAGCAGGAATTATCGGACAGGGAAGGTGTGGAGAGAGGACTGAGTCTGGTCAAGAGCTGGATCCAGGACTCCAGGGAGCTCCTGCTGAACCCCACATCGGATCTGGATATTCTCACACAAGAATTGGAGGTGAACACAAAATGAAACAGTGAAGTTTAGCTCATTGCATTATGGGATGCAGTACCTAATGCCGTATTTCTAGATACTACAAATTTGAGCAAAGTGTGTCATCCTGATTTTGCATGTATATAGAAGATTTACATATTGTTCACAGTATACTATAGTAGTAGTATGTAAGTAGAATGGTAGAATGAATTTGCCTGTCTTAATTGTATTTTAAATTTGTGCAGGTGATGCATGGAGAGCTGATCACTCATCGTCAGAACGTGGACAAGCTTGCAGAGCAGCAGCAAAGTAAATACTTGGACCTGTACACTATTTTACCATCCGAGATCTCAATGCAGCTGGCTGAAGTGTCCCTGGCACTGGGATCCATTGAGGACCAGGTACATAATTACCCTTTGTTATTGTTTTCATAGTGTATTCATTGGCAGTTTCTTACTAAATCATAGGAGACCAATGTTGTAAACAATATTACCCTTCTAACTCACACTTCATTATATAAGATATAAATGAATTAATCAATACCTTTAGGTTCAAGCCAAGGAGAGAGACATCCAGAAGACCAGAGTTATCAAAGAAGAGTTCAACTCCAGAATTCATGATGTGTCTGAAAAGTTGAAGGCCATCTCTAGCACTCTGAAGGAAAAGGCCACTGATATTGACCAGGCCAAAGATGAGGCCAGAGTAAGTGTTGCGTCCTAATAATCTTTATATTGCTAACATTTTAATGCGTTTTCTATAAACAAATGTTCACTGCCTTAAATGGCTGTAAAGTACTTGAACCCCTTGCTGTATTTCTAGCGTCTCTGTGATGAACTTGACGGCTGCGGAAGAAATCTCGCTGAGCTAGAAGCCGCAGTGCAGGACTTTGGTCGCCGTAACCCTCTGATAGCCAGACAGCTAGCTGATGCAATTGCCAAATTACGAGAGATCCATCATCACACTCTTCGACTGGCTGAATATAAGACTATATGGTTGAAGAAGGTAAGATACATTATGTTTTACTAATAGACAAAGATTGGAATAAGAATCTCACTGAAAATGAACCTACTTCCTACATGCTCATTTATTACTTTTGTATTAGAGTCTTTCAAACATTGTATGTGATGTGATGCTTTTTTTCTCTTTAGGCGGATGCACATTTAGATGAGTACAACGAGATGTTTGAGTTCATAGTGAAGTGGACAGACAGAGCCAGGAGCCTAGTGAAGGCCAACATCATCTGGAACTCCTCCTCCACCTGCAAGAACAGATCAGAATGTATCAGGTGAACTACAACGCACACAAATCAAATGTGTATGTAACATTTAAGTGCATTTTGGTGCAAAGAATTAATAACCTGTGCTTTTGACCCTGCAGTCTGTTCTGCGTGAGTCGCGTGAGCTCCATGGTGACATGGAGGCCATGCATGAGAAGGTGGAGATACTGTCTGAGACGCTGCAGGTGGAGGCCATGGGACAGCAGGTGTCAGAACTGAGCCGTCACACTGAGGAGCTGGAGCAGAGCATCAGATCACGACTGCAGAGTCTACAGGACGCAGCGAAGGTTTGAGCACCTCAACACGCCTAAAACGATTTCCTCCTTCCTCAGATTTAAATATATTTATTATATTCTGTTAACTACAGTAGCTCAGCATGACTGACTTTGTAATTTCTTTTAGGATATGGAGAGGTTTGAGAATGAAGTGAAGGCCCTGCATGTGTCTCTGGAGCAGGTTCAAGCCACTCTCACGTCTCCTGAACTGGCCCGACTCAGTCTAAAAGAACAACTGACTCAAAGACAGGTGATCCTGAATATATTATTTATTTGAGCCCTATTATTCCATGCACAGCCTACTTGACTGCATTAGACTGTAGATGTGTTCTTGATATGGGTAATAAAATAAAATTTAAGTTTAGTTATGGAGCAGCAGCTTAGTAGTCTGGCTGTAATGTACATTGTTGAAGATCTGGTAACAACAAAAACAAACTGGGCTAACCCGCACCTCGAAACATAACTAACCATTACAGCCAATAACCGACAAGAAGGATTTGGGGGCGGGGTTTGGGAGGTAAGTGCGTGGATGCGGAGGAAGGAGCGTTTGTTTGACAATACTTCGAACTTCAACAAGTGGTGGTGATGGCGCAGTGGATAAGACACATGCCTTTGGTGTGAGAGACCCGGGTTCGAATCCACTGTGAGACACCAATGTGTCCCTGAGCAAGACACTTAACCCCTAGTTGCTCCAGAGGCGTGCGACCTCTGACACGTATAGCAAATGTAAGTCGCTTTGGATAAAAGCGTCAGCTAAATGGATAAATGTAAATGTAAACAAGAAATGACGTCACCCAACATCACTTAGCTCCCCTGCATAAAGAACATCGCGGACAAGCGCTGCCTATCCCGGGCTTACCAGATCCTCTCTGACCCCACCCATCCCAACTATGGAATGTTTTCCCCCTGGCGTCCGGGAGAAGGTTCCGCAGCATCTTGTGCAGAACGACTAGATTTCTGAACAGTTTCTTCCCCCTGGCCATTAGACTGCTTAATGCTACTCCCCACATGGATACGCACCTCAGCTTAGCCTAATTGTGTCACCAACTTAATGTCTCTTTTTGCTAAACTCAGTGCAATTTTTAATTGATTACTCTTTTTGTAATAACCCAGTGCAATAATGTGTATATATATGCTCTATATGCTCTTACCCTGTATATAACTAGCTCTTAGTTATAGGAAGTATATTTATTTTTATTGTGTAGGAATAAGGTTTTAGCTCTGTCATACTGGCAGCCAAGTAATCGACATTTCGTTGTCAAAATTCACTGTGTGTTTTTGTACAATGACAATAAAGGAAGTCTAAGTCTATAGTCTAACTTAGAGCACCTTTAAAATGGATTTTGTTTTTTTGTTTTTTTCAGCGTTTGCTGGCAGACATGGAGAGCTTCAAGCAGCAGGTAGAGGATGTGCAGGAGTGTCATAGCGCTCTAAGAGTCCCTGAGGAAGTGGTGACTAGTTTGTCTATCTGTCGCACTGCTCTGAATCTGCAACAAGAGGCCAGTCAGCTTCAGCACACCGCCATCCAGCAGTGCAACATCCTGCAGGCAAGTCAGAAAACACATCCAGGCAAGCATTCGTTGTGCTTGCTCTTTCGGAATACAAACATTATTTTGGACAGATAATGCTGGAGAATCATGTCCACAGATAAAGGTTGGATAGTACTGTATGCACCACGTTTATTGAGACACAGACAAACAGAAGTGCTAGTAAACAATATATTACTACGGTTTCACTACTGTTTAAGACTTCTATGTACATATGGAACACACCATAAATTATCCTGAATCCTGAGAGCTTATAGCTTATTATGCTGTCTTTGTTTTATAATCTGTAAGGATTATTAATTTGGGATGTATTTAGAGGGTTATTTTTTAGAATGGGTCAGGTTTTGCTATATTAAATGTTCCCACAAACACCAGGCTAAAATCTTTAAGTCTACATGATGTAACAGCTTTGTAAAGGAACTAAATAGTGTATTAATTTGCATTTAAATATTTCAAAGGTGTCTGAAAGAGGTTAGTTAAGGGGTAAGGTTAGGGTGTAGTAATTAACCTAATTTAAGAACAATAGAAGTCCAGTAGGACTCATCATGATATAAAATTAAGTGTGTATGATGATATCTGTTTTAGGAGGCAGTGGTGCAGTATGAACAGTATGAACAGGAAGTCAGGAACCTGCAGGCCATGATTGAAGATGCTCACCGGGTCATTCAGGACCAACCTGTGAACACCAGCAGCATCCAAGAGCTGCAGGAACAAATTAGTCATCATGAGGTGCAGTGATATTTTAGTATTATTTAGACTATTATAGTATTTACTAATATTACTGTCATAGTATTTATTAATATTTTGAATTAGCTTTCTTTTTTTGAAGTTTCATTAATCATTCATGTTTTTATCTTTTAAAAAATATATATTTTTTTCTAGTATATAGCTATATTTTTATTTCAGTTTTAGTGTTGGTCATTTTAATACTTCAACCTACACACATTTCCGTTAATTTGAGTCAAGGCAACATTTCTAATTTTCATTTAAGTTTAGGTTTTTCATCTAATATTTACATTTTATTTTATTTTAGCTTTATTTCAATTGGCAAAAAATATGTTAATAGTTTTAGTTAACAATAGCAACACTGATGAGGTGTCACGTATATTCACATCAGCGATGCCACACTAGCTATGCTTCCATCCACCTATTTTTATGCAAATTTATGATTATAGCTTAAAAAAACCTGGATCGAAATGCCAAGATGTGCATAAATTCTAAAAATGCATTTATAAAATGTATGCACCCAATTTAGGATTATAATTTTTTATGCAAGATAGCATAACCGTACATGTTGCGTTTCATCTGCCAGTCAGTTATGATGAAAAAAGAGAAATTGTAGCAACTTTCATTTATATTAAAGATATTTTACGCCAGTTTCCCAGGAAGTGATGATTTAGTTCTCTTGAACACATGGGGTGGAAACGTGGCTTTATTATATAGTATATATTAAAGTTTTGCATACAAGTTAAATTTGGATGGAAAAATAGCTACTGTCCTCAAATCTCATGTTTGTTGACTTCTGTTTGTGGTTTGCCATACTGATCTTTCCTGTTTCTTGCATTAACCTAAAGGGCAGCTAAATAACATCTTTTGTGTTTCTTTTTATCTAAACAGGAACTGGCCCTGAAAATTAAGGGCTACCAGGAGCAGATTGCATCTCTGAATTCCAAGTGTAAGATGCTGACGGTGAAAGCTAAACACGCCACCACTCTCCTGACAGTGAGTGATGCCGAGGGTTTAACCGAGAGTCTGGAGGAACTGGACGGTGATGCTATTAAAAGAAAAACTCAGTCACAAGTCTCGGTACGTTATTCTGAACGTGGGCGTGCCAGTATAATCGTGGGATAAGCAAACAAACTAGAGTAGTAAATGTCTCAAAAAGTGATTGCTATTTGTTTTTGTATCTAAACAATTGTGTGCACTACAAAAGCCATTTTTAATCATATTTAATAATTTAATCAGAATATTTGTCTTGTATTAAAAATATAGAATCATCCTTAAACAAGGTCAATCTACTTGAGAAACAAATAACATAAGATATTTAGACTTTTAAGAAAAAATGGATCTTTAATACCTTTAGATTCTATTTTATATTTTAATGACTATAATAAGTACAGTTTTCGCCCTGAAAATAGCCAAATAATCTGTCATGGCTTAAAAAAACAAACATTTAGCAAAACAAACATTTAGCATTTTCTTATTTTAAGCATAAATCTAACCAAATTTAGGCCTAAAACGAGAAGAAAAAACATACTGTGAATATATTCCTTGAAAACAAAGCATGCATTATTTTACACAGTTTTGCTTTTAAAAATATATTTATTAAAGCTACACTGTGTGATTTTTACCCCCATCTAGCGGTGAAAAGGTATATGACCATCCAGTGAATATTAGTTTCTGTTCCTCTCAATTCCGATTTCGTTTTAACTCCTACGGTGGCCAATGTGGTCCAAGATTAACATGGCTTCCAGTTCGAGTGTTAGGCAATTCGAGTGCTAACCCACGCGTGTTAAAACACGAAAGGCGAAGCTTGAATTAACGGGTTAGTCCCTCTTTGGCTAATGTACTTTCAAGATGGAGGGGCAACATGGCGGCCGACATTAGAACCCCTGACCCGTATGTATTTTCAATGGCATATTATACACTCACGAGAATACTTTATGACTTGAACGAAGTAAATATACATTAATGAGCACATATATTTTTGAAAGAACTAAGTGTTTTTAGCTAAGAATAAACTAAAAAAGTTACACAGTGTAGCTTTAAATGTAACTTATTTTAGATATTTTTTGTATGAAAACCACTTAAGTACTGAAAAAAAGAAGCAAAATAAGAGATTAAAACCGGACCCTCTTACCTGAACGGTCTTCATTTACTCATCTCTCAGCGCTCTTTGCATGTCATAATCACTGAACGCTACAGCTCTGTGAACTGACTAATATCTTCTGCTCCGTGACTCTCTCTGATTGTGATGCTGTCAGATGTCGGCTGGTCGCTGTCAGTCTCTCCTGTCTCCTGTGACAGAGGAGTCTGGGGAGGAGGGCACCAGCAGTGAGATCTGCTCTCCGGCTTTCTGTCGATCTCCCTCTCCTGTCACTAACACTGAAGCAGCCATTAGCAAGGTATTAGCAGGAATGTCAAAGCATTTGGTGCTTGATCTTATTTCTCGCAGACTTTCCTTTTGCTGCTTTTTTGACAAACAGCAGTGCAGTGACTTTTGTAGCACATTAACATGATGTATTTTATTTTGCATCGTTTTTACTTGGACTGTCCTAAATGTAGATGTCCATGGGAAGAGCCACTCTCACCAGAGCTCCCCTCCAGGAGCTGTACAATCCCACGCTGGAGTCTGTAGCCAGTTTAGATGATCTTCAGCGTTCGTGGGAGACACTGAAAAATGTTGTACGTTGGTCTTTTGGGTTCAACAGTCAGATGCACCAGTATTTAAAATCTGGTCTTTGAGTTGTGATCATCTTCGTGTTTTGCAGATAAGTGAAAAGCAGAAGACGCTCTACGAGGCTCTGGAGAAGCAACAGCGCTATCAGGGATCTGTACAGTCAATCTCTACTAAGATGGAGTCCATCGAGACCAGATTAAACGAGCCCCCTATGCATGATCTCAGTCCTGACAGACAAATGGTCCTATATCAGGTGAGCCAATTGAAGTTCTGAAGGATTTTCTCTGTTGCTTTCACTCCAGCTGTTGACTATAGGAGCTTTATAAGAATATGCATGCAGAACAAAAACAAAATCATCATACTGCCATATACCTCCAGAATCAGATGGAGGAAATCTTCAGACTGCAGGATGATATAGATGGGCTTCAGTCCAGCTTGACTGAAGAGCTGATGTCTGATATCGTGGACTCGGACTCTTCGGATCAATTGGCCATGCAGTCCACACTCACTGTGCTGGCCGAGAGGATGGCCACTATACACATGAAGGCTTCAGGAAAACGCCAACTTCTTGAGGTATATCTATCTATCTATCTATCTATCTATCTATCTATCTATCTATCTATCTATATATCTATCTCTCTCTCTCTCTCTCTCTCTCTCTCTCTCTCTATTATATATATATATTATATATATATATATCATTTTGTTTTAGTGAACAATTAAGCTTGGTTTACATTCTTGGTTTTCCATTTAAAGGAACACTCCACCATTTTTTGAAATAGGGCTTATTCACATTCTTTCTTACATTTAGATAGGTGTGCAAATGCATTTTTGTCTCAGTGCATGCATTGTTTTAGTTTGACAGGGTCGGCGCTAGCTTAGCTTAGCACAATGAATGGAATCCTTTGTTGCCAGCTAGCATGTCCTGAATAAAAGTGATAATTTAAAAAAAAAGAAAACACGTAATTACTTCTTGTGGCCTGTGTATTCACAACGAGTACAAATAGCGCTGCAGATTAACACTAGGCGATTTCCTAGGCAGATATTGACTTGGGACTATATTAGGGGGAAGCACAGGCGAAGCACTGCTAGTAGGGCGCAGAGATATCACGCAACACATGAAATCCCAAGTAGCAGTGCTTCGCCTAAGCAGCAGTGCTTCGCCTGTGCTTCCCCCTAATATAGTCCCAAGTCAATATCTGCCTTGGAAATCGCCTAGTGTTAATCTGCAGCGCTGTTTGTACTCGTTGTGAATACGCAGGCCACAAGAAGTAATTACGTGGTTTAAAAAAAAAATGATCACTTTTACTTAGGACATGCTAGCTGGCAACAAAGGATTCCATTTATTGTGCTAAACTAAGCTAGCGCCGACCCTGTCAAACTAAAACAATGCATGCACTGAGACAAAAATGCATTTGCACACCTATCTAAATGTAGGAAAGAATGTGAATAAGCCCTATTTAAAAAAAACGGTGGAGTGTTCCTTTAATCACTTAAATTTCAAAGCGACACAAGATACAAAGAATATATAATGTTATAATGTAAAATAATATATGTTATTTAACAAATTTTAAATATACATTTTATAATAAAACAACTGTTCAGAAGTTTGGGTTGCTAAGATTTAATGTTTTTGAAATAAGCCTCTTACAATATGTTCACCAAAGCTGGTGAACATCAAAAAACAGTAAAAACTGTAATATTGTGAAATATGATCACAAAATCTTTTTCTATTTGAATATTTTGAAATGTAAATAACTCCTGTGATAGCAACAGGTGAGGCATAGACTAATGCAAAGAAAACGAGGGGGTGGGGCGAAGACATGGCAGACAAAGGAGCACATGCCGAACATGACAAACATCAACCACAAAACCCAAAAAGACAGAAACACAGAAAAGACAGACCCGGCTGGTCAGCTGAGAGTCCTGACAGATGCCCAGTAGATGTTCATAGATGTTTATGGTGATTGTGTATAGGAGCGACAGAGTGAACGAGTGGAAAAGCAGCAGCAGGCGCAGGCTTTACACAGCTACCTGAACCAGGCAGACCAGCTGGACCAATGGCTGCGGAGCACTCGTGGTGACATCACTTCCTGCTCTCAGGACTCGGAAGACATGGAAGAGCAACTCAGAGACTGTCAGGTTAGAGTGCCCTCTACTGCCGATTACTAAAATATATAAATTAATTATGATTTACTGTTTAATCTAAAAAAGAAAATGTATTATTTTGTGTTCCCCTGTGAAGGGCACCTTCCCTTTACCTCTGTACAGATAACAGTTATCAGATGATTCCAGTTCGCATGGATATACGCGGGAACGACTACATATTCTGTATTATGTATTATGCAGAAGTAATTTGTCAATGTCAATTTGTAAAAGACCGTGTACATATATATTCAAATGCGCATACCTATAGACTAAACAAATAATATGCATGTGCATGCCGTCACCGTTTTCACAGATTCACGTTTTACACCGTGATAATAACGTTTTTTTCAAAATTTTCAAAACTTGCACCTTGGAACCTATTTCAAAGTTTGGGTTCTCGAGCCTCAAACACTGTTTTTCTGCAAATGAACGGCCAGAACACATTAAATGTTTTCTGTTTTCAGTTAAAACAACGTCGTATTAGCCCTTAAGGCCCCTAAGTTAATAACTAATGATCGTTGCGACGGAAGTGAATCAATCAAAACTTTAGCTGGACAATATCTTTACTCTAGAGCTGCTGTAAAGCCAAAACAATCTC
Organism: Chrosomus eos; assembly: GCA_036326025.1. Classification (NCBI taxonomy): domain Eukaryota; kingdom Metazoa; phylum Chordata; class Actinopteri; order Cypriniformes; family Leuciscidae; genus Chrosomus; species Chrosomus eos. The sequence continues at coordinate 28,805,393 of CM070832.1, forward strand.
TGTGACTTTAATTTCCTATTATCACTGTAAAGCTGCTTTGAAACAATCTATATTGTTAAAAGCGCTATTTAAATGAAGGTGTCTTGTCTTGACTTGACTTGACTTGACTTGACTTGACTTGACTTGATTGACTTGACTTGACTTGACTTATCTATCGACGTTAAAGGGATACTCCACTTTTTTTGGAAATAGGCTCATTTTACAACTCCCCCAGAGTTAAACAGTTGAGTTTTACCGTTTTCGAATCCTTTCAGCCGATTTTCTGATATTTAGAAGAATATCAGTAACCAGACAGTTTCTGGCCTCATTGACTTCCATAGTATATTTTTTTCCTACTATGGAAGTCAATGAGACCAGAAACTGTCTGGTAACTGATATTCTTCTAAATATACGAAAATCGGCTGAAAAGATTCGAAAACGGTAAAACTCAACTCTGGGGGAGTTGTAAAATGAGCCTATTTCCAAAAAAAGTGGAGTCTCCCTTTAAGGCCTGCTTTGTGTTTTTAAACGAGTGAGTTTTTGTTAATTCCTCTCAGAGAACCGGATACTTTGTTATCCGTAAACAGCAGTATTAAAAGGCCTCTGAGCATTCAGATGGATTGATTCTTAAGCGTCTGTGGCACGAGCCATAATCAGATTATGCAAATGTATCAGCATAGCACACAACACAGTTGGCTTTGAGGATAATAGAGGATTCCTGTGAGAGGATTGGTGCCCACTTGAAGCCTGTTCCACCTCTTATTGCATATACATGAGGGTGACTGCAGCATTAGTGCTGAAAGGGGAGGGGCTTCGTCTTTGTACATAAATACAAACTGGCAGATGTCCCAATGCGGAACACCTTGATTTTTTTAGTAGCATATGCACTGTGTTGACAATTTTCAAGTGAATTTCGGATATAATTTGAAGTGCTTTTATACATTCTTGTTGTTCTCCTCAAGAATGCATGTTTACTGTGAGCATGGCACGTGAGGGATTACGGATCATTTACAGCGCTGTAGGTGTCGGTGAGGTTCTGGGATGAGAGCTGCAGAACCATGTTTGAGCTGGCCTCTCTTCTGTTGCTCCTGCAGAACATGCTGCTGGAGATCGAGAAGAAGGTGCTGGCTCTCTCCGAGCTCTCCAGACACAGCGAGAATCTTCTGCTGGAGGGCCGACCGGAGAACAGGGAGGACGCGGAGCAGCTCGCCAGGAAGTTGCGTACGCTGAAAGGCAGCTTGCTGGAGCTGCAGAGGATGCTGCAAGACAAGCAGGTCAACATTCAGGTGAGGCTGGACCTCTGAATCTTTGACATGTTTGTTCTAGGGTTCATTTGGAAACCCTACAAAAGTACTCAGGTGGGATGTTAGCGCTATTACTTTGATCTATATGTCATGATACGGATGATTTCCGTATATACTAAATGTCATTGTATTAAATGGTGCTCCAAATCCCTCCAAGTTCCATGGCCAAAACATTATAATGGTACATAATAGTAATAATAATAATAACAATAGTAATACATTTTATTTGTATACAGGGTACCCGCGGGTCTTAAAAGCCTTGAAAAAGTCTTGAATTTGATCATCTTAAATTAAGGCCTTAAAAGTCTTGAATTTAGTATACAAAGTCTTGGATTTCGTTACAAAGGTCTTATATTTTTTATTGCCTTTGCTAGGATTAAGTTCATACTGTAACAAAATTAACAGTTACTAATGTAGGCCAATTCAAAATGTATGCACGCAGCATTGAGTCAAAGAACGTATAGCCTACTCTTTGGTTGATTGCACCTCGCGCTCCACGTCATAGCAGAAAAAGCGATCGCGTGCGCACCCGTTACTATGGTTACTAGGCAAGTGAGGTACAGAACAAGATAGTACCTAACCTAGTTTAACCCGCTGTGGCCACAAATGACAAAATTTAAACCCCAAATAAGAGCTTTTCTGTTAAAAGAACATATTTTCCACCCGGTCTTTTCAATAGTATCTGGCAACCATGCGCGCGCTCTCTCTCTCTCTCTACACTGCTGAAGAAGCGCGGATGATCTGAAAACACAGACAAGCTGGAGTTCAGCGATCTTTAAGATTTTCTACTTAAATTAAAGTGTCATTCAGTTGGTCTGTGTTCTGTCACGAGCCGCTTGCGCTGTTTGTGCGACTAAATCTGCGATCAAAATGCAGGCTGATATCCAGCAGTGTTCATACGAGCAAGAATGCAATGTTTCCCGATTATCCACACGATTTCAAATGTGACATTGATTTTATACAACAGTAAAAAAGAAAAGAAAAAAGGGTAACATTAAATCATGTACTACATTTAAAACAGCATTATCAGGCTTGCTCTATAACGAAATATGTGGCTTTGAACGAATCGTGAGATTGAATGAATGAATGACTCAAAGACTCACTCATAAAGATAGTGAGTTACCGCCACCTACTGGCGATTTTAATGTTTTTTAACATTGCCAATTTAATGAACATTGTTTTATTTAAAGCATTATTTTTATTTATTTTTTTAAGTTATTACAAAGGTAAAAAATGAAATTGGAAAATGTATTTAAGTGGGGAAATCTTGTCCCTTAATGGAAAAGGTGTGAGTGCAGTCTAAGTGGAAGAGAGGGGGTCCAGGGGGTACAGCACTCTAAAACACTGGAGAACCACTGAACTAGGAAAAGGGATAATTATGTAGAACTGCACAAATGCTACTGCTTAAGAGTGCCATGTCAATAATTTCTCATAAGCTTAATTGAATTGGCCTAGAGAGAATAATTATGACATTTTCTGATGTGCAAAAATGCAAAGACTTTTCGTCAACTACAACTATAAAAAACAGGATGACTCAAATGTGATTAAGACCAATGAGCATTTTCGTCTGAAGACTAAGACTAAATCAAAAATGGCTGCCAAAATTAACACTGGCCAACATACACGTGCGCACTACAATGCTGTTGCGTATGTATTAAATATTAAGTAAATTTAATACATAATTTAATATAATTTAAGTAAAATGTTTTATTTAATTCAAGTAGCCTCCTTGTACATAATTATTTTCTAGGGTTTAAAATGTATACAGATTTGACATTTTCCCCTCATACTTCTGTCGGAATGGGTACGAAGTTGGCATTGAATTTCATTTGAAATGGTATTAAAAAGGTCTTAAAAAGCCTTGAATTTAAGATGGAGGATCCTGGGGGTACCCTGGTATAGCATCTTTCATAAAATAATCATTATTATTATTATTATAAAATATTTTATCCACTGTTAACACCATCCCTGACAGTGAGGAGGAATGAACAAAACCATTATTTTTATTATACAATCTTATATTAAATTAATTGTAATATATTTGTAAAGTTTTTAAAAACTTTTTCTACACCAAAAAAACTGTATGTTAGGGTAAACAAGGTAGTTTTTTGTAAGTACAGTTAAATCCAGGATTAAAGTAAAATCCATGTTAAAATAAAAAAAGATTTTGGTAACGCTTTACCATATTTCATTCGTTAACATTAGTTAATGTATTAACTAACCATGAGCAATGCATTTGTTACTGCATTTGTTAATCTTTGTTAACATTAGTTAATAAACTATACATCTGTTCATTGTTTGTTCATGTTACTTCAGTGCATTAACTACTGTTAAGAAATGCAACTTTTTATTTTAACAATCTATTAGTAAATGTTGAAATGAACAAAGGATAATAAATGCTGTAAAAGTACAGTTCATTATTATATATTATATATACATCTAAATTTACATAACTAATGTAGTTAACTAATGTTAACCAATAATCCCTTGATGTAAAGTATTTTATCATAATAAAGGTTTTATTATAATAAAATTACATTAAATATTAAAATAAAACAGATATTTTATAATAAATTTGAATATAATTTTCATAGTTTCTTTCTGAGTCAAATTTGACCCACTTTTTGTGAGATTCTCTAAAAGTTTTGTCTTTTATTTCCTGCAGGCGACTTTAATTTGGGAGGAGTTGAAAGGCCTTCAAACATCATGTGTAATAATGATATATTACATCATAGTTTTTTTTTCTTGTCACTCCATGTGCAGAATAATTCAGCAGCACTGGGTTCTGGGTCTGAATACCTCAATCTCACGCATGGCTTCCTCTTTTCCTGCTGTTATTCACAAGAATATTGCAGAATATGAGAATGATGACTGATTATTTGATTCATGCTTGTTTGATCTTTTGATTTTATTGTAATTCAGTTCCAACAAGGTATGTACGATATTCAAGACTATTAATCCGCTGTAAGTACTCATGTTTGCATTGTCCCTCTCCCGCAGGATTCGCTTCAGGAACCGTCAGACTCCAGTGAATCAGACTCCAGTCTGTCCCAGAGTCCAAACATGCAGGACTGGCTGGCCCAGGCCCGCTCCACACGCAGCCTACAGCACCAGGACACCCTCCAGAAACAGAAGGTACGTAACATTTCATCAAAATATCTAGAACTATCAACATCGTGTCCTCCAGTGGGACTGAACCTGAATCTGCTAAATGAGGAATGATAATATATTATGTTCATTCAGGAGCTTGAAGAGCAACTTGCAGAGCAAAAGAAACTGTTGAAATCTCTCGCAAGTCGTGGAGAGGAAATACTCACCCAACAAGCATCACCCGTCAGATCCAGGTACCATTAACCTGCATTTCTCTGTTTCACTGTTTACTATCATTATTCTCTTTATTTAATTCTGTCTGTCAAATGTTCTGCAGTGCGACGGAGACCCTGTCCCCTGATATAGAGCTGGAGGGAGACAGTCAGGCTGTGAAAAAGCAGAGGAGAAAGAGATGGGAAAGTTTGAAAAAAGATATGATCACTAAACTACAGCTCCTCATGAAGACCCTGGAACAAGACAGCAAACAACCGGTACACTGATTTCTTTACAGTATCCACAGAGCTCAAATGTAGAGTAGTTGACCAAAACATTAAAAATTGCTGGCCTAAAATAAGCATTTTTATCTAAAATCATTTTTTTTCTCCCAACCCTAACAACTATACATTTACACTGTATACTTGTATACAGTTAGTATACATTACATTTACAATAATGCAATTGGCAGATGCTTTTATCCAAAGCAACTTAAATTGCATTTAAGGCATACATTTGATTAGTTTCCTAGAAATCAAACCTATGACCTCGGCATTCATCTCATAAATCTTTTTATCAATATATGTTGCATAATACTATCAGTCTCTCTTTCCCTTTTTCTGCATTTGGGTTCTCAACTATCATTTTACTTTAAACTTTAGCACTATTCTTTTTGCGGCCTCGCTGCCTTCAGGGAATGCACAAATTCTTGCATAACTGGAGCACAGTTGTAATACTCGGAAACTCTCTCTGTTGGTGGAGTATTTCGTAAAAGTTTTATATTTTCTAACAGTTTTACTCCAGAACTGCTTGTGTGAAGACTGCCGCCCCTGTTTATAAGAGAGAGACTGACGTCCAGGACAAGTCCAGCCTGATGTCCCTGCACAATGGATTCAGTCAGACAATAAAGGAAATAACCCCTCAGGTAGACACATTTATATAAAACAGTTCTGGTGCTTTGATGCATGCAGTTGTGACGACACAACAACTGAGTATTGAATTGAATTTTATTAATGCACCTAGTTCCTTAAGAGCCTTAACACTTAGGCTAAAGAACTGTAGGACTTGTTATGAATGTTTACACACCTTATCCATGGTAAAATCATTGCTTCTCTTGACAGCTTCTCATATCAGCATGTGTGTGTCCTAAACAGTGTATGATGTGTTATTATTTCTACAGGCCACAGAGCGCGAGGTCATTCTGATGGAGCAGCAGCTTTATTCAGCAGTCACAGCCTCTTCCTCGTGGGTGGATGATGTGGAGAACACACTGTTTTCTGGCCCTGCGCTGCTGACGGAGAACGCTGAGACACAACTGTCCAATTATGAGGTCTAAATATTATCTGAGACATCATATTCGTCTACATTAAGTTCTCCGGATGTTTTGTTTTATATAAAAGACATTTTGCACTAGACAATATTCAATTATATTACACTATTCTATATATATATATATATATATATATATATATATATATATATATATATATATATATATATATGACTTCTGGACAATAATTTAAGCCTGAGAATCTTAAATTTAAATTGTTAAATATTAATTATGTTATTAAAGAACATTTATGTTTTATATTATTTTAATTAAAAAAATAGTGCTTTCAAATAAAAAAACTAGTGCTGTCGATAAGTCACGATTCATTGCATCTAATATAAAAGTTTTTGACAGCACTAGTTTTTTTTTTTAAAGAAGTCTCTTATGCTCTCCAAGGCTGCATTTATTTGATAAAAAATAAAAGTTATATTGCGAAATATTATTATAATTTAAAATAACTGTTTTCTATTTGAATATATTTTAAAATGTAATTTATTCCTGTGATGCAAAGCTGAATTTTCAGGATCATTACTCCAGTCTTCAGTGTCACATGACCCTTCAGAAATCATTCTAAAATGCTGATTTGCTGCTCAAGAAACGTTTATTATTATTATCATCAATGTTGAAAACAGTTATGTACAAAACATTTATATATTTTAAAAGTTAATATTTTGAATTATCTTTCATTTTTTCGATTTTCATTTTCATGTTAGTTTTAGTTTTAGTAAATTAATACTTCAGCTTATTTATTTGAGTTTGTTGCCAAGAGAGCATTTCTCATTTAAGTATTTTAACAACACTGCCAACTGTGAAAAGTAAAACTATACATGTAGATAGAGCTGTAGAATTAACTAAAACACATGTATAAATATCTTATCTATATTTTTCGCTTGCCTCGCAGACATTGGGAAAAGAAGTGATGGAGGTGACCAGGGTGGCCAGCCACAGCCAGGGCCTGATGGCCAGCTCTGTGGGACTCTCTGAGGAAGAGCAGACCCTGATGAAGGACACTCTGGACTGTCTGACGCGACGCCTGGGAGCCCTGGACTCGGCTCTGGACCGTCGCTGTGACACCATGCGGAGCAGAATGCGGGAGCTCACGGCTTTCCAGGTGGGAATCAGGCCTGATGGGCACCATTCAGTTCGGTACATGAATGCAACGCTGCGACATCATCCCAGTTCCTGTTTCTTTTCAGACGGAGTTGCAGCATCTCTTTACAGCGATTAGTGAAAGCAAATTCCAGGTTATCCAGAAAATGGCAGGAGTTCTTGACCACACAACAACTAAACAGCTTGAAGTAAGACATTTTTTTGATTATTAATTAATTCATTGGATTAACAGTGATTTTAGTTGTATATCAGTGTCATTTTAGTATAATTCATATACCATTGTAGTATTCATTAATATTGGATTAGCTTTCATTTTTATTTTTTCAATTTTATTTTAATGTTAGTTTAAGTTATGGTCATTTTAATTTCAGTTTTATTTAATTTTTTCAGTTTTAGGGCCATTGCACACTGAGTCTGAAATTCGCATATGAAATTTTCGCACGTTCAAAAAAAAAAATAATCACGCTTGCACACTGTATCCGAAACTTTTGTTCGTCATAAAACAAATCGTATCGGTTCGATTTTCTGCGTTTTTCGCATCTGTAGCAAGCAGTTTGAATGGTGTTTGAATGTTGTTTTGACAATTCAGAGCCACCGAATCACGAATATGAAATATGAAATATAAACTCAGAGCTGTTATCTTGGCAAAAGGAGATTGCAAAAAGGTATTTAATAAAAGGGTATGAATAATTGTGGCCAACGTGTTTTGGAGAAAAATATTTTTTATAATGTGATTTCCCCCCATTTTCAATTCTTTTACTTCAAAGAAAGGTTAGATTTTTGCCAATTTTTTGAATGAAAGATCAAAAGGATAAACGATGCAGATTTATTTTTTACAGCCATTTTTGATCATAATTACCAGGGGTGCCATTAATTCTGAGCACCACTGTATTTTATTTTAGCTTTATTTCAATTTACAAAAATGATTGGTAATAGTTTTGTTTCAGTTAACAATAACGACAAAGTAGCACAATTATTGCTGTGAACTCCTGTGTCATCACTGTGTCATTTTTGTTCTGACAGACTATTGCAGAGGTAGAAGAGACGCTGAAAGACTTTGAGCACAGAATAACAGAGCTGAAAGCCAGAGGGGCGGAGCTACACCCGGACCAGTTCTCCACCAATGAGCTGCTGAAGCTACAGGTACACGACCAATCAAGCATCAAAATGGGCAAAAATAAACACTTTAATTCTTATATTCAAGGAACACTATGTAGTTTTTCAACCTTCATAATATATTTCCAAGACCCTTGTGATGGTACATCGACTTAAAATAAGTTAAATGACACTTCTGCCATAGCCTGACGGGGTCTGTATCACTTTTACTGGCACTATGTAACTTCGGGTTTCGGGTAGGAACCCGTGCACAAAAAAACTACAAAATTCGGCTGATTTACGTCAAGCGCTACAATAGTCGTTATTTCGTTTTTCTTCGTTTCTGATGTCGCAATACATCATCCTTTCATGAAATCATGTAACATACTCTACCTTGTCTGTGGACATCGTTCATTCTGAAGCCGGTGCTGGGTAAACAGCGAGCGTGCGTGCGACGGTAGGCTAAATTATTTACGACAGCGGCAATGGACAATTTCGTTTCCAACCAGTAGGGCGACCGAAGAGGAAAATGTACTTGGTGTTACTTTCACTTTTGTGCACTATATTATTATAAAAAAGAGAAGCAGACAATATAGTCCTAAAATATAATGGTTAAGACCTGAAATTCCTGGGTCTTCTCAAAGTTGTCCATGTGTGTGTGTGCTGGACAGGATGCTTATGAGGAGCTGGTGATGACGGTGGGCTCTCGACGGAGCGGGCTGAATCAGAATATGGCACTGAAGAATCAGTATGAACGAGTTTTGCAAGATCTTATTGATCTGGTTGACACGGCCCAGGATAAGATGACCGCTGACCAGAAGATGATTGCCAGCTCAGTAGAGGACGTGCACAGCCTTCTAGACAAACACAAGGTACACCAAACACATCTTGTGTGTGTGTGAAACATATGTGTATAACCTTACTTCAATATGTGTCCCTAAATGCTTGATTTCCAGGAATTTTTCCAAGGCTTGGAGTGGCACATGGTCCTCACTGAGACATTCTACAAGAAAAGTAGTGCCTTTGTTTTGCCCCGTGAGCGTCAGACTCTGGAGGAGACGCTAGCTCGCGCTCAGGATGTGCTCAAGCAAGCGCACAAAAAAGGAGTTGAGCTGGAGTGCATCTCAGAGGTAACATCATTTTTATTCGGTATATATATATACACACTATTGTTCAAAAGTTTGGGGTTTCAGTAAGGTTTTTAAAAAAAGTCAACACTTACAGACATTTATAATGTTACAAAAGATTTCTATTTAAAATAAATGTTCTATTCCTCAAAAATGTTGCACAGTTTCTCCACAAACAATATGAAGCAGCACAACTGTTTTCAACATTTATGTTGAATGTTTATTGAGCAGCAAATCAGCATACTAGAAAGATTTCTGCCGGATCATGTGACACTGAAAATACAGATGCTGAAAATTCAGCCTTGCCATACATTTTTTAATTGTTATTATTTATTGTTATTCACAGTATTATTTTTTACTTTAGGTGAGATAAGATTTTTAAACATTAAAAAATCTTACCATCCACAAACTTGTGCGTGTACGTGTACACATACACATTACGGATGTGCCCGAAGCCTAAATCCGAATTCAGAAAGGCACAGAAAATGAATAAAGGTAAATAACGCATTCTATGGAGCCCCTGAAGGGACATGGTTAGGCTTGCTGTGGTAGTCGGTTACATTGCAGTTCATCATGCTGTTTCATTTATCACATGAAGATATTACGATGACTGACAGGACGATGTCAGAGGATTGGTGCGCAACAGATCATTACATAATTTACAAATATCTGTTGATATTATATATTATATGATTCGTGTGATCGCGAAAAGGAAAGTGAAATTTGTTAAATGTGTAATTTCCTTTCAAAACATAGTATATTATACATTAATATATGCATAGTAGCATTTATATTTTAAAGTATGCAACTGTTTCCTTCATACTTATCTGTTTGTATGTTTGTGACTTTATCAGACATGGAGTCGTCTAGTTTTGGACTATCAGACCCTGTACAGTTTGCTAGAGGCTGTGGAGGGCAGTCTGCCTCGGGTCGGCCTGGTGGAGGAGACAGAGGAGAGACTGAAGGAAAGAATAGAGCTCTATCAGGTACATAATACAAGTAATGAATCTTCAGGCATGTTAAAATGAGATATCTGGAGTAACTTGCCGACATGGGTGTGATTAGTGTATTAGGATAGATAATCTAATAATACCAGACTAACTGTATGTGATCAACTTTCCAAATGGACCTTCCATGATCTTCACCTAAGGCCCTGAAGGCGAGTCTGATGGAGAACCAAAACAAGCTGCATCAGGTGCTGGAGGAAGGGAAGCATCTTCTGTCTGATGTGAGCTGCTCCAGCCTGGAGAACCAGCTCACTCTTTTGGGCGAGCACTGGCTCAACAACTCCAGCCAGATTAACAAGGAGCTACACAACCTGGAATCCATCCTGAAGCACTCAACCAGGTCAGGGGCTAAGTTTTAGACTGAAATTCATTGTTTTATTGATTTTATTCTATAATCTTCATGGTGATATGTGCTTGTTATTTGTCACAGGTATAAGCTTGAGTCTGTTGAATTGAGTCGCTGGCTACAGGAAGCTCTGGAACGCTTGGAGTTCTGGAACACACAGACCGTTGCTGGTCCTCAGGAGCTGGAGACTGTTAAAGACCAGCTATCCACTTTTCTGGTTAGTTAGGCTTTCTTAATGTTAATAAATCACAAACGTTGGATGTTTTTTACCGAAGCGTATCGCATTCACTTGAGGAAAAAAAATCTACTCTGTTTTTCTGAATTAACGAGTTAATTATCTCCGAATTATGAGATAAAGTTTTCTTGGAAAAAAAGTTTTTCACTCTGTTTTTCTGAATGAGTTACTCATAATTTTGAGATAATTAAGTCATTAATTCAGAAAAACAGAGCAAAAACTTTTTTCCATGGAAATTTATCTCGTAATTCTGAGATAATCAACTCTATTTTTCCTCAAGTGAATGCAATACGCTTCTGTAGTTTTTGGTATGTTGATGCATTTGGTAAACCAATTTCACCAGAACAACCATACTGCCCCACGCATTGGTGAACAGATTGCTGAAATATTGACGAACAGAATGATTCTGCTGATTTTTTTTACATTTTTTTTTTTTTATTTAGTTTAGTTTTTTGGTTCTGGGGATGCTGGAGCCTATTTATTTATTTGTTCATTTATTATTTTTTTTCCCATCCAACCACCAGTCTATCCATTTATTCATTCTTCAACCGCTTGTCCTGTTGGTGCCTAACCTACCATCCTTTTAGATTATATTATAATTTTTTTATTATATAATAATATTCCCAATTTAATGTTTTTGCCATTGATAAAATAGTTTCAATAGAAGCTTTAATTAATAATTATTAATAATTAAATATCTATTATTTGTGTAATTATTTAAATCCCTGCATGTCCATTATGGAAGTAATTCTGAAAACCTCAACATACATGTGTGTTGTCTGTCTTCTGTTGTGTTCAGGAGTTCAGTAAGGAGGTGGAGACTCGCTCCAGTCTAAAGGCCTCAGTGCTGAACGAGGGAAACCAGCTGCTCAGACTGAAGAAGATGGACACCGTGTCTCTACGGTCTGAACTCACTCGTCTGGACTCTCAGTGGTCTGAACTGCTCGCCCGCATTCCCATTGTTCAAGAGAAGCTCCACCAGGTACAGACCAGCACTTCTAAACAGGCTAATCTGCTCCAACAAATAGGATTAGTTTCATTTCTGAGGTTCCTAGTACCTGTCTGATCTTTCTTAGTCTATCGTCTTATAAAGATATATTGTTCTTATAAAAATATATTGTTCATTTGTTTTAGTCTCAGATGGATAAGCTGGCATCTTGTCACGCTATCGCTGAGCTTGTGAACTGGATTTTATTGATGGAGAGAGTGATAGAAGAGGATGAGGAAAATCTCAAAGGGGCTGTTGGGTCAAAGGTCATCCAGGAGTACCTGCAGCGATACAAGGTGACATCATTTTTCTGTTTTAACCCCTGTTAAATTCATCAAATGTGAAGTGATGTGTTCCATTCTCGGAATTTTGTGCTCTGCATTAGACCGTATTTTATGACAATAGTCAGAAGACTAATTATCCCTAATTTGTGTGGAGTGTGTGTTTTTACATACTGTTGTTTTTCTCCACTTCTTGTAGGGCTTCAGAGTGGACGTCAACTGCAAACAGCTCACTGTGGACTTTGTGAATCAGTCAGTGCTGCAGATCAGCGGTGCGGATGTGGAGAGCAAACGCAGCGATAAGACTGACTTCGCTGAGAAACTGGGCGCCATGAACTGCCATTGGCAGATTCTGCAGACACACATCACAGAGAGAGTGAGACTTCAGATTATACTTCTACACACACTTCTCAAACAGACTTTTCTAGATCATTTCATTCAGAAATGTTTCTTTTAAGAAATTTAAGATTCAAAATTTTAAATCTCGCATTGCTTTACATGCCATTCAGAATCACCCAGAAAAAGATTTTGTAGCTGTATCACGGCACAGGAATGATTAAAAATGGCATTACCATTTTTGTGTGCCATGATATTTACACTACATGTTACTACGAGATACTTCGAAGTATATTACCCAAAAAGTCAATGGCTATATGATGGTACACATCCATATAATGTATTAAAATCAATACTAATAGAGCAGTGGTTCTCAACCTTTCTGACTTAAAGGCCCATCCAACACAATATTCAAACGCTCCCTACATTATATTGTTGACAGAATATTAATAATAGCTAGGTAGATAAATTAATAAGTAATATGTAAATAGGAAAGTTGATTGGTAAATAATTTACCTATCAACACTCCCATATATATATACATACAGTATATTACATTTACATATATATATATATATAATGCATTTACATATATATGTGTATATAATAAATTATTAATACATTATTTAACTTAATTAAAATGCTAAAAAATCAAGATGTAAACTAAAATAATATTTTTTCACCACTCAGTTACTATTGCTTCTATTGAAGAACTGTATGTTCTTCAATAAAAACAATAGTTATTGAGGGGTGAAAAAATATGATTTACTTTTTTAGCATTTTAATTAATTTATTAATAATACATTATTCATATTAATATAATTACTAACTAAATAATAATGAATTATATAATAATGGTATTTATTATTTTAATACATGATTAGAGTAATTATATAAATAATAGTATACATTATTTTCAGTCATCTTGGTTGAAAACCACGGTATAAAAGTGGCACTTTTTTTGCATACTAAATTGGATTATATACTCATTTATAATTTACTGTTTTAGTTACTGTTTGGTATGCGATAGTTATTCTGTAAAATAGCATGAATGTGTCATTTGTTACATTTTCTCTGTTTCAGATGCAATATCTGGAAGGCTTGTTGGCATCCTGGGTTGAATATGAGGGTAAAGTTCAGGGTCTTCAGGCGTGGCTGAACGCTCAGGAGGACCGACTAAGAGAAAACACAGGATTGAGAATTTATCCTCCGTACAGAACGCACTCAAAGACTGTCAGGTTTGTCTGTTTGACCAGACACACTTATTTTATTCAAATTGACCTCTGTGAGGTGGCTTTCCCCACCACCGGAAAACAGACAGTTTGCTGTTTTATCTTATATGTAACAGGAGATGGAGGAGATGGTGAAAGAGAAGGAGAGAGAGCTGGAGAGAGTGGAGGAACAAGCCTGTGCTCTTGTCCAAAACAAGACAGATGAGGCGTGTGCTGTTGTCATGGAGTCTCTACAAGCCTTGAACAACACATGGGCCAATCTGGACCACCTGGTATTACTATTTATTACATTTTTATTAGACCATAATTTAATGCTGCCTTATAGATTGGTCAAAGGTTTTGAACCGAACTTTATTGATGTTTTTGTTTGTCTCAGATCGGGCAGCTCAAGATCAGCCTGAAGTCGTTCCAGGACAAGTGGAGTCAGTACAAACAAGCGTCTGAAGAGATCAACGGCTACCTGACGGAGGGACGCTACTCTGTGTCCCGCTACCGTCTGCTCACGGGATCTCTGGAGGCTTCACGGCTGCAGGTCGACAGTTTACAGGTAAACCAAGTTCCTGTTCGACTATTACTCTGCAAATGATGAATCTGAAGGGGAAAAATGACTCCTATTTTTTTCTGGCATCTTTAGAACCTGCAGGAGGAGCTTGAGAAACAAGAGAGCAGCCTGAGAAAGTTTGGATCAGTTACACATCAGCTTCTGGAGGAGTGTCACCCGTCTGTGTCTGAGACCCTCAATAACACTCTAAAAGACATCAACGCCAGGTGCATGTGGTGCTAAATTTGATGCTTCATCAGTGTTTTATTATTCCATTATTTCATTAGTTAATATTAATACAATAACGTAATCTCTCTCTCTCTCTCTTCTCTCTCTCTCTCTCTCTCTCTCTCTCTCTCTCTCTCTCTCTCTCTCTCTCTCTCTCTCTCCTCTCTCTCTCTCTCTCTCTCTCTCTCTCTCTCTCTCTCTCTCTCTCTCTCTCATATATACTAGTCAGAAATAAAAACTTTTTTTTTGGTATATTTCGTCTCGTCAGCTTATCAAGGCTGAATTTATTTGAACTAAAATACAGTATAAACAGTAATACTGTGAAATAGTATCACATTTTAAAATAACTCTTTTCTATTTTGATATATTTAAAAATGTAAATTATTCCTGTGATAGCAAAGCTGAATTTTCAGCATCATTACTCTAGTCTTCAGTGTCACATGATCCTTCAGAAATCATTATAATATGCTGATTTGCCTCTCAATAAACATTTCTGATTATTAATATTCTTTGATTAATAGAAAGATCATAAGAACAGCATTTCTTTGAAATATAAATCTTTTTGTTACATTATAAATGTCTTTATTGTCAATTTCTGAACATTAATCATGGTAGTACTTTGGTAATTTTGAAAGGATCATGTAAAAACTTGTATATAGCATGGCATACTAATATGGTCATCTTTAAATGAAGTTAAACTGGTAATGTCAATGTTTTCTGTGTGTGTTTTGTGGTATGCAGGTGGAACAGTCTACAGGAGGAGATCGTGGAGCGTCTGAAGAGCAGTAAGGGTCTCCTGCAGCTTTGGCAGAGCTATAAGGACCTTCATGGACAGAGTGATTCCAGCGTCCAGACACTCGAGGAGAGAGCAAACCAGATGCTGAAGACAGCCAGCCACAAAGACATCACTGAGGAGGAAGTGTCCGCCTGGATTCAAGACTGTGCTGTGAGTGAAACTCAGATTGCCTCACTGTGTGTGCATGTGAATATGAGTATGTGGTTACACTTTACAATAAGGTTGCATTTGTAAACATTAGTTAACATAAACTAAGCATGAACAATACTTCTACATAATGTGTTATTTTAGTTCAAGTTAATCTCAACATTTACTACATCATTTTTAAGACCAAGGTCTGGTTTCACAGACCGAGCTTAGATTAAGCCAGGATTAGGCCTTAGTTCAAAGTAACAAAGAGCTACAAAACCTACACAAGAGCTAGTTTGTTAAGTAGCTTTTATATACGTGTCTTTGAAAAAAACTTTAATGGTGTGCTTCTTGAGACAAAACAATAGCACTGACATATTATAAGATTCTGTTAGCTCTAAATCTACCACTGTAGAATTCAGAAATGGTCTTTAAAGTGTGTACTAATGCACTAATCTAGTGCACTAATCATTAATTCTGAACAGCAACTGCTCCTGTAAAGTTTTGTTTTATATTCACCCTGATTAAGAATGTAGAACAATTTTCCTCTCATGTTCCCTCAGGAGCTGCTGCGCTCTCAGGCTCCCATCCAGGCGTCTCTGCAGGTTTTATTGGAGCTGGGAGAACAGCTCAAACAGCAGTGTGGACACATCGGCTGTGGCCTCCATCCAGTCTGACCACCTGTCTCTCACCCAACGCCTCAGTGCCGTGGAGCAGAGCCTGAGCAGACAGCAGGTGGCGCTGCAGGTGAGTGGAGAGCATCACAAATACCAGAGCGCTTCGTGCCGTTGAGGTGTTTTAGTGTCCGGTACTGAGGGTTTTTGTTCTTTTTTCTCCCCAGGCTGGAGTTCGGGACTATGAGACGTTTAACGAACAGTTGGACTCTCTGTCCCGCTGGATCGTGGAAGGTGAGGAGGTTCTGAAAGACCAGGATCCCAACGGTTCCTCTGACCTGTCACTGATCTGGAACCGCATGGAGGAACTCAAGGTATCTCATAAATTATGCTAATATGTCGAGATCAGGGCAGAGTGTTGTGATTGTTAATTAAAACTATTAAAATCATTTTTGTTAAACTGAAATAAATTATAAATATTCAATGAAAAAAATACCTGGTAACTAAAAATAAAATAAGTTGAAGTACTAAAATTAATAAAACTGAAATAAAAATAAATCTAAACAAATATTAAAAATAATTAAAAGGACTAAAGCTAATAAACAATACTAAAATGTAAACTGAAATAAAATAAAAGCAACATTAAAATATCAATAAATACTATATTAGTATATAAATAATACTAAAATAACCCAGGGACAGGGTGGTCCAAGACAAAATATTGGATGAAATTGACAATATTTGTTGTTATGTTAAAGACCAATTTATCTGAATGCTTAAATACTCTATATTCTACATTTGTCACTTATTATAATACTTCCATTTGTGTTGCATTTTATAGTTTTGATGACTTTACTGTTATTCTAAAATGTTGAAAATAGTTGACACTTTTTACTTTATAATAACATAAATATGTAGTGTACATACTAATTGAATTATAGCAAATGAGATGTATAAAGAAATTGAATGAAAGTTTTTAACACAAAATATTTCCTCAAAATAACAGAAAATCGGAAAATGGAAAGTGTGCAATCTCTTAAATTGACCTGGGCCGGGTTTCCCGATAACGATGTATCTTAGCTCTTAAGAGCGCTCTCTACGTGCAAGGTTACGAACGCTCGCGGCAATTCCACGTGTGTTTCCCAAAAGTGCACTTAAAGGAGTAGTTCACTTTTAAAAAAACTTTTGCTGATAATTTACTCACCCACATGTCATCCAAGATGTCCACGTCTTTCTTTCTTCAGTCGAAAAGAAATTAAGGTTTTTGATGAAAACATTCCAGGATTTTCTCCATATAATGGACTTCATTGGGAGCCAAACGGTTCAAGGTCCAAATGACAGTTTCAGTGCAGCTTCAAAGGACTTTAAACATACCAGACGATGAATAAGGGTCTTATCTAGCGAAACGATCGTCATTTAAAAATAAATAACAAAGTTTACGTTTTTTAAGCACAAATGCTCGCCTTGCTCTGTTCTGTGATGAGTGTTCGTGACTGTCCTGTTCGAACTCGTTCATCAAAATTAACAAATCTTTTTTCGAGTCATGACTCGAAGGGTCCTAGTTAAGACCCTTATTCATCGTCTGGAGTCGTTTAAAGCCCTTTGAAGCTGCACTGAAACTGTCTTTTGGACCTTGAACCGTTTGGCTCCCAATGAAGTCCATTATATGGAAAAAATCCTGGAATGTTTTCATCAAAAACCTTAATTTCTTTTCGACTGAAGAAAGAAAGACGTGGACATCTTGGATGACATGGGGGTGAGTAAATTATCAGCAAAAGTTTTTTTAAAAGTGAACTACTCCTTTAACATGAACGCGCAAGAACGCGCTCTACGTGCTACTTAAGCATCGCTGTCCATTCGCGAAGTGCTGAAATATAACCTTATATGGAACCATATTCTGAACGTTTAACCTAAAAATCGTCATTTGTTGTGGATTAGAAATCAAGACAAGTCTAAAGCATCTATACAGGCGGAGGCACTGACAAAATGGCTGAAAAAAACAAAACAAAACAAAAAACAAGAGAAGATACCTTTAAAAAAGGTCAAATTAATGTCATTTTAGATAGAGCGAAACAAAGACTTTATTTTTAACAGATTTAAAGGACACCATACAAATAAGGAGGAAAAAAAAACATCAGGGAGGACATTGCAAACTACTGCAACCAGCGGCGTTCAAAAATCTTTGAACGCCGCTGGAAGTCAGGGAAGGAGGTCCGCAAAATACATGGCTGGTTTTCGTGGTTTACGTCAGCAAGTCATTGACAATTTTTTTTAAAATTCATCCCTATTTTGCCCAGTTTTTAAAACATGATTCCCACATTACTTCGTTTATGATTTTTTATTTCATTCATTTAATTTAGATGTGTATTTCTATTTTTTCTTCTCTTTTTAATAATTTCATTTATAAATTAATTTAAACAAAACACGGGTACAATAATAAAGTGTACAATAAAGTACAATCAAAACCTTATATTATACCCACGTTGCACTGTAATCTGTTAAATCTAGATAAAAGTGTAATCTGCCGGTTGTCCTGCAGGAGACCTCATAGATCTGTCTTCTTACGATGCACTTGGGGATGTACGATTACTCCAGAGCACTCGTAGTTCTACGTAGATTTTCAAGTGCTACTTATGTTACGATGTTTTTGGGAAACAGACCATAATATTAAGATCAGTCGTACGATCGTTTTTACGATCAACTTAGGCTTACGATGCTTTTGGGAAACGCAGCCCTGGCCAATAAATTGATTGACCAGCAATGTGTTTTTGCTGTGTTTTTTGTGCAGAAACAAATGCTGAAGTTCAGCAGTATGTCTCCTGATCTGGAGAGACTGAGTGAACTGGGTTACAGACTCCCTCTCAACGACTCTGAGATCAAACGCATGCAGAACCTCAACAGAAGCTGGTCCACCACCTCAGCTCAGACCACTGAGAGGTTCAGGTTAGCTCCAGCTCATTATGAAGAGTACTTCCTTCTCATAACCCGTTCTTAACCCTATAAATCCTGATGTATTAAATAATAGTCCGAAAAATATATACAGTATGTTTTAAATGAAATTTAAACAATTTATTGATCCTTTAGACTTAGACAAGCTCTAAAATAATCATACCTGATACATCAGGCCGAAATTATCCAATTTGATGCAGTTACTGATATTTATATGACCAAAAAATTAAGATGAAATTCTGATAGCTTGTAATGTAAATCAATGAGATCTTATATACACTATATACAGCTATAACAGTATAGCAAACTACTGAAAAAAAATGCATATAAATATCAGTTGTCACTATATCTCCCAATAATGTTTAAAAAGTATCATATTTAATTGCTTAGTTATTTTTTTCTTTCATTCTTTCTTTTGTCGCAAATCTGTGGCCACAGTTTTTGCAGTTCGTCCCCTCGGTTTATAAACCGTGGTTTATTTAATCCATAGGAGCGATTTATTAAACCAAGGGAACAATTTAAGAATCTGTGAGTACGGTTTATAAACTGAGGGGATGAATTGCAAAACTGGCCACAGATTTTTTCTCCTACAGGTGACTTCCCGGGCTCCGTTGAATGCATTGATGGTTGAGAGATGAACAAATAAATGATTGTTTTTAAAATTCTATAAACCTAAGTTGCTTAAGTCCAGTAAAAGTCCTTGAAATATTGCCAACAATATAAAAGTTGTTCTTGCATTTTTACTTCATAAAAACAGTAAATATTTCACAGCAAAAAGACCCGTGTCTCACGACCTTAAGGTGGACGTTTTTTAAATTATACTGAAAGACCTTTTTTTACTTTATAAAACAAGTCTAAACTATCAATCAGACAACAAAATGCATGTAGTAGATTGTGTACAACAAGTTTTGATCATGTTTAACATTTAGAGGCCTTAGATATTTGTGTATTAAATATGATACAGGCTTTATATGGTTAAGTCCCCCTCTTTATATAAAGACCTTAATGGGAATATACAATATATTATAGAAGATAATGTCAAGTGTCTGTTGACCTTTTAAAGTATGTAAATTCTCTTCTCAGTAAACTTCAGGCTCTCATACTACAACAGCAGACATTTCTGGAGAAGTGTGAGACGTGGATGGAGTTCCTGGAGCAGACGGAGGAGAAACTTACCGTGGAGATTTCTGGAAACTTCCAGAGCCTGATGGAGCAACAGAGAGCTCATGAGGTGACATACAAAAGCTATTTAGTTGTTTCAAATCTTGTCTAGATACTAATAAAGGACCAGTATGAATAAACAAAGCTGTGTTTGTTTGTTATAGCTGTTTCAGGCAGAGATGTTCAGCAGACAGCAGATCCTTCACTCCATCATCAGCGATGGACAGCGAATGCTGGAGCAGGGACAGGTGGACGGCAGGTGAGGGACATCATCATCCGAAATGTGCTTATGCTAGATATCAGCGTAGTTCATTTGAAACTCACGGTGAGCGTATTTTCAGAGATGAGTTCAAGCTGAAGCTGGCTCTGCTGAGTAACCAGTGGCAGGGGGTGGTGAGACGCGCACAGCAGCGACGCGGCATCATAGACAGTCTCCTGCGTCAGTGGCAGCGCTACAGGGAGATGGGGGAGAAGCTTCGGAAGTGGTTGGTGGAAGTGTCCCATCAGGCCGTGACCCTGCAGGCGGGCGCACCTGTCCCACTACAGCAGGCACGAGCCATGCTGGACGCAGTTCAGGTAAATGTCCTTTGACCTCTAAGCACCTCATAAGTCTCCTACACACCACACAGCTAACACTTTTTTTTATAAAAATGAATAAATAAGTCGGCGCCAATATCCTCGTTTGCAACGTGCCGACATATAGCGCAGTTGCGCTTCGGGTGTCCCGAGTTCGATTCCTGGCTCGTGGACCTTTTCCCAAAAAAACTTGGGATACACAACTTGTGATAACTTCACAATACAGATTATATCAAAGCTGCTTCACAGTATCAATCAAAACAACTTAATGTTTGTTTATTACTGGAAAAAAAGACATCCAAGTTTGGTAGAGCTGATCAATGATTGGTTAATTAATTTGAATATCCCCAACTGAGCAAGCCAAAGGCAACAGTGGCAAGGAACCGAAAAAATCCATCAAGTGACCTAATGGTGTCCAAAAACTCCATCAGATGACCCAATGGAGAAATAAAACCTTGGGAGAACCCAGGCTCAGTCGGGGGCCAGTTCTCCTCTGGCGTTTATGAACTAGAGGCCGAATTTACAGTAACTGTAAGATAAAAAGAGAGAAAACATGTAATAGAAATGACAAAAACACAACAAAATGACTAAAATATTAATAAAAAAACGAAAATGGAAAAAAGCATTAAAAATATTTTTTAAAAACTATCATAGTATCTCAATGATGCTAAAATAACGCATTAATATAATTATATGTGCAAACAGGCCATGCCTTCCGCACATGCCGTGCTTCTAAATCATCAAGAGATATTTGTGGCCATTCTGTAGGCGAAATTTAATTTAGAAACATTTTTGCGCATGCAGATGTTTTTTAAATCGTTCATAAGAACATATCACATGTACGTACAGATTTAAGATCATTATACGCATACCTTTCTGAAGGAGGTTTTGCGATGGCTGATGCTCTGTTGTTCTGCAGCTGAGAGAGAAGGTTCTGCTGAGACAGCAGGGCAGTTATATCCTGACGGTGGAGGCAGGACGACAGCTACTTCTGTCTGCTGACTCGCGGGCCGAAGCGGCTCTACAGGACGAGCTGCTCAACATACAGGAGTGCTGGAGACACGCCAACATCTGCCTGGAGGAGCAAAAGAAAGAGCTGGCCGTCCTGCTCAGGGTAAAGCTCTTTATAACACCTGTTGACTTCATTTGCACTCAGTATTGTCTGGATCATTTTAGTGATTTTTTTCTTTTAAAAAGATTCTTCCAAAATTGTATGAATTTTAGTCATCCTACGATCATGGAAAACCAGGGACATTTTTAATTGTAATTTCCAAGTCTGGCAATAAAATCCTAAAAAATACTTTTCTATAGTACATATACTCATCCTAATATAATAATTATTTATCATCACAGTCATCATTTATTGGTCATAATAACCCTCAATATTACCCAACAGTGTTCCTAGAAGTTCTTGCAGTTATTTTTTTGCGTTATTGTTTGTGCCTAAGTAAATATATAGTTACTAAATAATATAAAATAATTATAATAACTATATACATTTAAGTATTATAAATTATTCTATAAATACAAATGTGTATATAAATATTAGTTAAATAATAATAATAATAATAAAATACTTAAAATAATATTTAAATAGTACTATATTTCACTATTATTAGTTTATTGTAAAGATAATTGGTGTTAGATGCTGTTACACTAATTTAGTCAAATATTGCTTTATTATAGTTCCATATCATACACCTTTAATTTTGCTCTTAAACAAATGTCACATTTATATAGTGCTGTACCAAAAACTTGAGTTCGACCAAATCATTGCATAGAATCGGCTCACGAGAATGATTTGTTTGTAAATCAGAAGTCACTACATTAGTTTAGGGAGTGTTTTCAAATGATAGTGCACTGCATGAAACTATAATTGTTCAAAATGTGATATATGTACCCAGAAAGCATTATGACTGGATTCAAACTCTGTGTAGGATTGGGAGAGATGTGAAAAAGGTATCGGAGGATCTCTGGAGAAACTGAGAGCATTTAAACGACAGCTCTCCCAGACGCTCCCGGATCGCCACGAGGAGCTGCAGTCTGAACAACTGCGCTGCAAGGTATGCAACCTTCAGATTCATGTGGAACTGAATAACAATCAAATGAGGGTAAATGAACTTTACATTCCTGTCAGGATCTGGAGAGCAAGTTTGACGGCTGGAAGGAGGATTTGACCCATCTGACTGTGTTGAGGGAGTCTCTGTGCAGTTACATCAGTCCTGAGGATCTGCGTGTGCTGCAGGAACGCACTGAACTCCTGCACCGGCAGTGGGAGGAGATCTGTCACCAGGTACACAGGCCTATAGGTGGTGCTGTTTTACTACATATGCCCGTGTATTGTTGGTGCAGATTTGAAGGGAAACTCTCCTGGACATCATAGGCACATGCCGTTTGCTATCTGCTCCATAGGGCGCTCATTGGTTTTAAAACGCATCACAGATAGTCTTCAAAAACACATTCTTATAATTAAATATTGGGCAAATAGAGTAGATATTTGCTGTGCAGCTTTAGTTACATTTCCTTTTTCTAACATTACTGCATCATAGTATATATGTGTGTATATACATATATTATATATATATATTACTTTTCTTAGTAGAGAGCAATGCAGAGCACCAAGCACCAGCATTTGTCTGAAAGTGAAACTCACATGCAAAGCAAGTACGATTTATTTGTGTATGCTCTTTGTGGCATCCGGTGCGTGAGCTGAGACACCACAGGATGTGAATGTACGTTTGATATCTCAGTAGACAGCTTTAACTGTAGATTCATACAGACCGTCAGAAACTCTTCTCTCATGCTGTTTTTTTAATGATGCTCCGGTCTGATGTTTTACTTTTTCTTTAAAGTAGTTTTGGGCATGTGTAACAGTGCCTTTATTTACACTTTAGTTTTGCTTTTACACTTTAGTTTATTATGAAGATACAGAAATACGCTGTGGCTAAAATCTTTATTTAAACTGGTTGATTTAAACCTAAATTAAGCTTAATGCTCAGACATATTTGTAATTACTGAAGGCCTGTTTTTGTGTATTTGTCTGCGCAGTTGTGTCTGCGCAGACAGCAGGTGAGTGAGAAGCTGAATGAATGGGCCATCTTCAATGATAAATACAAGGAGCTGTGTGAATGGCTGACAAATATGGAAAGCAAAGTTTCCCAGAATGGAGACGTCAGCATCGAAGAGATGATTGAGAAACTACGAAAGGTAACAGTTTAATCAAATCTTTGCCTTTGTTATGCTCATCACTTAAAAAATTATTAGTTTTTATATTATATATATTTTAAATTTTATATATTTTTTAATAAATAAGTAATTATACTATGTATAATTATATAATATAATTTGTTTATTTATACATTATTTTATTTCACATTATATGTACAGTTTGTTAAATTACATGTATAATAATGTATAATAAATTATATAATATATTATATAATATACACTGCCCTGGCAAACAAAAAAGTCTGTTTGGATTTAAATAGACAAATGTTTTTGAGTCTTTGACTGGATCATTATTGCAGTGATTATGTTTCTAGCATGTTATTTGTTCGGCTAAATAGACTTTACAGAGTTCTTGTCTCTTGCATTCTCAATACAAGATCTGGATGCACCTCTTGATGGAAATAAATGTTGTGATGTTATTTGCATCAAGAGGTGCATATATTTTTGGTCAAGATCTTGTATTGAGAATGCAAGAGTCCAGCACTCTGTAAAGTCTCCTCCAGCACATCCCAAAGACTTTCAATGAATTTAAGGTCTGAACTCAGAGGTGCCGATTCATGTGAAATTTATAAAGAATAAGAAAAGTCTTATTCTTCATTATTTCACAATTTGAGCCTGATGAATCTTGACATTGTCATTCTGGAATACGACCATGATGTGTCTTCCTACACGGTTGTCTAAGAAATGAGAAGCAACTCTCCATCATTTAGGGTTAGAAAAACTGTTGCCAAACATATAACATGATAGAAACATAATTATCACAGCAATAATGATCCAATCATAGACTCTTAAGCATTTACTTATTCAAATCCAAACAGCGACTTTTTCTTTTGACCAGGCATTGTATTTTTTGTTGTTGTTATATTTAGTATATTATATTTAGTAATTTAGATAATATTTTAGAATAAATTATATAATTATATTATATAAGTTTATTTTATTTCATTTTACTTTTTTTTCATTTGTTTTAAGAAAGTTAAGGTTGCCTAATACTTAAAATATTATTTACAACAAATGTAGCTCATATGGTGTGTTTTGGAGGAAACTCCATTGTAACCCCTTTTTTATATGAGGTGTTTATAACAGCATAACAGTAGACACTCCTTCAAAAGCAACTAGAATTGAACAGAATTTGATCAACTATAACTACTGTATAGTAACTTTAAGAATGCTTGTCCGTGTCTCTGTCTAACTGCAGCGCTGTCTCTCTGTCTCTCAGGACTATCAGGAGGAGGTGGCGGTGGCTCAGGACAATAAACATGAGCTCACGCAGCTGGGTGAACGTTTAGCTCAGGCCAGTCACGAGAGCAAAGCCTCAGACATAGAACACAAACTCAGTAAAGTCAAAGAACGCTGGCAGCACCTGCTCGACCTCATAGGGGCCAGGTAACACACACCGCATTATCCTCATTATTTTTCACAATATTTACTCAAAATGACTTTAAAATGTTGGAGAGTACCTGTCCAGTCATGTTAAGCCATGGTGCTCAGGTTTAAATCTGCATTGTGTGCGAGTACTGTACATTACTTCTCCCTACCTCATTAGTCTCCTGTTTTTAAAATGATATGTAATATACGTTTGAATATTAAAATGCTGTATATAGATGTTGATTTTGTGTACAAATGTGTGAACAAGGTGAACATTTCTATGTCTATACAGAGCGAAGAAGCTACGGGAGACTTTAGTGGCCATTCAGCAGCTGGATAAGAACATGAATAGTCTGCGTACGTGGCTCGCCCACATTGAGACCGAACTGTCCCGTCCCATCGTCTACGACACCTGCGATTACCAGGAGATCCAGAGGAAACTGGATCTGCAGCAGGTACAAAAACACATGATGCATACAAAAATCAACCCGTTAATGCGCTTACTTCGGATAAAACATATTTTTTGTTGTTCATCCAGGAGCTGCAGAGAGACATCGAGAAGCACAGCACAGGTGTGGCATCTGTGCTGAACCTGTGTGAGGTTTTGCTGCACGACTGTGACGCCTGTGCCACGGATGCTGAGTGTGACTCCATCCAGCAGGCCACACGCAGCCTGGACCGGCGCTGGAGGAGCATCTGTGCCATGTCCATGGAGAGGAGACTCAAGTATGACCAGCTGATGAAGCTCAGACACATATCCTGCATCCCAATTCGCATAATATTCGTCCTAAATAGTATTAGAAATTAGAATTAGTGTCCCAAATCGTAGTATGCTGAAATGAGCATTCCAAAGATATCCGAATGGTCTACTTTTCCCAGTTAGAATCTAAAGTGCAGATTCATACACACTCTAACAGCTAATATTGCCAACAACCCATTGAGTGCTAGATGAGGATTCGATTAGAACTACAAACACGAGAATAGCAAGTGTTAAAAAACTACAAACATGGTGGATGTGCAAGTCCAATGGTTAAGTAAAGAGGTTTAGATAAAGGGGTTTGAGTGAATAATTATCAGTATATAATCTGACGAAAAGATATTTATTCAATGTTATCCACATTATATTTAATCTTAAACAGCATTGTGAACTTTTGTAAAAATACTTTTGGTCATTAAAGGTGCCATCTGTCAAATAATCAATTAAAACTCCACATATTCCATACCAGATGGGGGCAGTATACCTCCATAAAGTTGTCCTACTCTAGTCTGTTTTTTAGTTTCAGGTTATTAATCTTCTAAAACCGTCAAATAGTCCGCTTTGTCCCGCCAAAGCCTATTTTGATCGGTGAGGGATGTAGACTAGAATGACTGCTGCCGCTGCGCTTGACAGGGCGCGTTTACGAGCAGAGAGAGAGAGCGAGAGAGAGAGAGAGACAGAGAGAGAGAGCCCCGGCCGCGCGCGCGCGCGCACTCTCATGTCTTCAAACAACACGAGCGCGGTCCTGCTCTCTCTCCCTCGCGCATATTAATCAAATCAATTATCACACAAGTTTTTGAGTCGTTTCCGCTCTACATCCTAAACTCCTCCCGTTTATGCAACCCACTTCCGTTCTGGCGGGCTGGTTATGCTACCTAGCTCCGTTGTGCCGACAAAGCACTGATATCGCAGTGACAAAGAGGATAACAATTAACTTACAACATGAATAAAAGTTGTTCGGGAACGACGTGTTCGGTAGTTGGTTGCAAACACTCTAGAAAGCACCTGAACGAGTGGTTAGATAGAGAGTGCTACGACCACAATCCAGCTACGAAGAGGTTGAATGTCGATGCGCTCCATTGTTTACATTTTTTCGCAAGCCTGACACCGACTGAACTGGCTGAATCTTTAGAATATTGCCTTGTGTTCCTGTCTACCAACACCCAGACATGATGTTCATTAAATACAGATAAACACAACAAATACAGCATGCATTGTATTTTTATATGATATATGGAAATGTTCACAGTGGTGTAATTGTGTGGGATGCTTTTGTATTTTAATTTTTAATACCTGTAGGATTAAATACGCAATCTTTCTTATTGAAGCCATTTGTTTAGTTTCCTCAAAACAATTAATTCATTCAGTGTTATTTATGTACAGTATGAGCTTACTATGAATGATGAACTGTGTTAAAAGACATTGTAGCACTCTAAATAAGTTAAAAAACTTAAACATACGTTTCATATATTTAAATAATATAATGTTTTTTTTATTTATTTCATGTTGATTATATGAGAAGGGAACCGCATCGAAAAACATTTGGAGTGGGTCAGACATAATTTTGACCACTTAAGTTTTGTAGAAAGCCTTTCTTTAAAGTGAATTTCGTTTTGCATAAATTGTATCTTAATTTTAATCAACAAGTTGCCTGGATTAATAGTCCTAAATAAAAGCAAATATAGGCTAGTAGACAAATTAGGACACGGAGGCGCCGGTTTTGTGACACTTCTCTTCTCTCGAACATAATGCTGCTACGCCAGAGCGTCAACAAGCTTCCCCGTACTTTAGACAAGCGTCCTCGACAGGGCGGCCAGAGCTTCGGCGGCGGGTGTGAACGTACAGTAAGGAACATAAGGCCTATCTTTCATGATCGTAGTTCAGTGCAATAATTAAATGAAATGAAAATACATCAAACTTTATTTTCACTCAAACAGTACAGGCACACTAATAATATATAGCACAGCTAGACATGTGCCGGTATTCGGTAATGCGATAAATCGCGGTAATGAATATGCACGATATTGTTATCGCGGGCACTTAAAAATACCGTGAAAAATAATAGATCCGAATTTAGAGTTTTAGAATGCGCATTAGCTTATTTTCCATCAACCGTTAATAAAACCCAACTGCGTATATGCTGCGCAAAACACGTGCGCACTCTGATGTAAACAATCCCCACATAAGCACTGTGTTCATGCGGCGCAGTGCGCGCTCTAGTCTAATGTAAACAATCCTCGCATGGAGAAGAAGCATGGCGGAAAGATGAACGCTGACGATTTATCTCCTTTCTAAAAGCAGAACTGCCAACTATGAAGGTAAAAGAGTAGCTAAACTCGAAAACACATAGATGTGAAATTGAGAACTTCATAGCATTCAGCTTGAGACTCACGCAATCAACACTTTTCACTAGAGGTGGGCGGATCGATCCTGAAATATCGATACTTGCGATACTACGTGGTATCGAAAAGGATCGATCCTCAAATAAAAATATCGATCCAAATGTGTGTTTTTTAACAGTCATTTTATTAATTTAGAACGAAATTCAGTGCGTAAAATATGCTTCTAAGTGGAAAAATAAGCGAATTTTGTAGGATAGAACTATTTCTCCTAGTCATACAAGACGAAACCAATCAATCACAGAGAGCGTTCGCTGGACTGGGGCTTCACTGGCTCACAGTGCGTTTGGGAAACGAAGCCTCAATGCTTAGATGACAGAGAAACAATCAGGAGTTATTTCACAATAAAGAAACTAAACGTGTACATAATGATTCAAAATGTTGACATCAGTAAGTTTTGTTAATGAAATTAATAGTTTTATTTAGCAAGGATCATGCATTAAATTGTTCAAAAGTGACAGTCAAGGGTTTTACACTGTTAAAAAATATATATTTCATATAAATGCTGTTCTTTCGACTTTCATCAAATAATTCTGCATAACATTTACCAGGGTTTTCACACAAATATGAAACGGTTTTCTACATTGATAATAATAAGAGATGTTTCTTGAGCAGCAAATCAGCATATTAAAATAATGCTGCAAATTCAGCTTTGATCACATGAATAAATTACAGAAAACAGATTTTTTAAATTGTAATAATATTCGTTATCAAATAAATGCAGAAGAGAATTAAAAATCTTACAGACCCCATACTTCTGAACAGTAGGCTAATAATGTACAATAGTGCATTTACTATAATTAGGCTATATAAACAGGCAAGTTGAGAGCAAAAATCACAAAATATTTTAGTGGTCATTAAAATGTATTCAGATTTAACATTAATAATGCATTAGCTTCATAAATCATGACACACTGCTCTAGCACAAGAAAGTACATTTAAGTTCAAGGGCATGCTTTTAAAATTAAAAAGTATTTGGTATCGGTATCGATATCGGCGATACTGACCCTGTATTTACTTGGTATCGGATCGATACCAAATTTTGCAGTATCGCCCACCTCTACTTTTCACAGGCTCTCACGCAGAGCAAAGGTCACTGACACCGACAGACTAGAGAGAACAGGTTACTTTTTATATGAAACAAATTCTCAGCTCTCAGGATCTGTCCATTTTATTACGAAATGCAGACAATAAATACCGTTTTGGCGCTTGTAAATGTGACGTGACAGATCACTGTAGCACCTTAGTTCAAGTGAACCGATCATCCGTTACTTTTTATTTAAAGATATAGTACAACTTCCCGAAAGGTAGGGTATATATGCCTCATACATAGTAGATCAATCAGTGTTTTTCAATCACGGAAAGAGGTCAATAAAACTGCAGGAGAACAATCGTCACAGAATGTTACATTTTACCTCAGGCCATTTAATTACCAGCACATTAGTTGACTAGAAAAAATAGAGAGGAGAATTTTTCGTTAAATATGTGCACTATTACATATTTATTATATTTTTACTTATGTCATTAGGCTACATAATTCTTATTATAATGAAAACCACATTATATTTAAGAATTATGTGAGATATATTTTTTCTTGAGAAAAATGTACATGTAGGCTATCTACTGTAGTAGCCTACCTAATATGTATCCAAATGAGTTAAGATTGAATCAAGATTGAAATCAAATCAAGAATTGAACTGAAATCGTGAAAATTGTGTTAAGCAATAATACAAACAGTAGCCTACCAGTCACTGTACCATGTAAACATTGTAACATGTTGTCACTAAACTTAATAAAATTCTGTTTAGTTACCAAATGTTTTGACAATCACAATTACACCTATTGTGATGCAAATTGTTTTTTTTAGATCCCCCCAATCCATCTGTTTCTCTTATGTAAATAAAATATCGTGATAATACCGTATACCGTGATAAAAGCTCAATCAATTAATCGCAGCATGAAAATTTGATACCGGCACATGCCTAAGCACAGCATAAAGAGATAGCCTAATGTAAATTATGCATTATGTAAACAATGGACATCTGTTGGCATGATCTAAATAAGGCTAGGCTCTACATTTGCTTTCGGATACACAAAACGATCATGTGTGTATGACATGACACACACAACCGACTTTCCTGTGCAGATATTGATATGCCTCTGACTCGGAGGCTTTCAGATTGGCGTGCGCGCACCCGTCCGGCAAAACGGCCATGGATTGCACGAAGTAGGAGCAAATGTACGTTATGCTGGGCCACGTCGTTATGTTATCCTCCCAGTTCTGCACTGAATTCGGGTGAGGGATAGTAACGCCATCTCCAGTCAAGTAGTAGAACCGTCCGTGTTCCCAAGCTAGCATCTTAATCGCTGTGTTTACACCGGCAGACGATGTGCAAACCACTTCCGGCGGAAATGAATTGCATTTGTGTAGAGTAATGGCGCCGCCCATGATTTGGCGCGTAAACTTGTCTATAGTAAGACCGCAGTTTCACGTGGAGC
This sequence comes from Chrosomus eos, assembly GCA_036326025.1. Taxonomy (NCBI): domain Eukaryota; kingdom Metazoa; phylum Chordata; class Actinopteri; order Cypriniformes; family Leuciscidae; genus Chrosomus; species Chrosomus eos. The sequence continues at coordinate 28,836,311 of CM070832.1, forward strand.
ATTTGGAGATTTTTAGAGATTAAAGAGATACAAGCAGTGCGAGTTATTCATGTGTTGCAGTTTGGCTGGTGGTTATGTATGTTGCCCGCATACCGCCTCCCATGGCCGAAACTGGTATTACAACAACTGTCGGGCCGGCGCTAGTAATGCTAATGCTAATTTAGGTTGATATCTCTGCAACACTATAACTTTTCATTTTTTTAATGACATCATCGCCCTTATTTCTTCTCATTCTTTTGATGCGTGTAGCTCATTTTTTGGATATTTTTACCTCAATTATTACACATGGCACCTTTAACTTGTGATTATGCAAATAATATGCAAGGAGAGTTCTCCACATGAAAGACCCACGACTGGCAGATCAACATGCTACTACATTTCTCTCTGAAATGTTAGGAACTTAAATTAAGTTAAATGTGGAGGATTTTAATTGGTACAGGATGATTGACAGGGCAGTTTAAACGCTGACAGGATGCGTGTAACTAAGCGACAGAGCTGTTTGTTAAAGACGCAATTATGATGTCCCAAAACTAGCCTACTCTTCTGCTACACGCTCAAAATTATGTACTTGTTCTTCACAAAAACAATACTTACTTTTAGGGCATTTGAGCGCATTGCTTTGTGGGATACATCATGCTCACTTGTATACTGCATATTTTGTGTGCAGTATACAAGTGAGCATGATGTATCCTTTTTTGCTTTTATTTTTATATTTTCAGTTTTCTTTTTATGTGATTTTTTTATAGCGTTTTAAATATTTGTATTAAAGTAACACTAAGTAGTTTTTCAACCTTCATAATATATTTCCAATACCCTTGTGATGGTACATCGACTTAAAATAAGTTAAATGACTCGTCTGCCATAGCCTGACGGGGTCTGTATCGCTTTTACTGGCACTATGTAACTTCAGGTTTCGGGTAGGAACCCGTGCACAAAAAGAACTACAAAATTCGACTGCTTTACGTCAAGCGCTACAATAGTCATTATTTCGTTTTTCTTCGTTTCTGATGTCGCAATACATCATCCTTTCATGAAATCATGCATCGTTCATTCTAAACCGGTGCTGGATAAACAGCGAGCGTGCTGCGACGGTAGGCTAGATTATTTACGACAGCGACAATGGACAATTTCGTTTCCAACCAGTAGGGCGACCGAAGAGGAAAAAATAATTGGTGTTACTTTAACGTTGATTTATTTTTAGTTTAGTTTGTTTTAATAATTTTTAGTACTTCAACTTTTTTTTTTATTTCAGTTAGTTGCCAAAGCAGCATTTCTAATTTCCGTTTAAGCTTTTAAAATGTTTATTTTATTATAAAATATTGCGATATTTGCACTGCTGAATATGTGTTATGTATCTGCTAAATGACAATTAACCTAAACCTAGACCATGCTCTTTTGAAAGGATTGAGGAGACGTGGCGTCTCTGGCAGAAGTTCCTCGATGACTTCTCTCATTTTGAGGAGTGGCTCATGGTGTCGGAGAAGACCGCCGCACTGCCAAACTCTTCAGGTGTCCTTTACACTGTTGCCAAAGAGGAGCTCAAGAAATTTGAGGTGGGATTCATCCAGCCTGAATGAATGTAGTATTAGTGAACAGATTTATGATATTAACACTCATTATGTGCTTTTCCAGACATTCCAGCGGCAAGTGCATGAAAGTTTGACGCAGCTGGAGCTGATCAATAAACAGTATCAGCGACTGGCACGTGAGAATCGCACTGACGCGTCCTGTAGTCTGCGAGAAATGGCCCACGATGCCAACCAGCGCTGGGATAACCTGCAGAGAAGAGTGCCCACGGTCCTACGCAGGTTAAAGGTACAGACACATTTGATTCATTTTAACCAACATTTATACAGATATAATAGTCATCACTATATATTATAATAAAACAAATATGTGAAAAGAACTTTCATGCTAATACAACATTTCATTCATGCCTATTAACTGCTCATTGAAATTAGACTAAGTTAAAGATGAATTAAAGTTCATTTATCAAATGCATAACTAACTGTAACCATTTTGAACTGAAACTATAGACATGAACAAATGAAAACTAAGCTTTAAAAGTTAAATATTTTGTATTGAAATATACAACAGCTAAAGAGAAAAAAATGACCATGATGATACATATATAAGGTGGATTATTATTTAAAACTTGTTTTAAATATTTTTGTAGTAATATATACATAATAATATCATTATTCATATAGTTATTAATGAATATAATATTTAAAACTTTTATATTAATATATTTTATATATATTTTTTATATTTTTTAATTATATATAATTATTATTAATACAATCTAACATTATTTAAAGCATATTTTTAATGATTTATTGTTAGTATTATTTTGTAAATGAACCTTGCAAGTCTATTTGGGTAAATACAAGTAAGCTTTTAAAATCTTTTTTTGATCGGAAAACATTTTTAATGTCCCCCACAGCACTTTATATGTCAGCGGGAGGAGTTTGAGACGGCGCGAGACTGTATCCTGGTCTGGCTGACTGAGATGGACCTGCAATTAACCAACATTGAGCATTTCTCAGAGTGTGACGTCCAGGCCAAAATCAAACAGCTAAGGGTACGACCTTTATCTGACCTTTAGACCTGCACATATTCTCCTGTGTCATTCTCTCACGGAGGTTTTCTGCCCCATCCAGGCGTTCCAGCAGGAGATCACTCTGAACACAGGCAAGATTGACCACATTTTCCAGCAGGGGAAGCTCTTCTAGAAAAGAGTGAGCCGATAGACGCTGCTGTGATCGAGGAAGAGCTTGAAGAACTGCAGCGTTACTGCCAGGAAGTGTTTGGACGTGTGGAACGCTACTACAAGAAACTTATACGATTACCGGTACGTTGAATACAGCAGATGCCTTTTTCTGACTGATATTCATTTGCAGTCTTTCTTTTTACATTCATTTCATTTCCATGTTTATTTATAATTACCTTTTTATTTTAGATTTTGATTTTTTATGCTTAGGTTGTTAATTTATGCTTTATTCATTTATTTTATATGCATTTTTCCACATTTTATTTCATCCACTTAAATAAATGTAGTCAATGTTTAGTCAAAGTTTCAGTCACCAATGATCATAACTTCTATATCCAGCTCACAGACGATGAGCACGACGTCTCGTACTCGGACCGGGAGTTTGATCTGGACGAGCCTGGTGACGTGTCCAGCTTTCCGTGGAGCGAGCGCCTGGGTGACGGTTTTCTGTCCCCCCTGCCCTCCTCCAGTCGGTCTGCGTCGCTGGCAGCTCCTCTACGGGCCGAACGGTCGGGTCGAGACACTCCGGCCAGTGTGGACTCCATCCCTCTAGAGTGGGACCATGATTACGACCTGAGCCGGGGTTTGGAGAGCGCCAGCAGAGCCTTGTCCTCCGAACCAGGAGATCACGGAGAGGATGGATACCTGCAGGGCTCAGCATCTGCCCTCTCAGGTCAGTGTGGGCTCTTTAGTCCAATAAACACACAAGAGAGAATAAGTAAGGGATATAATGTACATCCATCCAACAGAGCTGCACGATTAATCCTTAAAAATCCTCCTCTGAGTACCGGTACACACTTTCGTGACCTAACGTCGCTTTGACTGTCGGGAAGAAGTCTGTTGCTGAGCTCGCATCAGTGCCGGCTCTGCAAAAGTGCTCATCGAGGGCACATATCGACCACAAAGCATCCTTCTGACACCTAAATAACCTAATCACAGAAGTACTGGAATAAAAGTTCATAGTTCGGATATAAACACTTATGTTTACAGTTGCGATCAAAATAGAGCAAATCACCTTTTGATAATAACTTGGTGACATTGGTGGTGACAAGTGACTGTTAAAAAATGTATTTGTTGTTGAATCATTCATGCAAGAGATTTGTTTAGAAACTTATTTTACAAATAATTCATTCAAATGAATTAAACATTTTCAATAGACTGCAGCAATGAACATTTTGTCAGAACCTCTGGTAAATTACATGTTATTTTGTTTTAGTTGACTTCAGAATCGTGATCTCAATTTGAAACAAAAAGTGGTGATTCTCCATTTGTTCTCAATCGTTATAAAAAAAAAAAAACTGATAGAGTGATCAGGACTCCGACACAAAGCTTATTACAACAAAGCTTATTGCATGGATGCTTGCCACATAAGTAAATAATGAGACACAAAACATTGATTTGAAATATTTTATTAGCTCATTAAATGCAAAGCTTCCACAAAGAGAAACATTTCCTAGCAAGCAAATTTGAGCCTAGATGAATAAACAAGTTCGAACAAGACAAGACATTTAAGGCATAATGTACTTTTAATAATGTAGTCGTTTTGCCAGCTTGATTTCAATAAAAACTGTTTATGGACTTACAAGGAAGTTTTGAGTTCTGAAACTAGAACAGAAAAAACAGGATGTTTTTATTGTACAATGACATTTTATGTTAATGACCCCTTTATACTTTTAATTGACTGTAAATACAGTCAATAACTGAGACACAATATTAAAGGTGGGGTATGTGATTTTCTTTTTTGACCATTTTTTCAAAATCACTTGAAATCCTATTCCTAACCCACTTACTGGCTGTAAATTAGAAGCACTGAAATGAAAATTAAGCAATTTAATCATCTGTGGAACGGGCAGGACTCGAAAAAACTCCAGCCAATCATTTTCAAGACCGTCTAGAATCATTGGACAGAAAATGCGTCACTCAAACAGTTGTACCATGCCCCCTCCCCCCACCCCCCTCCCGCGCGTGTCCCATTCGTGCGCATACTCAGCTCGTGACCCATTCACAGGAAGTGCAAGTCGCCCCGGTACATAGAGAGAGAGAGAGAAGAGGAGGAGAGAGAGAGAGAGAGAGGAGAGAGAGAGAGAGAGAGAGAGCGCATCTGAGTTTTCGCTCATGCTTGATTGCGCATCCATGTTTTTTGAATGGGTGGAGTCAGAGCCAGCGTTGGAGGAGAGAAGGTAGGACCTTATGAGTTGTGTATTTTCAAAATCTGCCAGCCTTTTTGCAAATCACATACCCCACCTTTAAGTTTAAATGTAACTAGAAAGAGCGCATCCTCATTGTGACACAAGAGATGTGGAAAAAGCGTAGCCCTCAAATACCAGGATGAGCCCTCTTTGTACGGCTTTGCTAGTGATGACAGTCATTGTTGGGGAATGCCGTGACTGACCATTCAGAATCAAGCATTTCAGAGAGCCAAGTAATAAGAGAATATAAATGAATCCTGTGAGATTTTAAATTGACCTGAAAAGTTTTTAGTGTGGTTCAGCATTCATTCATATGTTGCACTGTATGCATGTATATGTTTCTTTCAGATGTAGTGATTCCAGAGAGTCCCGAGGCATTTCTAAAACTTACTGAGCAAACTCTGAGGTCCAGCGCTGGTAGGCAACAGCAGTCTCAGAAATCTGGGACTCACTCTCTAGTCTGTTGCCCGATCTTTAGTTCCTACTCACAAGCCGAATCAAAGCACAGAGCCTCGTGCTGCGGCCATCGGCTGCGTTTTCTAACCCTTCTCTATTGATTTGTGTTTTCACACAGTATGATCAGTTTTGCAGTGTTTGCATGTAGTGTCACAGGTTGATGCACACTGAGTTCACTCTGGTGTTTGTCCTTGGTTTCTAATGCTTTTGGATATCCAAACTGCATTACTCACAGTATTTTACAATCAGAGCAGACTGTGATTTACAAAAAATGCTAATCAACTATTGTTTAGAATCTAATCTATTTAAATCAATTGTTTACTCTTTGAGTATTAGTGGTTGACTGATATGGTTTTATTAATAGCCAATGCCAATATCTAGAGGTCACAAGGTTCAAAATGGGAGGGGATTTTATTTTTGGATTTATTTGTTTGTTTATTACTTATTTTCATGACAATAAAACACATCTCATTACTGTTAAACATATGCTTATTTTTTTTAATTAGATTCTCATTCTTATTTGTTACTCTATTACACTAAATATAGTAATACAAGGAATTTTGTTTAAATTAGTGTTATTTTAATATTATCTAAAACATTATAGTTTTTTACATTTTGAATAGCTTTTTTGTTTTCATTTTACTAGCTTTTTTGTTTGTGTCATTTTTGTTGTTTTTTTAATTTGCATACTTTTTTTAAATATTCTATTTACTTAGTTCATTTTTTTGTTTGATTTTGTTTTAGCTTAGTACATTTTATTACTTTCAACTTATTTTATTTCAGTTAGTTAAGTTTTTAAGTTTAAGTTTTTTCGTCTAATATTTATACTTTATTTTATTTCAGCTTTATTTCAATGAAAAATATTTTTAATATTTTTACTTACCAATAACAACACTAGTTTAAATATGAGATTTATAAATACTACACAATTTAAATAATGTTTTTTTTGCATTACAGTAATAATAAGAATGGATATATTTTGACAAAATGACAATTCTGTGGGAAAATGTGTTTAATTGCCTTGAAAATATGATCATAAGCTTGATGTCGACAGATGCCAAATATCAGCCAATCAGTCGGTCCATAACTATCAAATCTCCATTATGCCAAGACGTCATTGGAAATAAGAAAATATTTCTTAATTGACTTCCCCAGATAAATAATTCTGAACAAACAAACAATATTATATTAATATTGAAGAGCAGTATTCACTGATTGTAAACTGCTTTGACTAATGATCAATTTGATTAGAAGCCCCTAGTATGTTTGACTAATGAGAAAGCGATGTTGTGATGTCTTGTCTCTTGATCATGCACTGCATCAGGCCTGAGAATGACAACACAGTTCCACTTCCTGTTGTTCCTGCGCTAATACATGTTTTGGTGTTCCTCTACAGGTGACACTGGCTCACTGGAGACCCACATCAGACAGCTGGATAAAGCTCTCAACACCAGCTGCTTTCATCTGCAGCAGACGGAGAACATCATCCGCAGCCGGACTCCCACTGGCCCGGAGCTGGATGCCACATACATGGGTTATGTGAGTGAAGATCATATAGGACTATATTAGGGGAACTGTCACTGTAGTAAAAATGTGCTTTGAATTTGAAATCATTTGCTAGATGAATACAATGACTTGTTTGTTATATTTTATTTTCTCAGATGCGTCTTCTTGAAGAATGTCGTGGCAGTATAGATGCAGTAAAGCGAGTGGGATTTGAGCTGAAAGACGAGGATGACAAGACATCAGGCTTTGTCAACCCCAACAGCTCCGAGTCCCAAACCTCAGGTACAAAACCATATCACACATAAACACATGTATTCTTCAAACTTCTCATTAAAACTAATGCTGGTAGTATCTTATATAGGCAATAGAGCTGGTAGAGGCTGGAACCGGCAAACTTTCAACACACTTTAACCATCATCCCTCTCTCGCAAAATGACCTGAAGCCCTAGAATTATACTGAAAATAATCTTTCTGGACAAAAACATATATTTTTTTGAGAATATTATTTAAGAGAATATTTTTTCTCTTTTTTAATGCAATTTTTTGGAGATTTTTTGTTATTTTTTATTACCTTTAATTATTTACAGTAGGTAGCCAACCAGAATGCCTATTGCCGCCGCGGCGTCTGCCGCGGTGAATTCACCGCGGCAAAAAAAACCCAGTCGCATTTCTAAGTCATTCGCGAAATGACCGCCAGGTGGCGCAAAGGGACATTTAGCGAAAGCAAAACGTATGTAAAAGTAGCCTACATTTTAAATAGAATATAGCAAACTTTTAGAGCAGAACATTTTATGAATCAAAATTTAAAAGAGGCCTATCTCGCAGTCAGTGAAAATAAATTAGGTGCAATCAATGATGCTAAACTATTGAGGAATGAGAAGATTGAAGAGTGCATCAGTCGTTTGTGGGCACACTGACGCTTAAACAGCCGAACTTGTGGTCGAGTGGTAGAGCTGAAGGTTTAAGCAGTACAAAGACACGGGTTCGAAACCCGAATAAATATGTTTTTTATATAATTACCATGCATTTCCATTTTACACTAAGGAACAAATCTCATCCAACAGATTGACTAAATGTACGTCTTCAAAAACAGTTCTGTTAAAAAATAAACAAACAAACAAACAAACAAAAAACTTCACGGACAGGACAGCAGACAGCAGGACTGGAATTCTTTCAGAAATAATTTTAAAAAACATGGTTAAGCAAGGTGCGATTTGCCGGTGGGTGATTTCCCCCCTCCACAGTAGGCTATAGCGAATAGGTCTACCCTAAATAGACCTTATCAAATATAGTATATATATTTTTAAATATAGCCTAAAACACGCACGTTTAAACAACAAACAATAAAATCTGAACCATTGCTTCTGCTCCTGTATTGAGAGATAACATGCAGCGCATTTCAGTTACGATCCTGGTTCCAGTGGCATTGATACATTCACGGCTTTTTAAAATGTCACAAAGCGTTTTGATGTGGTTTTGAACGAAATATTGAAGTTTATAATTAAGTATTTTGACACACCACGCCTAGTGCGTATTCTAAAATGGGGTTTTCTTCTGCCACTGAATTAAGTTCGACAAACGCAGCAGCGCGTTCACTTGAATTTATTTTTCTGCTAAAATAACAGGCTATAGCCTACTTCGTTATTTTTGGTCATACAGATAGGATATCATATTTTAAAACTGTAAAAGGTCTATTTTATTCATGTAAAGTAGGCTACACTCACAGTAGGCTAACAACAAAACGTTCTCACTCATTTGAGCGAACACACACTGGTGAAATAAATGTTTGGGCTTTAGTGAGCTTCGACATGGCCGAGTGGTAGAGCTGACGGTTCATCAATCGGCAGACCTGCGTTCAAATCCCGAACAAACATGGACTTCTGTAAAAAATCTATATATTTTTAGGCTATTAATGCAGATTTGTTTAGTTCTAAAACTCTGTTACACCACATATTTTTTTGCTTATATTTATAAAATAATATTACCATGCATTTCCATTTTACACTAAGGAACAAATAGGCTATCCAACAGAACGACTTTAGATCTGTAGCTAATAATACCAATTGTTCAAAAGCAGTTTTGTATAAAAAAAAGATATATAGGCCTATATATATCTATATTTGTTTTATTCCCTATAACCTACATAGAGTTTTTAAAAACATGGTTTTAAGTAAAGTTTTCGACAAACGAGGCAGCGCGTTCATTTGATTTATTTTTCTCATAACAGCTAAAATAACTTAATAGGCTATAGGCCTACGTGATTTTTTTTGGTCATACAGATAAGAGTACAGTAGCCTACATCGTTCAAAACCTTCAAAAAGGTTAATAAATGTTATCTGATTATGTAATCCATATGAAAACGAGAGGTACAGAGAATCTGCTCAAATATGTTTATGATGTGATTGTGAGCGCCTCGCAATGAGAAAATGACAAGGTGAAAATCTCGTTTAATTAAATGTAGAGACTAAATCGCCCTGAATTAAAATGTAAAAACAGATCAAATCATTTATTCGTCGAAGTGTTGCTATATTGTTTCATTTAAAGTTCATAATTATTATCTAAATGTTATTTAGTTTATCAGCAGTAGGCTACCACGAAGCACCGATATTTATTTGAATAATAATAATTTAAAAAATAACTAATTCACATTTTGCATGCCTGGACCCAAAGATCCCTGTAGAATTTAATATTGAGTTGAGCATTTTGTTCATGACAACAAAATGAACATGCGTTTGAAGATTAGGCTATATTTAGTTTTGCTTGGAAAAAGCTGGCCCAAACCAGTTTTATTTCTTAAATTATTTAAATAATGAAATATTTAGTAATAAACTTTTATGACAGAAATACCACATGTAGCTTAAATCATTTAATTCTTTCATTATCAACACTTTAATAGCCTAATGCTAGAAGAGCGATTTAAGTGTGAATTGCGACTTCCCTTTATTTTAAGTCAGACTCAGACTCAGAGAGCCTGTGGGGGGTTTGGAGGGACAGACAATAGGTGTTAATGTTCCTCATTCATATGGAGAGTGTCGGATAGCCAGCCCGATGGCAAAGGCAAAATTATTTTAAGGATAGGCTACATCTCTCGATGTGTCCCCATATTTGATTAAATTATAAATATTGTTGTTTATTTATTGTAGCCTATTTAAAGTGTTTTCACACACAAATTTAAATTGAAGTGTTCAATCCAGTTGTTTCAACTGGTTCTGTAGAGTTTAAGAATGTTTGAGCAAGGGAGACTAAATAAACTTGCTGAGATCCAGCGCGAGAGAGGCAAAACTCATGTCTTTAATTTATGTTGCTTTGGACTATTTTCGATTTGTACCGTTTCGTTTAATTTAGCTGCAATTTCTTTGGCAAAACAAATTTAAAATGTAGCAAGAATAAGATTGTGTGTTTCTTTTTTGCATGAAATAAAGTCTAAATGCAAGTTAGGTTGCCACCGGTCCCGGTTTTACCGGGATTGTCCTTCTTTTTAATAACCTGTCCCGGGAAATTTAAGCACTCTCCCGGGACAATGAATGTCCCTGTTTTCGAAAGGCTACGTGAATATGTAAGTTCAAACCATAGACTGTAGGTTCAAACTGTGTAGCGCGCGGCCGCTTGCACGGCAGAGAGAGGGAGAGACAGAACACCGGCTAGATCCCCCCTAACTACAGATAGTTGCCGCTCAAAGTGTGGGGCGCGCCCCTCTATGGGTGGGAAATAGCCTAGAGAAGTGACAGGTTGGGCGCGCCAACGGGAGGAACTTTTCCTTTTTATGCCTTTATATCTTTATTCGTTCATGGCGAGTCTACATCGCATCTTCATCTTTGCAGCGACGCAGAAAACACCAGTTTATTAATAAACAATTAAATGTCTCCTTGCTATTTTTGTCTCCGGCTCGTGCGCTTGAGTGCAGCTTTATAACACTCACTCATTACCCTGTATAGCCTATTTAAGTTATTAAATCAATATAAAGGGGTGATTTGTCCACTGATGGCTTAAATAAACAACTAGGCTACTAGTTGACTAGAAAAAAACTAGTCGGAGACAGCCTGAGCGCGCGACCCTGAGCGGAATGAGCGAGCTGAGGAATATCCAGAAATGCTCTGATCGGAACAAAGGAATTTTGACATAATTAATCATTAGTTTATATCTCATGCACTGCCCATAATTTTAATCCCATATCAAACACATTAGCCTATGTTATGTCTGTTTGAATTTTTTAATTTTTTTGTCTTGCCAAATGGATTTCTCTTCTTTTCTTTTTAAACATTTTGACACAGCAGCACTTTATTTTCTCTATTTTTGTTTTTGTTTGTTTAGTTTGTATTGAGATACTAGCCTACTTGTTACTTCAATAAATTGGAACATTTTAAGCTTGTTGCGTATTTCATTAGCATTGCGTTGGGGCGATGGGGGCAGTGGGGCTTGAAAATTATGAGTCTATCCATCGGGTGCAGAAAAAAGATAGCATGTGTGTGCTAGTGTGCGTGTGTTTATGAAGCGAATGTAAGAAGCCCCCCCTTACAACCCCCCAGCTCTACTGTAGCAATGTTGTAATATGCCATTGATTATTAAAAAAAAACGCTTGACTTTAAATAAATAAACAGTTAATAAACTCGCAAATAAACAGTCAACTATTTAAGCATCAAGAACGGTTAAAGATTAATGCTGTCGGCCAACATGTTGTTATATTGAGATTCGATCTCGGGTCTCTTGGATCTCCGTGTCGTCGCGTTAACCACAGAGCCACCGCCTGAACGTTTACGTCAACGTCTTATACTCTTCCAAAGCCTTGATGTAGCCTAATATGTTTCTATTGCAATGTTTTATATTGAAATGTTTTCATTATTTATTCAATTTAATTTAAGTATTGTGATGAATTATTTTAACTACATTTCACTTAAATGCATCTGCTACCAGCTTTCAATCGCTCTGAATGAGCCGCGACGCAGCGGCAGATTACGCAATAGAGAGAATAAACGGACACTTTTCAAAGTCTGTGATTGTAGCGCCTCTTAGCGGTTAAAGGCAGCAAGCACACCCCGAATTTCACCGCCGCGGCAAAGCGGCGGCGTTGAAAGTATTATTCTGGTTGGTAACCTACTGTACCTTTAAATTTACCTTTAAATTACTAGATTTGATCAATACATAATAAATAAATAAATAGTAATTTAGTAATTTAAGCACATTCCTTACATTCTTTCATGCATAAACCTTTAAATTCAGCTTAAAATATTTTACAATGGGTGTTTTTGCCGATCTCTTGTGGATTTTTTTTTTATATATATAATATGATATTTCATGACTCTAGCCATTTTTATAGTTTATAGCTATAGTTTATAGTTTATAGCTATAATATTAGATTATTATAGCTCTATTTGGAGCAAATGAGCTGTTCCGCAGGGTCCTAAAGTCAGTTTCTCTTCAGTATGTGTTCAGATACACATGTAGACATAAAATAATTTTTTTGGTAAAGTTTTAGCATTTTAAGTTAGCATTTTGAGCATTTTTAAGTTTTTGTATGTGTACCGAAGCATTCCTCGCATTCCATTTATTCCTATAGGGGTCGAGGGAAGGATTTGTTACTTTTTTCAATTTCAACCACAAAACTCCTCAAATCCATTAATTTTTTTTGTGTGTGTATTCGTGGTTCAAGTCTTGGACTAAATGAAAGTCCCCACTCCCCCCCACCAACGAACACTCAATTTTTGTTTTTAAATTTCTGAAATATTTTCCGGGTCAAGATGACCAGACGGAAGGATGAAGTCCAAAAAAAAATGTTTGGATTTTGATTTCCTTTTGTCTGATGCATCATATAATGTAATAATGTTTGTTAGTGTTATTAAATATTACTGTTACTATAAAGTGTAACCCAGATGACATGCAGAATGCAGAGCTCTTAACAGATGTTGTGTTGTCGTGCAGGTGTGATCGAGCGCTGGGAGCTGCTGCAGGCTCAGGCTCTCAGTAAAGAGATGCGTATGAAGCAGAACATGCAGCAGTGGCAGCAGTTCAACACAGATCTGAATAGCGTCTGCAGATGGATGGACCAGACAGAAGAAGAGCTGGAGCAGCAGCGGGGACTGGACCTCAGCACAGACATACACACCATCGAGCTACGCATCAAGAAACTCAAGGTCGGACGCTCACACACACAGTTATTATTACTGTTCTTAACTAGAAGTATTATTTTAAAATGAACTGTAAAAGAAAAGAAAACTGAAATAAGATATAAATATTAGAAAACTAACTGAAATACATTGGTAACACTTTACAATAAGGTTTTGTTTGTTAACATTAGTTAAATGAACAATGAGCAATACTTGTACCACATTTATTAATCTATTTACTAATAAATGTTAAAGATCAAAGTTGTGTCTGTTAACCTTATTTAATGTACTGTGAACTAGACTAAACAAACATTTTTATAAGTAACTTTAATATAAAACATTTAATTTAATTAATGCTGCAAAAATATGAGGAGCTCTTTTCCAAAACGCGATAAACGCCATTTTAAAAAAAATGAGTTTGTCATGTCATTTTGCTGTGTTCTGAACCTATTCACTGCTCCATCAATGTTTCATGCCAAATCGCTATATTTCCTTGTTTAAAATGTACTGCAAGATGCAGTTCTTTTCCAAACCGCGATAAGCGCCAAACCTATTTTTAGCCTAAACGCGATAAATCCTCTCTCGACAATCAGAATTCGGTGAGCGTTCTACGCAATCCAACATCGGCGCGCTGAACAGAGGTTTGTTTATGTTCATTCATTCCTCAAAATGAGTGCTTTAAACGTTGATAACACTTTTGATGGCCTTGATGAGCCAGTGAGACCTACACCTGGGGGTAGTAGATGCTGCTGCCAAAGGTTTCTGTCTATTTTATAATTTCTGCCAAAAATGGCATTCGACGATCAAGGAGCAAAAGTCGAATATCGTTCGAAAATCGATTTTTTTTTTTTTTTTTTTTTTATTAATCAACTGTTTTCTGTGTGTCAGTGTCTGCAAAGATGAAATTGACGATCAGCATCTCTGAACGCGCCTATAAAGAGAAATGCGTGTAATGGATTACATAATCAGAGAGTAGGCCTAGGCTATTTATTTTCGTTTTTAATTGTTTCGTTTAAAGACATTTCAAGCTTTCTATATAGATATATTTCTCATGTCTGCTGTGATGCATAGGCTACGCTGAATTTCGGTTAATTTATGATGAGATGCGCTCCAGCTCACGTGCAATGCAAGTGACGGCTGCGGCGCCTCCATGTCATGATTATATTGTCTATTTGCTTCTTATTTACTAAATCCAGGCAATTGGTTAATGAAAACATTATTAAAATTAAGATACAATTTATAAAAAACGAAATTCACTTTAAAGAAAGGCTTTCTACAAAACAAAACTTAATTAAGTGGGCAAAATCATCCATTTTTTATGTGTGGATTTATAGCGTTTTGAAGAAAAAAAATTTACTTTGAATTTATCATCAACAATATTGTTGTTTGATTTCATTCAATAATCATTGTTCAACATGTTCAGACTGAGGGGAAAAACATTTTAACAAGATAAATTGAATATTCACAAGATGTGTAGGTCTAGGTAAAAAATGTAATTTTCCTGAAAACTATTGAAATGGATTTATCGCGTTTTGGAAAAGAGCTCCTCATATATTCATTTGTTAGTTCATGTTAGTTAATGCATTAATTAATGTTAACAAAAAAGACCTTATTGTAAAGTGTTACCAATACTTTTAAGTCCTAAAATTACTAAAACTGAAAAAACCTATATAGAAATATAGACATGACAAAAGCACAAAATAAAACGTAACCCTTTGAGGCCTGACAAATTAAATAGTTAAACTTTTTTTATATATATATAACAGTTTAATAACAGCTATAACAGTTTATTTAACCTTTAGACAAAATCTGAAAAATAAATCTAAAAATGTGGAGGAAAGGCACCTCGAAATTGAGGCCCAAAACTGAGCAAAAATATACAATTTGGTATAGTGGCTGATATTTATATACTCAAAAGCAAAAAGACACGTGAACCATGACCTGAAAGTACAATTATTGTACAAGGCTTTTTACTTGCTAAGAAAAGAATAAACTACCAATTAGATGCAAGGCATGTAATAGATTGTGTACAACAGGGTTTTTAGCAAAGTTTTGAGCATGTTGATCATTAGATCATTAAAATTAAAACATAACAATAAAAGCTAATTCAAAACTATAACAATAAAATATCACTAATGCCATATTCTTTGAAAGGGTTATCGGTTTTGTTGTTGTCCAGCTTGTTCATTATTGACACGTTTCTCTGTTGGCCTGTGACCCGCGCAGGAGCTGCAGAAGGCTCTGGATAAGCGTAAGGCCATCGTGCTGTCCATTAACCTCTGCAGCGCTGAGTTTGTGCAGTCGGACAGCGAGGAGGCGCGAGACCTGCAGCGACGGCTGAAGGAGATGAACAACCGCTGGGAGCGTCTGAGCGGCTCTCTGGATGAGTGGAGGAATGCTCTCCAGCACGCTCTCATGCAGTGCCAGGCAAGAAACACCTCACCAGCAACATCACCAAGCTGTTATAAGAAGATCTACACTTTCAGAAGACAGTCTGCTTTTTGAAAAAATTCTGCTGATTTTGCCGAAAATATATCTAATATTACCTAATTTGATGATGCTAAGTTTAAAAACATCAGTAAAAAAAAAAAGATCTCTCACAAAATAACAATAACGATTTTTTTAAATTATATATCAGCTTTCAGTTTTAATGACTAAAAGTAGGATTCAAAATTATCATTTAACTTGTAATCTGCAAAGATGTGGAAAAATGTTCAAATACTCAATTTAATGTAAAAAAAACGTTACAAAACGTTTTCTCACGGCTCTCTGCCACACTACGAAATGCACACTACTTTGTGAAAAAGTGTCTTTGAAATCAGCTTCCAAAAATGAGTAAGAAACAAGTATTGGATTTCATTTAGCAAATGTGATGCAGGGCGGTGTAAATGTTTAGGTGCTCAAAACACAGATTGTGCAAAATTGTCACTGGGTGGTTTATAAACGCACACAAAGATGAAGATGAAGACGAAGGTAATTAGATCATATTTAATAAATCCAATGGGTAGTCCAAACAAGAACAGAGCAACATACAACACATCCACTAAACTACACTATAACATATATACAGGTGATATGGTGATTAATGAATCCACAGCTGAACATAATTTGTGTCCGTGACCATAAATGAATGATTAATGCCGTGACGAAACACAAAGAGTCCAAACAAACGTGATTGTGACAAAAATCACCTGATTTTAGTTTTTCTTACTGCTCAGGACTTCCACGAGATGAGTCACGGTCTCCTTCTGTGGTTGGAGAATATCGATCGCAGAAGGAATGAGATTGTCCCGATTGACCACACTCAGGACAGCGATGCACTACAGGAGCATCACAAAACGCTTCTGGTAAATGATTTCTCTTTTCTGTTTATACAGCATATTTGGGCTACAACTTTCTATGCTTGTTTTGATCAAACACGATTGTTCCACAGCAAATCCGTCGCGAGTTGCTGGACACGCAGCTGAAGGTGGCGTCCCTGCAGGACATGTCCCTTCAGCTGCTGGTCCACTCGGAGGGCAGTGACTGTCTGGAGGCCAAAGAGAAGGTGCATGTGATCGGGAACCGACTCAAGCTGTTGCTGAAGGAGGTGACGCGAGACATTAGAGAGCTGCAGAAGACCCTGGACATCACCAGCAGTCAGCAGGTTACTTACCAACGTGGTCAACATGGATGTTTTTGACCAAATAATATTAGTGTCTGGAAATGAATGAACTCTTTCCCCGCCATTGACGAAATATTCCGGCCATGTTTCACTATTATTACGCAACTTTAAAAAACGCTGGCGGGGAAAGCATTAAATTAATCAAATTTAATTTGTTGCACAATGAACCCGGGTGCCGAGGCTCAGCAAACATCCAACGACACAGAATGACTTAAAATTATTTAAATTGTAATTATTAATATAAATAATAATATTAATAGTAGTAAAATATTAGAACAATCTAACTTTATTAAAAAAAAAATCTTCTTTCACCTAGAACATACATAATTTAAACTTTATATGAATTGTGGTTAACTAATTTACCTTATTGATTATATATAACCTGTTGATTAATAAATAAGTATGTACAGTATATTACCGGTAAATTTTATTTTAATATGATATAGTATAGGGACCTTAGAATATTGTGTTGGAACCCTTCAAGTCAAAAATGTAATGATGAATATTATTATAAATATTATTATCATTGATACTATATTATAGTTTTAATTAATATTGTGAACTTTTTAGTTCTCTTACGAGAGTATCTCTCGTACTGCGTAATATCTTACGCTATGGGGAAAACTCTTTTCCACGAGATATTAAAGCCAAAAATTATCCTTAATTTTTTATTAATGTAAAACGCTTTGCAGCAGCAAGCAGACATAGGCGAGACAGCTCGCGCGCCTATTGGCTGCCCTGCGGCAATAGCAGCAGCCTATCGAGAGAGGCTCTGCGTGACGTCACGACGAATGGGGGCCTTTCGCGCCCATATCGTCACGTCCCGCCAGAAAGGGCGTGGTCTCGCCCCATATCTAGGCTCGATAGCTGCTCTTACGTTGATTTTCATCTCTTCAGCGAAGCCTCCCGCATCGCTGGATCCAGAGTGAGAAGCCGCGCCGTCGACCTGTAGCCTTCAGCGGGACGTGCCATCGAGCCTGTAGTCGCTGGCCTCGCCGCCTTCAGCCGCCGTACCTGCTGCGCTTTCCGGCGTACATATCCTTTCCTCTGCTTAGAGTGTGTGTGATTGCATTATCTGCCTTTTTTTCCCACCCCTCTAAAAGAGCGGCGTCTTTTTAAAGATGCCTTCCTGTGGTTCTTGCCGAGCCCCACTCAGCGATGAGGACCGCCATGTCATCTGCGTGTCCTGCCTGGGTGAGGATCACGCGGCCATCGCGCTCGCTGACGGCGGATGCCATCATTGTGAACGTTTGCCTATGGTGACTCTGCGGACTCGCCTAGCTGCGTTATCCGAGCCCGCATCCCAGCCTGCCGTGACGCCGCGCCGCAAGAAGCGCCGCGCCCAGCGCGCGCCCGAGCTATTTCCAGCCCGCCAAAGCTCGCCGGTTCGCCCGCCAGCTTCGCCGGCTTCGCTCGAGTCGCCCACGGACGGACAGTGGCCGCCGTCTGCCGCCGCGTCCGCACTTGAGCTCGACGAACTTACCGGAGACGGCATTGAAACTGAGCCGATGCGTCCGCTCTCTCAAGCCGTGGATTACATCGGCCTCGACTGAAAGGCGCTCGCGCAACTAACGCGCAATAGGCTGGACGGACGCTTTCTCGGGAAAGACGAAGCTCCGTCACAGTCGAGACCCGCGCCTTCCCCCCTGAATGGTGAGAAGCATTTGTGGCTAACGCTATCCGAGATGACGGAAGCTGAGCGCTCCGTGTTCCTCGACGTTCTCGCTCTGCTGGACGCCGCCCCCCTCAGCGCGGGCCCCGGCCGAGGATTGAGATAAAGCCCGAGGTCTCAAGGCCTTCCTAGTCTCTCTAGGAAAGCGACGGTGTTCAGTTCCCGCTGCGGCCGGATTTCCACCAAAACTTCTCGCTCGTTCAGTTCCAAGCAATGTGACTGTTCCAGTGTATTTCGCAGTGAGCAAGCTGGTTCCACAGCCCGCTTGCCTGCGCACAAAGGCCGTCGTTTCGGCTAACTAGCAGCGCCGCCAGGCCCGAGATCAAACACCGCGCTCTCGCTCTGCTGGACGCCGCCCCCCTCAGCGCGGGCCCCGGCTGAGGATTGAGGTAAAGCCCGAGGTCTCAAGGCCTTCCTAGTCTCTCTAGGAAAGTGACGGTGTTCAGATCCCGCTGCGGCCGGATTTCCACCAAAACTTCTCGCTCGTTCAGTTCCATGCGTTGTGACTGTCCCAGTGTATTTCGCAGTGAAGCAGCCGGTGTCTCAGCCCGCTTGCCTGCGCACAAAAGCCGTTTCTATGGCTACCCAGATAAATCCAATAAAGAGTGCATTTTCTGGTGTCCCGGCCACGGCCGATGGTGTTACGAGTGTTGTAAGAATGCCCACGTCCCAGTGCCCATTCCCACACCCAGACACAGCCCGCCACGGTGCAGGGCTAGCACAAATAAAACCAACTCATGTTGGTTGTGCAGAAAATGTAGTGAACGCGCCCATACAATGCCCGCTTACACTACATGATGCGTGTCCCTTGGTTTCTGTAAAAACGAAACTAACACACATTTAGTCGGCGCGAGCCGACAGTGTTCTCAGTGCAGTAAATGTGCCCGCTGTCCCGCATTTCCCACTGACACGCCGAATCCCACGGGATTCACCCCCGCTCGCTTTCTATGCACAACCCGTCACAGAGAAGCTGAGCGCGGCCAGGCTGCCCGCTGTGATTAGCGCGCACCTCGCACGCTGTGAACACAGCGTTGATTCAGTCGGCGCGAGCCGAGTGTTCTCCGTGCTGAAAATGTGCCCGCTGTCTCGCGCCCGCATTTCTCACAGACACTCCGAATCTCACGGGATTCGCCCCCGCTCGTTTTCTCTGCACAACCCGTCACAGAGAAGCTTAGCGCGGCCAGGCTGCCAGCTGTGATCAGCGCGCGCCTCACACGCTGTAAACACAGCAGTGATTTAGTCGGCGCGAGCTGACAGTATTCTCAGTGTAGTAAATGTGCCCGCATGTAGTAAATGTGCCCACATTCCCTCACACGCGCCGAATCCCACGGGATTCGCCCCGCTCGCTTTCTCTGCGCGTCCCGCCATAGTGAAGCTGAGCGCGGCCAGGCTGCCCGCTGTGATCAGCGCGCCCCCCGCCTCGAACGCTGTAAACACGGTGTTGTGTTCCCAGTACACAGGGGCTCTCGAGCCGCCGTCCTGCCGCGGCCAGAGCCCAGATTTCATTCTACCCCTAGCTATTCACGCAGATGCGTGGTCAAGGCTTCCCGGGGTATCAGAATGGGTGTTGAACACTATAACGAGAGGCTGTTCGCTACAGTTCGCTCGACGCCCCCGCCGTTATACGGCGCGAGTCGAAACTACGGTGTAAAGCGAAGTGTTTCATCTACTTCGAGCCGAGATAGCGAAACTACTGAGAAAAGGGGCTATAGAACCTCTATCTCAGGGCGAAGGGGGCTTATACAGCAGATATTTTCTGGTACCGAAAAAAGATGGTGGGCTCAGACCCATTCTAGATCTGCGACTGCTGAACAGAACGCTTGTGAAGCGCCAGTTCAGAATGCTTACGACCAGGAAAATCCTCGCGCAAGTGCGCCAAGGAGACTGGTTCATGTCAATAGATCTGAAAGACGCCTATTTTCAAATACAAATAGCGTCCCATCACAGGCGATTCTTGAGATTCGCCTTCGAGGGCCAGGCATATCAATACACAGTCCTGCCGTTCAGCCTGTCCCTAGCACCCCGTACGTTCACGAAGTGCATGGACGCGGCCCTCGCCCCCCCTGAGACTTCGGGGCATGCAGGTTTTTGAACTACTTGGACGATTGGCTGATTCTAGCTCGTTCACGAACGGAGCTCATAGAACACAGGGCCGCATTACTCGAGCACCTCGAGGAGCTGGGCCTTACAGTCAGTTGGGCGAAAAGCTCACTGCTCCCCAGTCGGAGAATTTCCTTTCTGGGAACAGTGTTAGACTCGCTATCCATGACAGCACGCCTGTCACCGGAGCGCGGATTAAATATTCAGCACGTCGCGAGATCCTTCCGCCACGGCTCTATAGTCCCGCTCAGAAGGTTTCAGAAAATGCTGGGTCTGATGGCCTCAGCAGCCTCCGTACTCCAGTTGGGCCTGCTCCGCATGCGCCCACTGCAGCTATGGCTAAAAGCACGAGTTCCCCCCAGGGCGTGGACCGCAGGTCTATTTCGCCTCAGGGTCGACCTTCAGTGCATTTCGGCTCTGAAACCATGGAAAGCAACCGACTGGTATCAGTCAGGTGTGAGTCTGGGGATCCCCTCGAGTGTGAAGGTGGTGTCTACGGACGCCTCCACTTCGGGGCAGGGAGCGCTGCTCGAAGGCAGACCGCTAGCTGGCCTATGGTCAGTACGGGAGAAGCTCCTTCACATAAACTGCTTGGAATTAATAGCAGTCGACAAAGCGCTACGGCGCTTCTGTCCCCAGATAAAAGGCCACCACGTATTGGTCCGGTCGGACAACATGTCAGTGGTGGCGTACATAAATCACCAGGGCGGCGTCAGGTCCCGAAACCTTTACAAACCATGTTTGGCCCCGCCGCCCCCTATATGCTTTTCCCCCTGTCTCACTCCTGCCTCAGGTGTTGGAGCGAATCAGGAGGGAGGGATGCCCAGTGCTACTCATAGCTCCGCTCTGGACAAACCAGTCGTGGTTCCCTGTCCTGATGCAGCTGACCAGCGCTGCCCCATGGCCTTTACCGTTGAGGAGAGACCTCCTCTCTCAGGCGGGAGGCTCGATTTGGCATCCTCGCCCGGATTTGTGGTCCCTGCACGCAGGGGCCATCAACGGGTACCCGCTGACCTCCCAGAGGGAGTGTTAAACACGATCGCGCAGGCTAGAGCCCCGTCTACCAGACGGCTCTACACCTCGAAGTGGTCTGTGTTCTCTGCTTGGTGTCAAGCGCAGAGCTTTTCACCTGTAGACTGCGGGGTTACGGAAGTGCTTTCCTTCCTTCAGGAGCTACTGGATAAGGGCAGGACCCCTTCCACGCTCAAAGTATACGTGGCGGCCATAGCAACGTTTGTAAAACCGGTGTCTGGCCAGTCACTAGGAAAGAACGACTTAGTCGTGCGTTTCCTTAGAGGAGCTCGGAGGCTAAACCCTCCCAGGCCCCCTTCAGTCCCGACATGGGACCTTTCCACGGTCTTGGAGGCCATGAAAGGTGCCCCATTCGAGCCAATCCAGTCGTCAGACATGAAACACTTGTCTTCAAGACAGCGTTTCTTATGGCTCTCGCGTCAGTGAAGCGCGTAGGGGACTTGCAAGCGCTCTCAGTGAGCGCGTCATGCATGGAGTTTGGACCTAATGACTCTAAGGTCATACTCAAACCGAAGCACGGCTACGTGCCAAAATCCCTCAACACACCGTTCAGGGCCCAGGTGATTTCCCTTTCTGCCCTTCCGGTTCTCAATGAGGAGAAGGACGCGAGTCTCCTTTGCCCTGTTAGGGCACTAAGGGCTTATGTGTCCCGCTCGTCTGGTTTCAGACAGACTGAGCAGCTTTTCGTTTCGTTTGGCGGCCGTGCTAAGGGACTTGCCGCTTCGAAACAGAGCCTATCCAGATGGATAGTTGGTGCCATAGCGCTGGCTTACACTTCTAAGGGCCTACAGTGCCCTTTGGGTGTTGGAGCGCACTCCACAGGAGGCATGGCCTCCTCGTGGGCATGGTCTAGCGGGGTTACCCTGCAAGATATTGTATGGCCGCGGGCTGGGCCTCGCCGTCTACATTTATAAAATACTATAACCTGGAGGTTCCCGCCTTGCAAGCTAAGCTTTTGGCGGTATAAAGTTCAGTGCTATCTGCCCGCTGTGCGGCTCAGATACTGAGTTTGACCTGCGTATTGCTCACTGACCGGTACAGCAGCTCATTAAAATGTCGACACACTTGTGGCCACCCAGTTCAGGCTGAATGTTCACCCTGACGGTATGGTCTATTTGTCACATGATCAGCTCCTTCGGATGCTATTTACAGGGAATGATGCTTCTAGCCTCTCTTCCCTCACTCTCTGTGAGTTTATGGTGATTATGCACTATATGCGCCCCGGGCTTCGGCCCCTGGGACTTTGGTGTTGGATCCCTACCAGCACGGCGTGTTGCATTGTGTTCCCCATAGCGTAAGATATTACGCAGTACGAGAGATACTCTCGTAAGAGAACGTACTCGGTTACTAACGTAACCTCGGTTCTCTCTAGAGAGGGAACGAGTACTGCGTATCTTGCCGTGCTTGGAATACGCTCTGGTTCGCTTCGGCGATGAAAACCAACGTAAGAGCAGCTATCGAGCCTAGATATGGGGCGAGACCACGCCCTTTCTGGCGGGACGTGATTCGTCGTGACGTCACGCAGAGCCTCTCTCGATAGGCTGCTGCTATTGCCGCAGGGCAGCCAATAGGCGCGCGAGCTGTCTCGCCTATGTCTGCTTGCTGCCGCAAAGCGTTTTACATTAATAAAAAATTAAGGATAATTTTTGGCTTCAATATCTCGTGGAAAAGAGTTTTCCCCATAGCGTAAGATATTACGCAGTACTCGTTCCCTCTCTAGAGAGAACCGAGGTTACGTTAGTAACCGAGTACGTTTTTATTTGTATTATTTCCATCCGTTTTAGTAATTTACCTTTTTTTATGTCTATATATGAAGAGTTCAGATGCAAAAGCCTCTAAATGCCATCTGAAATTTTCTTCTAAAATGATCATTTTTATCAAGCTCGTATATTTAAGTTCAATAATTTCACTTAAATGGCAAGAACAATTACCCATTAATTGTCATTTAAGTGAAATTACTGAATTTAAATATATGAGCTTGATAAAAATGATCATTTTAGAAGAAATTTTCAGATGGCATTTAGAGGCTTTTGCATCTGAACTCTTCATATGTTTCATTCATTTTATTTCCATTTGAGTTATTTTAAAACATCAAGTTAAACTAAATGAAAATGAGTAAAGTTGCATTGGCGAGTAGCTTGGCAAGCAGCTTAAATAAAATGTTTTATAATATATATATTTTTTTTTATTTAAAGGGATAGTTCACCCCAAAATGAAAATTCTGTCATAATTTACCAACCCGCCCCCACATTAATAATATGTAAGTCAATGGTGCCCAAACCATTGGTTACAATTTCATTCTTCAAAATAACTTCCTTTGTGTTCAGAAGAAAAAAAAAATTCGTACTGGTTTGGAACAACCTGAGGGTGAGTAAATGATGACAGAATTTTCAATTTTTTGGTGAACTATCCCTTTAAAGATTATTTTATTTAAAGTAACAAAATAGTTTTTATGGTTTTAGTTTTCTGTAATAACCCTGATGTGCAGTACTAAACTTAATCCAGTTTTTATGTCTAGTTTAAGTTTTCTCACACTCTTTTTCCCACCCTCAACACACACTCTCTCTGCAGGACTTGTCATCGTGGTCGTCCGCTGATGAGTTGGATACTTCGGGTTCCCTGAGCCCCGTGTCTGGACGCAGCACTCCCAGTCGCCAGCGATCGGTAACACATCACCCTCATGTTCTGTTGGGCCCTTCAAAGATCAGTGTTTGCTTGTCACGTTGAGGCGGTAGTTTGACACTTGAATGTCCCTGAAACTTGGCCTCCACAAACACACTTGAACACCTTATTAGCATATTGCTCAGAGTTCCTCCAAAACTCAGAACCTTTCCCAGCATGCTCTCCTCTAATGCAAGAGGACTGGAGATGTGATTCATCCCTGTTGTGTTTCCACATCCCGTTGATTGATCCAAGTGCGTTTTACATCCTTAAAACAACTAGTCACACCTGTATCACACCCCTTAATTCTGGGTTGGTTGGTTCCTCTAATCATTTTCCCACATTCATGTTTATTCTAGATTCCCACTTTAGTCTTCAAGGAATACTGGTTCTATGAAAAAATAAATGTCCAGGTCATATTTAACCTCAAAATCAAAAAAAGAAAGTGTGAAATTATAATTAGCATGAAGAATATTATGCCTTTTTTGGACAATTCTTTTTGCATCGCAACATTATTTTCATGATTTTTCATTGTCTAGATGTTTTATTTATAAGAATTCATGTCAGATTCTCATCACAGTAATACAATGATTTTAAATTACATAAATCAACAAAGTATTACTGTAATGTAAAAATATTTTAATAAATAATATGTATTATAATATCTAATAATAATATAATATTGTATATATTATAATATAATATTTCATTTTATGTTTTTTTTTGTATTATAATGTACATACTGTATAATGAATATAATATAATGAATGATTTTGGTCACACTTTAGATAAGGGTCCAATTCTCATGTTTTATTGCACGAGTTATTGCACTGAGTCCTCCAACAGAAATCATGCAATTTTACAAAATGGCAAA
Organism: Chrosomus eos; assembly: GCA_036326025.1. Lineage (NCBI taxonomy): Eukaryota > Metazoa > Chordata > Actinopteri > Cypriniformes > Leuciscidae > Chrosomus > Chrosomus eos. The sequence goes on from CM070832.1 coordinate 28,861,339, forward strand.
TAAAACATGACGGAAACTGTATTTCGCTATGCTACTTGTTTTGGAACATCAACGAACACCACTAACCACTCGGTGAGTTGCACAGTTTTGAAAACGAACGTTAAGGGTTGTTTTAAGGACATGTTTGTGCATGCTCATAGACAGCCACTCTGAAGCGCTCAGAGGCGATTCTAAAAGAGTCAAAAAGTCGAGACAGGACCCATCGTCAAAATGTCTGTGTCCACCACTCTAGTTCATCCAAAACAAACTAGAAAATAGACTCAAAGTGCTAAATACCGGAATTATCCTTTAATAGTAAGAATTGGACTTCCTGGGTGAAATATGACCTTTGACATGCAGATTTTGTGAGTGACTCTCAGAAAACAAGCCATTTGTCCTGTGAAGAAATGCATGAAATGAGCTTAAAAAGCTTTTTAAATATTAAAGGATCGCTTGTTGGCAAGGTGATTTTTTCTGAGAACAGTGTCATGAAGAACCAGTTTCTTTGTCACCACAGAGGTGCTGTCACCCCCCCCCCCCCCCATCATTTGATTTTGTTGGTGCTCTTCTTTTTTGGGTTCTTTCATCAGTAGCTTTGTCTTTATTTGCCTGGACTGAAACATTCTTTCTTTCTTTTACCCCCCTGTTCATTGCAAACAGCCACGGGGCAAAAGTAGTCTGTCACAGCCCGGAGCCTGTGTGAGCAGTCCACTTCACAGGTACCTTTCTCCTGGTTTCTAGAACACTCGGAAGATAATGGAACTCAACCCATGACCTGACCGCAGGCCCCTAGCGCTAATGGGTCTGGGTTGACCCCTAAGTGGACAGTGTCCTACACACCTGTCAGACCACCCTTGCAGTGGCCCAGCGATTGAGCATGATACGCATGCAGAAAGGCTCATGCGTTAGACTTCCATCATCTTCTGTGATTCTAGACACTGCTCAGGTTAGGGAGCTGAGATAGACACTACGAAGGGAGCTCGTGCACCAGGCACAACACCTTTAAAAAAACATGCTTGTTTTATGTATTTTTCATCTGATACTTGGCTGTAAATAAGGATACCGCTAGGCTGCTTTTGCTGCTGAGCCGTTCATTTTCTTGTCTGTTCAGCAAGCGTCTGCAATGAACAATCTTGGCTACAGTTTCTCTCTTTTTCTCTCTCTGGTGTGTTACATCCGCTCTTTCACCGACTAATCAATCATCTTCTCCCTCCTCCGTTCTGCCGTGCGTGCAGTTTTCATGAGACTAGAGAAACATCACTGTGCCGTACATAGACTCAGTGTCAGAACACAATAACATATTCCAGTGGTTCTCGGCTGCTGGGTCAGTTCTGAAAGGAGTGACACAGCCCCGTTTCCCATGATATGTCAGCATTAAAGGTGGTTAGTCACAAACTGATGTTTTGGATTGAGGCATGTTGAAATTACAAGATTTTTTGCACAATAAAATGTTTTAAGATAATTAAAAGAAGCAAAAATCTGGTTTCCTATTATATGCCAGTATTGAAAATGATTAGTCACTCACAAATAATTATAGATTGTCCCATTAGTATAAAACATAATCCCATCAAATCCCCTTTAAAGATGCATATTCACAATGAAATGACCACATTGTTATAATACAAATATTTTTATTATAGGATGTTTAATATGAGATTTAATCCCATTATGTCCCTTTTAAAGATGGATATTCAGAATGGAATTGCAACATTTTGTTTTCATTTATATTTTAGTGAAAGATAATTATTAAACAGAGAAAAAGAAAGCCATTCAGTGACGGAACATGAATGTATTTTCATTTTTGGTGGAAATGCCTTGAATATTTTTTACAATAAGATAATTGTTATTTTAAGATCATTGCAGGATAATTATATAAAATTGAGAAACATCAAACTCAGTACAATATTTAAAATCATATAAAGAAAAATTAGTTTGCGACAATGCAACATTGTACTGCAGGACTCAACTATTTGAAGGTATTTGCAATTCTAGTCACTTTCTACTAGTGATTAGTGTTTCAAGGAAGTCTAAACATTATTACAGTCATTTGTATCTAAATCAACGTGTTATTACAGTCAGTTTGTCTGCTGTAACCGAGATATGAGTATCTTGCTCAGAGTTGGTGATCGTTCATGGATTGCACCTTGTTGGGTTCAAACATAAAACTTTTAGTTTCATCCAGCATATTTCTTTAACCATTAGGCCACAGCATTAAAGGGATAGTACACCAAAAAAGGTAAATAAATAATCTACTCACCCAGAAGTTGTTTCAAACCTGTATGAATTTCTTTCTTCTGCTGAACATAAAAGATGTTTTGAAGAATGTTGGTAACCATGGAAGTCAATGGGGCTCATAGACTGTTTGGTTGATGGAAAGAAACTCATACAGGTTTGAAACAACATGAGGGTGAGTAAATGTTTATTTTTGGGTGAACTGTCCCTTTAAGGAAATCTCTTTGTCTTAAACTGAAACTTGTTGAGCTGTGCTTTTTTTCTGTTAGCATTCCGTCTGTTTAACAACGCTTTGACAAAAAGGCATATTTATAAAGATTAAAATGTCCCTTTTGCTTTTAAATGCTACTGAAGATTTCAAACTAACTCTATCCGTGTCAAGCTTGGGCAGCTAATGTGTTTCCAAATATCATATAACAGACAGAGATAAATATGCATGGAGAAATGATTCCATCCAATAAATATGAAAGCCTATTTAGGGAGGAACTATAGATGTGAATCTACACAAAAAATATTTAGAAAGAGTCTAATTTCTCTTATTTACCTAGTTTTGCATCTGAGCATTTCCACCTCTTTGAGCCGTCTTATGTTTAGCAGGTCTCGCAACGCCGCTGGATCCGGTTCCTCCCATTCTGAGGAGGAAGAGCCCCCGTCCTGGTGCAAGAGCTTCCTGAAGCGTGTCCTGTGGGCCGCTCTACCCCTGCAGATCATCCTGCTGCTGGTGGTGCTCGTGGCCTTTCTCGTGCCTACGTCTGAGGAAGACTACAGCTGTGCCCAACTCAACAACTTCGCCCGCTCCTTCCACCCCATGCTCAGCTACACCAACGGGCCTCCGCCCATGTGAGCTCCACTATGAAGTAAAAACGCCAGCTCAGCATTGGGTTTCTCCCTAAATTGGCAAATTACATTATTAAGAGTTTGGCAGCCAAAGTGAATTATTATGGTGTCCTTGTACAGCTGCTAATTTTACAGTACGTCACTGAGTCTCGTGTAGATGTTTGAACAAAGCCTATTGCACTGGAAACTGCTGTCAGGTGTTGTTAGTGCTACTGATGTTTTTCCATGTTTGACCTGAGGGAGAATAGAGCGTAGGATATCAACTCAACACTGGGACTCTCGGAAGAGGTGATCAGGTCTAAAGGCCTTTTTTAATCATGGGAAGATCGAGTTTATTGGAAAAAAAACTGAAATGTGTGGAATTGCTTGTATCAAATGAATAACTTGTAAAAAAAAAAAAAAAAAAAAAAGAGAAGAGAAGATAAAATTTATTAACTATATTGCAATTATTTTTTATATGTATTTTTGGCATGTGGTCATCCTTTGGTTTTAAAACGATCATTGATTTCATTGAATTTGTTGTTGATTTTTAATTTTTGATCTTAACTTACCTGCTCTAATATTCAAGTTAACTGTCATGAATATGCTTTACTATATGTTAACCACTGGTATCAAAGAAAAAGATATTTATGTATGTACAGTTTGCTAAGGCCTGAGAAACCTTCGCAATGAAAACACGCGTATGATATACACATATACTGCTGATTAGTATTTTTCATTAAAATAAAAGATAAATTAAAGCTGCAAGCAGCATTGAAAGGGCCCTCGCACCCGTGCCATCGCCACCCGGTGGCTTTAGGAAGACAGACCACGGTGGGCAATGTGCATTTAAGTAGATAAATATAGTGGGAGTATGTCAAAGTCAGTTACAAAAATGTCCTTTATTATGGGTATAATAGCATGCTGTTAAACATGTCACTTCCTGTTGCCAGCAGGTGACGCTATGACTGTAACTGAATATGAGCATGCACATGTGTTCAGGACAGAACTCTTATCAAACATGTGAAGTTTGGGGCAGATTGAACTTTGCCTTCTTAAGTAAAAACAACTTCCTGTTTCATAGCATTAGCATGCTTTAGCACTTAGCTAAAAATTGCTAGCATGTTTAACATGTTTATAACATGTTTATAACTCAATGGCATATTTACTATGTTGCCAGTACTGCATCACACTGTTAAACATGTCACTTCCTGTTGCCAGTAGGTGGCGCTATTACTATAACTGAATATTGTCATGTAGATGTGTTCAGGGCAGGACTCTTTTCAAATGTGTGAAGTTTGGGGCAGATTGGACATTGCCTTCTTAAGTAACAACAACTTCCTGTTTCATTTCATTAGCATGCTTTAGCACTTAGCTAAGAATTGCTAGCATGTTTTAACATGTTTATAACATGTTTTTTACTCAATGGCATATTTACTATGTTGCCAGTACTGCATCACACTGTTAAACATGTCACTTCCTGTTGCCAGTAGGTGGCGCTATTACTATAACTAAATATTGTCATGTAGATGTGTTCAGGGCAGGACTCTTATCAAATGTGTGAAGTTTGGGGCAGATTGGACATTGCCTTCTTAAGTAACAACAACTTCCTGTTTCATTTCATTAGCATGCTTTAGCACTTAGCTAAGAATTGCTAGCATGTTTTAACATGTTTATAACATGTTTTTTACTCAATGGCATATTTACTATGTTGCCAGTACTGCATCACACTGTTAAACATGTCACTTCCTGTTGCCAGTAGGTGGCGCTATTACTATAACTAAATATTGTCATGTAGATGTGTTCAGGGCAGGACTCTTATCAAATGTGTGAAGTTTGGGGCAGTTTGGACATTGCCTTCTTAAGTAACAACAACTTCCTGTTTCATTTCATTAGCATGCTTTAGCACTTAGCTAAGAATTGCTAGCATGTTTTAACGTGTTTATAACATGTTTATAACTCAATGGCATATTTACTATGTTGCCAGTACTGCATCACACTGTTAAACATGTCACTTCCTGTTGCCAGTAGGTGGCGCTATTACTATAGCTGAAAATTGTAATGTAGATGTGCTCAGGGCAGGACTCTTATCAAATGTGGGAAGTTTGGGGCAGATTGGACATTGTCTTCTTAAGTAACAACAACTTCCTGTTTCATTTCATTAGCATGCTTTAGCACTTAGCTAAGAATTGCTAGCATGTTTTAACATGTTTATAACATGTTTATAACTCAATGGCATATTTACTATGTTGCCAGTACTGCATCACACTGTTAAACATGTCACTTCCTGTTGCCAGTAGGTGGCGCTATTACTATAGCTGAAAATTGTAATGTAGATGTGTTCAGGGCAGGACTCTTATCAAATGTGTGAAGTTTGGGGCAGTTTGGACATTGCCTTCTTAAGTAACAACAACTTCCTGTTTCATTTCATTAGCATGCTTTAGCACTTAGCTAAGAATTACTAGCATGTTTTTAACATGATTATAACATGTTTATAATTCAATGGCATATTTAATATGTTGCTAGTACTGCATCACAGCATTAAACATGTCACGTCCTGTTGCCAGTAGGTGGCGCTATTACTATAACTGAATATTCTCATGTAGATGTGTTCAGGGCAGGACTCTTATCAAATGTGTGAAGTTTGGGGCAGTTTGGACATTGTCTTCTTAAGTAACAACAACTTCCTGTTTCATTTCATTAGCATGCTTTAGCACTTAGCTAAGAATTACTAGCATGTTTTAACATGATTATAACATGTTTATAATTCAATGGCATATTTAATATGTTGCCAGTACTGCATCACAGTGTTAAACATTTCACTTCCTGTTGCCAGTAGGTGGCGCTATTACTATAACTGAATATTCTCATGTAGATGTGTTCAGGGCAGGACTCTTATCAAATGTGTGAAGTTTCGGGGTTTCGGGGTTCGAAGTTACAGCAAATTACTATTTAATTGCAGTAATAGCATGCTTTAGCACTTAGCTAAGTGTTTGCTAGCATGTTTTAGCATGTTTCAAGTATGTTGATAGCATGTTTAGCACTTGCTGGCACTTTTTTATATGTTATTAGGAGTCCACAAAAGTGTTAAACATGTCACTTCCTGTTGCCAGCAGGTGGCGCTATGACTGTAACTGAATATGAGCATGGACATGTGTTCAGGACAGAACTCTTATCAAACGTGTGAAGTTTGGGGCAGATTGGACATTCCATACCTGAGTTACAGCAAATACCTATTGAATTGCAGTAATAGCATGCTTTAGCACTTAGCTAAGTGCTTGCTAGCATGTTTTAGCATGTTTCAAGTATGTTGTTAGCATGTTTAACACTTGCTGGCACTTTTTTATATGTTATCAGGAGTCCACAACAGTGTTAAACATGTCACTTCCTGTTGCCAGCAGGTGGCGCTATGACTGTAACTGAATATCAGCATGCACATGTGTTCAGGACAGAACTCTTATCAAACATGTGAAGTTTGGGGCAGATTGGACATTGTTTGCCTGAGTTACAGCAACTTCCTGTTTCATGGCGAAACATCAAAATTTGTCAGGCCGCCGAGGACACGCCCTTCGACGAAAACTCAAGATCTTCGCAATTTAACGTCGCAAAGGCCTTAAGATTACACTCACCAAATTTGAAGATGATCAGATTAAAACTGTAGGAGGAGTTCGTTAAAGTACGAGGCCTGAAAATGGCAAAAACTGCACAAAAATCTGAGAGGAAGTTCAAAATGGCTGACTTCCTGTTGTGTTTAGGGCTACGCTCCAAGAGACTTTTTTGTAGGTATTGGGCCATTACATGTATGTACCGAATTTCGTACACGTACGTCAAACGTAACGCGAGGCGCACTCCGTTGAACCTTTATAGGTGGCGCTATCGAGCCATTTTGGCCCGCCCAATTTTGAAACGCATATCAGATGTAAATTTTCGCCAGTTCTGACGCGTGTGCAAATTTTCGTGAGTTTTCGTGCATGTTTAGGCCCTCAAAAATGCGATTCATTGCGGAGAAGAAGAAGAATAATAATAATAATAATAATAAACAGAGCAATTCCAAGAGGGTCCTCACACCATCGGTGCTCGGGCCCTAATGACAGTAATCGAATTGTGAATCATAATTATTTTCTTACCAAAAGAAATTTCTGCTTAAACATTTAACGGATTTGCACATAATATTCACAGGGTTGTATTAAAACACTGCCATCAATTGTTAGCATACTTCCATTAGGTGGCAGGAGTTATATTGTTCACAACAAACATTTCATTTAGCCATTTTGTCAAAATACACAGTTACTTTTGAATGTTTATATATATATAAACGGCACATGCTTGCCAGCTAAAACTGGAAATATTTATTAACCTTCTGAAACATCCAGCTGGTTTGGTGCTGGTCTAGCTGATGGACTTGTGTAGCCATGTTGTTCATCATATATTGCTAAAGCTGTTTAACCAAGGAAATTAAGTAGGTTAGCCTAGTAGAGAAGCGTGTTCGGGATACCAGAACATCAGAATCCAATCCGCATCATACGCAGGCTGTGCAGCTACTGTGGGATGAACATGAATCTAGAGTTGGAGGTTATTATCACCGTGGGCCGCTGGTCTCTCGGATGATGTGCTGGAGGGAGCTGGCAGAGCCTGGGGTTTGAACTCGTGAGAATGAACAACGTTTATGGAGGAAACTGGATTTTCCCAGATGCGAGGCGTGTGATGCTGGTGTAGATGAGCAGTACAGTGACGTGATTGGATCAGAACCTCCAGCCTTCTGAGAACTTCATAGTTTGGCACGCAGCCTGTGCAGTCAACACCCAACATCTGAGACACCACCGTGTAGAAGTCCAGCAACTGCAATGTACAGGCATACTTGTTACTTTTAAAAATGTTAATGCGTGTGTGCGTTGAAAGTGAGAGGATGTTTCTTTTTTTTTTTTGCAGAGTTACAGTATATTACCATTCAAAACGTTGGGTTAGGATATGTGCAGATATGTGGTCACACACACTCAGTACCTGTTTCTGACTGTGAGAAAGATCTGCTATGGCACTAGACTGCGTGTCCAGGAGTCTTTGGGCTTGTTGGATCTCATCTCTGGCTCTGAGTTCCTGGTTTTGCAGCTCTGACTTGATGGTGGTCAGCTTCTTCTCAGTTTTTACCTTGTTCTTCTCAAGCTTTCCCAGATTCTTACTCTGCTCCTCTATGGTTTGGTTTTGTTCCATCACTTTGATCTTGTTGCACCAAAGACAGCAGAAACTGAGCATTTATAAGCGTCGCTACTCTACACAATTCACCCAATCTATTTTCTAAATGCATGATCTTATTGTGAACAATTAGATGCATTGTTTCATATTTTAACCTGATGAATCTGAATCAAAATGTCATAACTCAATCTTCAAGTGAAAGATACACAGTCTTTCTTTTTCATTAATCCAATTATCTCAATTGTATGTCACCATATGGAAGAAAAGTTCTGTTGCTACTTCTATTCTTTTGTGATTTTTTATACATAAAGGATTGTTTCAAAACATGTACATTTATGGATTTGGCAGATGCTTTAATCTAAAACAACTTGCATTGTATTCAAACATAAAGCACATCGTTTCAGTAAATAAATTCAGAAACTAAAACACTGATTTGAAGAACCTATAGTGCTATAGTGAAACATGAGCATTTCTAATCTCTAAACAAACTTATAGTCAAATCAAGAACCCTATACAGAGTGGGTCATTTGATGCCCTCAAAGCATTCTTAAGATAGACAGTTTTGTGTATTTACAGATTCACTTTTGTATCATTAAAAATGGTCTTATTTGTTGTATTTTATGCTGAAATGACTCTGTTTGGTGAGGGTCTGTGGGCCAGGGCTCTTCCCTGTACCTTGAGCTCATTGGTGTGGGACAGCTGGGCTTTCAGCTCAGTGTTGGAGAAGCGTAAGGTGCTCAGCTCCGCCTGCAGTCGATCCAGCCGCTTCTGGAGCTTCTTACAGGCCAGAGCGGCGTCATCTTTCTCCACCGCCAGAGCTGAGCGGCTCCTCTTCTCCTCCTCCAGCTGCACCACCTTCCTCCTCAGCAGCTCCAGGTGAAGCTCTTTACTTCCTGAACGCTCCTTCTGTTCTTTAAACTGTAGACATGGATGGAAATGATAGCCAATTATAATAAATAATCAAATAATATTAGGAATGCTGCATGGGTAATATTTAAAAATTAGATCAAGATTTATAATTAACATTTCTGTCATGACAACTTTTAGAGTGTTTGGCTTGAAAATACAGCAGAACTATACAGGTGGAGCTGGGGAAGGTGGAGGGTTTCTGAAAGCGTACTGCAAATGCTAACCAAGTATTTAAAGGTTGAGCAACAAGCTCATTGGCTACTGATACAGCAGGAACCAATCAGCTGTTCTCTATAGAGAATGATGTGATTGGCAGCAGATTGAGTTAAAGACCTATCAGCCTTTGCCAGAACGTTGTGTTTTGATTTTACATTTAAACTTAAAGGTTATATATATTATATATAATATATCATATATATATATATATATATATATATATATATATATATATATACACAGTATACAAAATATATAACCGTACAATATTTTATATTTATATATTTATAAGATATAAGAAAATAAAAAGAATTATAACATACAATTTAAGAATTTTTCTTTTGACTGAATGTTATTATTGTACTTATATTTAAAATTAAATGCTAATGGTTTAAAAAAAATCAATTGCTTTGATTGTTTTGATTAAACCATAAATGTTACAAAACTAGACATTTGAAAATTTCACAAATTATTGTTTATATTATTATTTTTATTTTACTTTTTAAATGTTTGTTACGGTACATTTTAAGTCAGTAAAATTGGACAGTAATTTGTAACATGTTTTATTATTTCTCAGAACCCCTAAATTTATGCTCCAAAACATTGAACTAAATGATTGTTTGTTAGGCTCATTACTGCCCTCTTTGAGATGTCCGCACCTTTCTCTGAAGGCTGTAGATCTGTGTCTTGCTCTCCAGTAACGCCGTCCCTTCCTGCCTGGTCAGCTGTTGTGCTCGTGTAAGAATGGCCTCAAGTCTCATATCAAATCCCAGATCTGCAGCAAGATGATCCACTTTTAACTTCTCTGAGAGCTGCTCCACAAACCGTAGGTACTACAGAGGAAGAAGACCAACGCCATTACTGAGAGGTCATTTTAGGACATTTATGATGCATTCTGGTTATGATTAAATTCCAATTGATATCCATCTTAGTTTTAACGTGACAGCGGGCACTGCCATTTGTAACTTAATTATGCAAGGCTTCCAGTGTCATTTGCTTAAAAAGTTATTTTTTAGCTGTACACAACAGCATATTATGCTGACTGATATTACAAACTGGTATTTCTTATAATTTTATACTTCATATCAACTAGCAGTCCTTAGAGTATTAGTAGACTGTTTGCTTAATATCTGCTAACACTTTATTTGATCCTCCACAACCCAGATAGCAACATAGTGTCGGCCCAGTCTGGTCCACATCTGGTACATGTGGATTCGACGCTTACCAGATAGATGTGGGCCGGATCTGCGCCGACACTATGTTGCTATCTGGGAACAGATATTCTACTGACTAGAAGTAACTTTGCAACTACTGTACATGTCAACTTATTCTACTAACCCGAACCCTAACACCTAACAGTCTACTAATACTCTAATGATTGCTAGTCTAAATCAGGTTACACTTTTTTTCGATAGTCCACATTAGACATTCTACTAACAACTATAAGTAACTTTGCAACTACATATTAATTTAATATATTGTTATAAACAGTTTGTTTAACTGTTTACTGCACTATTCTTCTAGTTATTTACCAATAGCGGCTAATTAACTGAAAGTGCGATCTAAGCACATGGTCTAAAGCGCACGGCACAAATGCACTTAGGGTGTATCCGAATCCATTTTTGCTAGTTTAACGACGGGAAAAATGGTCGGCGCACCCGGCGCATGGTCTAAAAGAGTTGTTCATATTCTCTTAATAAGTAATGGGTGTGTTTTGGGCATTACGTGCAATAAATCATTCAGAGCCTCATCTTCCATTACCTTTAAAAGCCAGTTGAGCTCGCGCCATGGCGGATTCGCTATTTACATGACGAAATTTGCAAGCGAAAAAACTGAATGCGTCTCCAGAGAGGAAACGGATCTGCTCGTGCGCGAGGTCAAAGCACGCAAGCAGACCCTCTACAGGACAAGCTGGTTTCCACCATATCTTTATGTGCACAATAATAATATTTTACATTGTAATCCTTTTTGTGTGCTGCTGCACGTCCCTGTGTGTGTAATAAGCAGGGTCTACACGCGTTGTGGACCCGCCTATAGGCTCATATTATTAATATTTTGCCTCTTCACGATGACTCGCTTGGTTTAGTCCTTAGATGTAAGTCACTTTGGATAAAAGCGTCTGCTAAATGACTAAATGTAAATGTAATTTGCCCTTTAACTCTTAGGGGTCGACAAACGCGCAGGCGCTTTTTGCTGGATTTTCTTCACATAGTAGCACAATAGACTTAAAGCTAAACTGTGTGATTTTTACCCCCATCTAGCGGTGAAACGGCTTGAATTAACGGGCTTGAATTAACGGGTATGTCCCTCTTTGGCTAATGTACTTTCAAAATGGAGGGGCAACATGGTGACCGACATTAGAACCCCTTACCCGTATGTATTTTCAATGGCATATTATACACTCACGAGAATACTTTATTACTTGAACGAAGTAAATATACATTAATGAGCACATATATTTTTAGTGTTTTTAGCTAAGAATAAACTAAAAAAGTTACACAGTGTATCTTTAAATAACAAAAAAAAAAAAAAACTGCGCCATTGACTTTAGGCCAGGTTTCAGTAAGTCAATGGTGTAGTGTATTTCAGTTGCCTCAAAATAGCAACGTGCCAACAATGCGCCTGAACACACCTCGTTTTCAGACCAGCACGCCCATGGGTGAACAGATGGGCACAAATGCATATGCCATTTAAACAACGTGGCACAGGAAGTGAAAATGAAAACTGCGTCGGACTGAAACTAGCAAAAAACACTTGTGCCGCACCTGGCGCTGCATTGCCCCGGGTGTATGATTGAAGTCTCCCACATTCAAAACAACATTCTCGCTACAAAATAAGGTTGGTACAGTGGCCAGAAAAGTTTTACAATGTAAGGTATGAATCTACTTCCTCACATGCTGTTTGTCCTGATTCATTCCATCTTTGCTGACTCCAGAAGTCAGCAGCTCATCCTCCAGACTCTGTATTCTGTCCAACAGCTCCTGTTTTCTCCTTTCAGAGCCGTTCTGGTGCTCTTTGTGGCTGGACAACTGCTCTGTCACCTCCGCCAGCCTGCCTTCCATTTCCATCTGAGACTAGAGCACGCAAAAAGCACTGGTTGAAAAATAAGAATGCTTAAAAATCTGTTTTATAATAGTGTGGAATGCAAATGACCTTTCGTGCACTTTTCTCTCTGGTACACAGAGCTGCAAGTGCCTTCAATATGTCGTTCTCTGTGTGTGGAACAGGAAGAGACTGATGGTCCAGCAGGGCTTCCACATTCTTCACGAAGACCTCGTGGTGACTGCGAGACGCCTGAGCTTCGTTCTGGCAGCCGTGGAGTTTATTTTCCAGATCTTGAGACAGATTGTCAAAGTGGCGGCAGCGCTGCTGTGCAGACGCCAGCGATAGTTCAGTCTCCTGCAGGGAGTTCTTAAGGGTCTGGTTCTCCCGCTCTAAACTTAGTTTCTTCAGGGAGATTAGATCCAATTCCTGACAAAACATACAGTATATTTTGCTGATATATTCTCACTGATTTTGCTTTACAGGAAATATGCTTAAAAAAGAAAATTCCTTTATGGAAAATATATTTACTTATAGCTACTGGTCAAAAGTTCGGAGTAATTAAGTTTTTAAATAAATCATTTTCATTTAAATGATTTCTGAAGGATCCCAGCTAACGTTCTCAGAACTGTTAATAAGTTAATAAGTAACTGTTAATAAGTTATGAAAGTTGTTATGAACGTTCTTCCAGTAACATTAATAGAATGTTCGCTTAAAGTTATCTGGTCTTTAATAATGTTTTTAAAATGTTAGCACAAAAACGTCATTTTTTAACCTTTTTGTTTTCTTTTTTTAAATGTTACTGCTTGTTTCGTAATATTCAGAGGACATTCAAAAGTAACATTCACATAATGTGTACAAAATAATAAAATGTAATGTTCCCTTAATGTTTGTAAAACTAAGATTTAATTTTTTTTAAACTGCACATTTTGAACGGGAATGTTCGAAAAATGATCTTATAACATTTTTTTGTTAGCTGGGATCATGTGACACTTGGAGTATAACTTCTGAAAATTCAGCTTTGAGATCACAGGAATACTTATTATTATTTTAAATTGTACTAAAGTTCCCAATATTTCCAATCAAATAAATGCAGTTTTGATGATTCCAAACTTTTGACCGATAGTGTATAATAATAACCCAGACATATTCTGCACAGGTTGTGTCAGATTCACCCTTAAAGATGCTTGTGCTGCTACAGTTGTGTGTTTAATTGCATTATTGATCTGAAGGATACCTGTCTGTTGGAGTTCAGCTCATTTGCTCTGGAGGCTGAGAGTGTGTGTTCACGGTCTACATCAGTCGCCAGTCTCTTTACTGTTTCTCTGCTGGCTTTACACTCCACCTCATACAACTTCACACTCTCCTCTAAAGAACAATTGCAGCTCTTCAGCCGATCTCTGTCCTTGAAGCACGCATCCACCTTATCATAGAGAGATATGTTAGAGATCAGGAGAATATTAAAGAAGTGGCAGAAAGCATATGCCTAAAACACTCACCACGGATACAATATAATCCATAGGATCCACCTTTCCTGCCACATTTACAGAGGCTTTGTTTGCTAATGTTGATATAAACTCATCACATCTTCTCTGGGTCTCAGTGGCTTCCTGTTTTGCCTTGTTGCATTCTGAAAAATATTGTCTGAAAATTTGTACAGTGATTATTAAAAGAAAATGATCCATGGAATAAAAGCAAATACCGATGATGCTTTAATAGACTATGTGCACGTTAGCATATGCTACTTCCGGCTGCGAAACCGATATGGGGTGTCTAGTTTCCGGTAGCCTGATGGACAACGTAGATTATGTATATTTCTCCAGATGTCTTGGACATTAACCGAAGATTACAGTCGATATTATAATATAATATTAGAGTCGATGATGTTCATCGACTGGTTAGTGATTTTTCTCCAGCTCCAGAGCAAGAGAGAGAAAGGGGTTTAAATATAACATCTCTCAGTATGTCATACAGGGAGTACACATGTAATACAGGGAGTAAAGGTATCCGACGTTGGGAAAGGGAACTAAAAAAAGTCCTCGCTCTAGACTAGGCACTGAAAGAGTTATAGGAACTTAGTCCGGTCGGAACACGCGAAAAAAATGGTTATAGGAAGGTTCTAGGCACTGCAAAAGTCCCTCCGGGCGGAAAGCGGCTATAGACACCGTGAGTAGTGACTTTTCCCTTGTCAGTGGTTTAAAATATGTAGTTGGATTGTTTCATGTAACTTAGTTCTTCTCCCTCGCTGTGTTATGGCTTTGCTATGTGTGGATACATGTGCTGGTTACGTTCGTGAGACAGCTGATTAGTACTCTTGTCATTGACCGGAAAACAGTAGCAACGTTACAGGAATCACCAACCCGTCGATCGCGGTCGACAAGTCGATCACGAAGAGTTTTCAAAATCAGAGAAAAAAGCCTATTGTGTGTAGTAAATGGTGTTCTAATCTAAGAGATACGCACGCTGTTACAATCACGTCATTTTTGCGGCGCGCACCTTTGGGCTCATGCGGATCCGTCGAGTTAAACAAGGCTTTACGCTTTAACCATTAAACCAGCTCAGCCACAGTAAGTTTTTTATGTTTTAGGTCCATTGCGAACGATTAAACTAAGTTAACGCCGGTCCACTGATGTAAACAAGACGGCAACCGGAAACGAAGTACCCAACGTCCGCCCTCAAGCCGGAAGTTAGCATTTTTCTCGTGCACAGAGCGAATTGATCTAAGTAGGCGATCTATAGTACATTCGTTTAAATGCGTTTTGGTTATAAAGGGAAATGGTGATGGATACGTGAATTCGATTGTCTGGAAACATTACATTGAATGAACATAGTTTCACAACTGAACTATTCATTTTTCAAAGCCATTTGAATCAAACACATTGATTGTATGTCATGCAATTAACGCAGCATTCGTTTTTTTCCGTAATCTTTTGGCTAGCGTTACAATATATGATCACGCACTTATTCAAACCATTCATGCACGGTAAGACAAAATAGAAGGCAGTGTGTTACTACTTGCGCGCGTCTATAAATCTCCTGTCTGTGTGACACATACACACTCGTGCGCACCAGAAAGCGCTTTAGACAGCACTTGCACGGACAAAAAAGCTAAATTAATGCCAAAATGGCCGTTTTGTCAAGTATCCCCGCAAGTCTTCTTAAAGGGATAGTTCACCCAAAAATGAAAATTAAGTCATTAATTACTCACCCCCATGCTGTACCAACCCTATAAGACCTTCGTTCATCTTCGGAACACAAATGAAGATATTTGTGATTAAATCTGAGAGGTGGATCACTCCTCCATAGGCTTCATAAGGGATTGAAACTTGACGGCCCAGAAAGTCATTGAAGAAAATGTTTAAATATTTAATGTGCCTACAGTGGCTAGATCTTAAGTTTATCGAGCTACGAGAATACTTTTTAGCGCAAAAAAAACAAACTAAAATAGCGACTTTATTCAAGTATTCTCTTTGGGCCTGGAGATTTCACTTAGTGTTATTGCGCAACGCTTCTGGTTGAACATCACACGCATCACACACATGACCAGCGTCGGCCAATAGTGAGCCTACGTGTGACAAAGAACCCACAAGTGCTGCGCTGTTAAGCCAAATTTATACTTCTGCGTCGAACTTACGCCCGTAGCTATGGTGTAGGCTGTGCGTAGCGCGCGTACCCTCCGGCGTACCCTGACGTGCACCTCTCCAAAAAGGTAACAACGCGTCAATTCTACGCGAACGCAAGCGCTGTGATTGGTCTGTTAGAACCCCTCCCTCAGGTTTCACATGCTCCCTCTGCATGTGTAATTGCGCGTCAACGCGGACAACGACGCAGAAGTATAAATGAAAACCAACGCGTAGTGTATAGCGTAGAGGCTCCGGCGTAGGTCCGACGCAGAGTATAAATCAGCCTTTACACAACGTCAACAGCTTAGGAGAATGACACGGAAGAGAAGAGATGGTTGAATAAAGTCGTTATTTTAGTTTTTTTTGCCCGCAAAAAGTATTCTCGTCGCTTGATAAACTTAAGATTGAGCACTGTAGTCACTTGGACTATTTTAACGATATCTTTTATGACTTTTCTGGGCTTTCAGGTTTCAATCCCTTAGAAGCCTATGGAGGTAGTTGTGTACCTATGTAAAGAGTTGTGCGTCAGATCCGCGTCATGTGCGGCAGTTCTTAAAGTGACAACAAACCTGCTGCTTGATGCCTGTCATTAAGAGATGGTCCTCACTGCAGAACATGAAATCCACGGGGAGGAGTCGGATCTAGATCCGACTCCTCCCACCTTACATACCTAAACCTACCCAGCTCCACCCCTTATCCCTAAATCCACCCCTAAACCTACCCAGCTCCACCCCTTATCCCTAAACCCACCCCTAAACCTACCCAACCCCACCCCTTAATCTGGATCCGACTCCGCCCCCCGGATCTCGTGTACTGCAATGAGGTGCTACTGGAGATTAATGTTAATTTCAAACAACAAAAGACAGAGAAAACAATAACATTTTGTGCAGTTTGACAGGGCAAGTAGAAATCTGAACAGGTCTGACTGGGCCAACAGAAAAATTTGAGCCCTGCTATATTGAAGGACGCGGGTAAATGTGGCATTTATTATAATGGGTTTATGTGATGATTGTTTTAAGTTCACTTGAGTTAAAAGTTGTTATATTATTTAAATCCTAATAAATGTTAAGAAAATTATAGCTTTCAACTATACTGTAATGCTGAATGCCTATAATTAATGGCTAAAATGGGGGGGGGGGGGTCCTATATTTTCCAATAGACATCAGTATTTGGTATGGTGATACTGGCCTTCATTCATAAAAAGATGTCATTAAGCAAATATTTAAAATATAGGCTGTCTTTACGTAGTGTCTACATTCATTTGGAGATTAAATGTGAAATTATTACAATATAATAACAATACATTTATACTAAAACATTAATATTAGGTTTTATTTAATTAAGTTATTTTTTAATCGATTGACAGCACTAATATATATATATATATATATATATATATATATATATATATATATATTAGGGGTGTAACAATATATCGTGCCACAATATATCGCAATACAAAAATGCAACTATACGTATCGTGGATAGTGACAAATATGTATCGTGGATAGTGACAAATGTCTTATGTTACCTGACCAGTAAAAAGTGTCCAACATTATTTGAAATATATCTAGTCAGTGGAAAAGTGCAAGAATATTCATCTAAAATAATTCTGTATTTTCAGCTTCAGAATCATGAAAATTATTATTCTGGTGTCTCTATTGTCCTTGGGTTAAAAGCACAGACTCCAAGCCTATTCATTTACATATTTTGTTAACCTTTTATCATATGTCTTGGAGTATCGCAATAATATTATCGTGAGTTCAGTATCGTGATATGTATCGAATCGTGACATGAGGGTATCGTTACACCCCTAATATATATATATATATATGAAGCATCCCAGAATCTACCTTATGACTTTGAAGAGATACAAACCACTAAACTGTTATTCTAAAATGTAGGAAAATAAATAAAAAAATAAGGGCTAGGTGTGTGCAAACTTTTAAAATAGTGTACTGTAAATGCTCACTTTGACTTGATATCAAGTTCCATTATTTTCTCCTTGATTTTCTCGTTCTCATTCGTAAGTGTCTGTATTCTCATGTCCATGATGCTTTTGGAGGAGGTGACGGAGACCATCTCTTGCTCTGTGTTGTAGTTGCGTTCTCTGAGCGAGCTGACGAGAGACTCCTGTCTCGCCTCTTTCTCTTTATGTCTCTCTATAGCATCCTTTAAGCTCTTCAAAGTCTCTTCCTGAGATGCAACTTTGGATTGGCTTTCCAAGAACTGTTAAAATGAAATGTGTTATTATTTCACAAAGAGAATGTCCATCCAAAACACCCTGAATTGCCAGTGAATATAAACCTGTGACTGGAGGTTGCTGTATTTGGCCTGCAGGACGGCCAGCTCCTCACGGGCCGTCTCAGTGGCCTGTTTATAGTGTGTCAGGTGCTGCTGGATCACAGACTCCTCCATTGCGAAAACACTGTCAATCAAACCTGAATGTTGACACAGACAGAACCTGATGTATCCATAGCAATAGTAGCATTCACAATGAATATTCATAACTTTTTAAAATAGTAATAAATCAGAGAGGGGATTTGGGGATATTATTTAACTCCGAATTACAAACAATGCTGTGCTACTTTATTAAATCCTCAAGGGGAAATTTGATTATAAATTAACAACAAAAGCACCTCTATTACTAAATGACCACAAAAAAAAAAAAAACATGGAAACATATCATATTTTAATCAGTTGTGACTTAGTTAGTCCTTGTTTGCATGTTTTTAGTCTGCTTTATGACAAGTCCTGAATATGTTACAGCATTTTATTGATCCGGACAAAAATCAAATGATATATATAGCAGTAGGCAGTGAAGTCAACGACTCTTTTATGAAGAAAATAAGTATGAGTATGTAACATTCTATAAATTGGCATAATGTACAAAAACTCACTTGTCTTTGTCGCTCCACGTCGATATATCAAACCATCTCTGACTCTGACTAATGCACAGTGTTTTGTAGATTATGTTGCTGTAGTTTATCAAGTATCCAAGCAACACAACAACATTTAACGTATTAACCGATAGGGGGTGCAAAACCAAATGTTAATAGTTAATACCTTGGCTAAGGGGTAAATACAAGTGAATTTTACATTCACACATTTATGCATTTGTCAGATGCTTTAATCCGAGCGACGTACAATGGTCAGTTTAGTTTGATCTTTAACTAATTTTTATCGATTTTACTTTAATGGCATTATGGATTTGAAGCATCTTATGACAAATAACATAAAGTCTCCTATCTACCTCCTAGTCTTGATAAATATGTGCTATTTAATACAATTCAAAGAAGCATTACAATTCTCCTTAAGCTTTTTAACTTTGCTAGTCAATTAAAACATGATATGTGTTACAGTTACAGTAATTAGCACAAAAGATGAATGAAAGAACACAAACAAACAAATTATAAGTAAAAAATTAAATGACCGCACTTTCGAATCCTAATCTTTATGGTGTAAAATATATGGACTAATTTCGATTTCTTATTTTTCCTATATTTAAGAGAACAAACCTAAATAATTTGGTTATATATTGCAACATGCTTTAGATTTGCTGTAATTTACATGGAAATTACCTAATATTAAAATAAAATAAAATGCACAAGCTTAAAATGTGTAGTACCAGACATTCTCTATTAGTACGTCTCTACAGGGGCGGGGCAACATTACGTCTGAAGTTGACGTCACCAAAATACAGGAAGTGGTCGCATCACTTGCATCACTCGTGCTGTTCGAACTGTCAAATAAACTTTATGTGAATCTGTGACAATGTTGCGACATATGTATCAACAACAGTGTAACAGATTCTGTCACCGAACGTTCTAATATCTGGCGGGAACCTTGACGGTACGTGGCAGGTACGCTGAAGGTTAAGACGACTGAATTACCGTGAATTATTAGAATCAATTGTAAGTTAGGGGTGCAGCTTGTGTAGTGTCAGAAAGATATTCACAGCTGATCAGAAAGAAGCAGACGCGTGTTCGGTCTTCTTTGCATTTTCTTATATGTACAAGTTTTATTGAACATATGACGAATGCAGACAGTTGACATGCTTGTCATTCAAGCAAGGTCAGTTGAAATAGGCCTCTTGGCCACTAAAAGTAATGACTTTGTCCAGAAAAATATATCTAATTTAACAGTGTTTTAATGCTGAAACTGTTTGATTCTTACAGGCATGTCTCTCAAGATTCTATGGAGGTTACATCAACCCTTGAAATGGACACAAGCCCCTGGATCTGCTCTCAGAACAGTAAATGGATTAAACGGTGTCAGCAGGACCATGAGGTTAAACTGCTCAAACCTGGCATCCAGTGCACATACACAAAACATTCTTAAAGACCAGAGCGGCTGTCACATCAGCTTACATCACCAGAGATGCTTACTGCAAAGAGGAATGTTTCAAAGACCACACTTTGAAGTGCTGACTCCGTTAAATTTAATATCCAAAACATGGAGTATACAAATGAGATTGCAGTCCACAACAACCGCCACCAAATCAGTGCTGAAACAAGGAGGTGTGCCTGGAAAAAGGACCTTTAAGGGACCAAGAACCAAACAGCCATCACGGACCACTCAGCCCAGTCTGGAGGAGGTGTGTGACTATTGTGTGTTATGATCAAATCGTTAATGGCATATATAAATAACCGTAATGACATTTTTCAGGACATGATGCAGTGCATTGCATACGCAACTGCAGATCAGTACCATTTACCAACACTCTGTCACGATCTCATAGCTAATGGCTTCAGTGAAATCAAAGAATTCCCAGAGGTCAGTTCATCTTCATCATGTTATGTTTCTGATCTGGCATAAAAGAATGCATTGCGTGCTTGTCTGAACACTTTTCTCTTATTTGTAGTAAATAAATGTTGTGGGTTTCAGACGCGTCTAACGTTTTGGTGATGGGAACAGATAATGCTGCAAAAACAAATGACAGTGGCACAATATTCTTCTTCAGGTATGTTGAATGATTTTTTGTCACTTGTATTTCTGGGTTTTGATTTCTGATTTGTAGTTATTTTTTGTGTTTACCCTTTTAGAGAAGGCTCAGTGGTATTCTGGAATGTTGAGGAGAAAACAGTAAGTATTAATATAACACACACTCAGTCTGAAGCAATGGCAGATGTTCTGATAGACAACTTTCAATTGGAAAATATTGAAAAGCTGTATTCATTTATTTTAATAAGGTTGGAAGCTGTATTAAAGGCAAATGTTGGTAAAACCCCTTAAAGTGATAGTTCACCCAAAAAGGAAAATTCTGTCATTAATTACATTAAGATCTTTTTGATCTGGGAGCTTTTGTTAGCCTAGAAATCTAGACGCACCCTAGCGGCAGCGAAAATTATTTCGCTGCCAGTGTGGTCTAGCAACTCTCCATAGGCTTTTGAGCTGGAAAAACCAAAAACTGGTCAGGCCAATCACATCGCCGGCGGGCTTAACACAATGACGGCACAGTTCATGACGTTCCGCGTGATTTCCATAGGTGATTTCCCTGTACTTGAAAACAATGAAGATGCAGCGGTCTTTCGAATCGGATTTGGCCGCGACTCTGGAGGACTTGGAGTTAAGAGAACGTCACTTAAGTCATTCTTAAAAAAGGAAGATGTGTTCGGAGTTTTGCCGACCTGATACGGCAAAAGTTTAATATATCAATAAGCTCCGCTGGTGGAAAAACGCATGGGACTCACTCATCCACAGCCGTTCGTTGCTCTGGTTGGTTGTAGCGTTATCCTATTGTGTGCAGAGGGATTTTGAAAGACAACCGTTTATCCCGCCCCTTGGATTGAGGTATGTCAATGGAGAGTTCCCAGACCTAACATCTTGATGTAGGTCTGGCATGCCAGGCTAAGCTTTTGTCCCTCCATTGGCAGCTACTCAACTGACACATTTACGCTTTAAAAAGTTCATAAAGACATTGTAAAACTAATCCATATGAATTGAGCGGTTTAGTCTAAATTTTCTGAAGAGAGTCAATAGCTTTATATGATAAACTGATGGAATTTAGGGTTTTATTCACATAAAAATATTGATCAGGGAACAAACATATATACTGTATTTATATTTAGATTCACGTGTTTTATTTATATATATATATATATATATATATATATATATATGTATATGTGTGTGTGTGTGTATGTGTGTCTGTCACGTGAATCTAAATCAGGTGTTTGGGAAATATTAAAAGGCTCTTTCACAAAATTAAAAATCCTGCCCTGCTCTATTTTATATTCAGGTAAAGGCAGTGATGCGGATACTGGAGCAACATGAAATTCAACCCTATGAAGTCGCTCTGATCCACTGGGAAAATGAAGAAATCAATTACACAGTAGGAGAGTCAGTCACAAATCTTTATTCTTAATGCAAAATGTGCAAAAACTGTTGAAATCATGTAATTCCTTGAAAGTTGACGATGGTACTACTTTAAGCTGTAGCCATACTTTTATTTTTGTTTTTTGTTCATGTTGTTTCAGGGGTCATTCAAAGCTCCATCATGGCATGTTCTTGTTTAACGGAGAGCTGGATTATGAGCAGGTTGTTCTGGAGAAGTTTGCATTTTCCAATGCTTTATCACTGTCAGGTGGGATTATGTTTGCGTTTTCACACATTTTTATCAAACTTTGTGTGACTAATTATATTTTGATGCTTACAATAAGTCATTGCTTTTAACTTCAGTAAAACTAGCGATATGGGAGGTTTCTCTCGACAACTTTGTCGAGTCCATCCAGTCAATTCCTGAGGTAGATCCACTTATGTACTCTTTCATAGGTAATACCAGCATTTGCTGCTTTTTGAAAGTTGAAATAGTTTTGTATATTGAATGTGAATGTTTTTCTGAAAATGCTAAATGTACTCCTATTTGAAATGAGGTCATTATAGCCATGAACCTTTCTAAACAGATGCTGAAGTCTGGACAACGAGTGAAACTGTCCCGGGCTGAAGTTATGCAGAAGATAGGGGAGCTCTTTTCCCTGAGGTCGGGATCCATACGCAGGACTTTATCTGGTTTATATTGTATATTAATCTACTGCTTTGTTTAATTCTCACAATATCGTTACACGTTTACAGGCACTGCATAAACCTCAGCTCTGACTTACTGATCACACCTGATTTCTACTGGGACAGAGAAGATCTCGAGCAGCTCTACGACAAGACCTGTCAGTTCCTCAATATTAACAGGAGAGTCAAGGTTAGTGAAAGTACTTGCTAAAATATGAATAGATTTGACATAAATATCCTGATTAAAGGATGGAATGATGCTGCATTGATCCTTATGTTTTGTAGGTTGTGAACGAGAAGTTACAGCACTGCACTGAGCTAACAGACCTGATGAGGAATCACCTCAGTGAGAAACACAGTCTCAGACTGGAGTGGATGATCGTCGTGCTGATCACCATTGAGGTTAGAAAACACTGAATGCTCACTTATTTAATATCACCCAGCCAGCTCACTTTCATAAAATATCAGTTTAAATAATAGACAGCTGCACTGTCCATTTTTTTAAATGTCTGCATCATAATATGTATATATGTTTTGCAAATGCTACGTAAACACATTTATTTTCTTCTCTCTGAAGGTGATGTTTGAACTCGCTCGTGTAATCTTCTGAGGACACACAGATAGTCTTACAAGAGGACTTTTTTTGTTTTTTAAACCAACAAATCATTTTGTTTTCTGTTAATTAAGTTGAAGTACTCATTGATGTCTTGTTATTCCTAATGTGAATTTGAGACCGGAAATAAAGGCTCATTTGGCCTCTGTTCTGTTTCCTTTTATAACCCCTGTGGACAAATGTACTCATTTTTAGAGAGATTTGATCTGAGATCTGATTTTTAGAGAGTTATTGGGTTTAATTCACTGTTGAATCTATGTCCTGAAATGACGTCTGCTGGAAAATCCAGATTTAGCTGACTGCAGTGTTTTGGAACATGTGGTTTTGAGGTGGTCATTAGCTAGTCAGCCATCTTGAAACAGCAGTTCATGGCATAGATTAAGCCAGGATTAGGCCTTAGTTCAATAAGGACATTTAAGTAGCTTTTATAAACACGCCTTAGAAAAACATAAACAAAACAATGGCACTGACCTATTTTAAGATGCCAGTGCAAGTTGCTTACAGTTAAAACAACTCAAATATGCATTTTAGTCTGGGACTAGGCTTAAGCCTTGTCTGTGAAACCAGGGGTAAATGTTTGTGCAAGATCATGCCTGACACTCGTGATTTTTTTAAAGTCGACATTTATGTGATGAAAGTCAAGTCTACATCGACTAGTCGCCAATGACTTCATTTATGAACAAATAAGCCTCGAGCTGAGACTTGAATTCGGTTGCCTTGTGCACAGCTATGGCATGTTGACACAGCAATTCTACATAACAGCTTATCTTTATCAGTTCTTTTGTCTTTGGTTCGTTACGTTTCTCACAGATTTTTGCTCGTTCCGTTTCTCACAGATTTTTGCTCGTTCTAAATCAGATTCAAATAAGTCACACAGTAAAGATTACTATTGTATTGATAAATCAGAACAGTGTTGACAATACATTTCTGTGCTACTGAATGATGTGTGTGTGAGCTACTATGTGTGTGTGTTACAATGCAGTATTGCATTAGTTTAGGACGGTGATTAACTTACGTGTACAATAAACTGTTTAAAAAGTGCATTCACCTGATCAATTTTGAGCATCCAAATAATCAAACATGTCTTGTGGTGCGCTCTCAGAGTATGCGTTTGTTTGTCATTTTAACGGTTGGAAACGGAGCGTAAAAGTGGATTTAAAAAATGTCTTATTCTGTTGCACCCTCTTATATCAACGACTAGTCGACTTAAAGCGTCATGACGGCATTAAAGTCGATTTTAGTCGACTAGTCTGTGCAACCCTGGTGCAACCCCTGCCGTGCACATTATTGTGAGCTTGGAGAGGGAATCTGTTGCAAAGATCAGCCCGACATCTGTTACTTCTCTTTATTCTTAAATAGGTGGTCTATTATCATCAACTTTATTTCAGACTCGGGATCAAAAAAAAAGAAGAAATGACAGGCCTACTGCACACAACATACAAAATACGAATATTGTTCACCAAATTTATTCAGATTCTAATCTCATCTGATTCTCATTCTCTAGAGGTTTTATTAGTTTATGACCATCTCCAGATGGAAAATCATCAGGAAAGTGACACTGATAGCCCTCCTCAGGAAATGCCTTTATATAAGCTTACTAAATATTTAAATAGCTCTGAAATGTGCACAAATCTTCAGATGCTGCCTTGTTGCCAATGGCGTGGAACTTGGTATCATAATAGGGTTGTACTTTCGTCATCTCTAATACTGCTAAAATTTCTCCACTGATATTTACTTCACAAAAAGCTGCGATAAACTTTCTAAAGTGGTCAAGCTGGTTTTTTGGAACATTGCAACACAGATAGGCCTGCATCATAAACTGGATTTTCCAGCAGGGTGTATTATATTTCAGACATTTATTCACCAGTTACTTGACTTCACTAGTTAATGCTGCTCAGACGTAACAGTTTACATGATGTGACGTCATGTGATGTTCTACTGCAGCTGACTGATGAGCCTCTTGTGATTGACAGCCGTTCGATCCGGCGCGCGCTCGTGTCATGTGATTCAAACTCTCCGGAAAACTGCAGCGGAGCACGACTGACTTGGCTCGTACTGTTTCAGCGAAGAAGCTTCCTCCGTTTTTCAGCCAACAAACCAAACTGAATAAGGCATTAGATTTCTTGAAAGAACGGTAAGTGACGCCTCAATGGTCTTATTTGAAACAAGTGTTTAATAAACCGGTTGTCGGCGTTTTTATCCTAGTTACGATTCAGAGCGCTATTGATTACTCACGGATCCTGTCTGAAAATGATTAATAATTTGACCGTTTTCTTCTTCACGTGGCTTTCGTTGTCGGAAAACGATAACGTTTTTAATCCCTCTGTTTATTTTGGCTCATTAATATGATTAACGTTATTTTATTGAGTACATTGCTCGAGCGCGTGTTTCCTACTTGTCCGAGGAAACTTTTGTACTCGGAATTCACCAACATGGGCGGGGCCTCAACAGTCAACACACACACCACACACACACACACAAACAAACAAACAAGTAGTAGCCTCAAAACTTCTGACAATTTAACATGTAAAATAGGACATTATGTAGTCCTCATAGGATGTTTTTACATTTAAATATATTTTGCAAGTGAGAAATGTCCGGACATGTAAGGTTAGAGAGAGAGAGATGTTTAGAGAGATTTTAAGTGCACACATACTAAAAGTAGTTTTGGTGACCAAAATGTAATAAAATATTTAATGAGGAGCAAGATAAATTGATTGATAAGGAAAAATCTTTTGAAATCCTGATGATTAAAAAAAAATGTAATGTGTTTAGGTGGAAAAAATGGACTTGGCACATCATGGTCTTGTGCTTCTGAAGCGTCTCAATGCTCAGAGAGAGTTTGGTTTCCTCTGTGACTGTACTGTGGCCATCGGGGATATACTTTTCAAAGCCCACAAAGCCGTTCTTGCTGCCTTCTCAAACTACTTCCGTATGCTGTTCATCCATCAAGACAGGTAACGTGAACTTGATTGCAAAAAAGTTCTAGTACATTAACTGCATTATTTCAGAGGAGACCTGGATTTAAATGACTCTTTCTGCTTCTCTTTTGTAGTGAATGTGTTCGACTGAAGCCTTCAGACATACAAGCAGATATCTTCAGCTACCTGCTTAACCTAATGTACACTGGGAAATTTACCACACAGCCCATTGACCCCCTTCGCCTTGAGCAGGGTGTAAAATTCCTGCATGCTTACCCCTTATTACAAGAGGCAAGTCTTCTTATGAATCCAGAGTCCCAGTATGTACCTTTGACAAACTCACTTTATGGTATTCAGATACCTGATCAGACATGCAGCCTACCCAAAATTAAATCCAAGGGGGATGATTATGCTAAAAACTGTGATATCGCCGGCCAAGAATTTTCTGATATGGATTATAGATCTCCACAACCTGTCGGCATAGAGTCACCCACCCGGAACCCTGCAGCCTCAGTCGTCCAACACCTCACATATGGCATAATGAGTAGAAGTGCTTCCTCCAGAAAGCATTACGGCTGCAATTATTGTGGAATCCGTTTTAACCTGAGGTCCAAGTTAAAGGAGCATCTACTTGTCCACACCAGCCAAGCAACTGAGCCACCACAGATGTCGTTCATGCAAAATGGTCACACTATTGAGCTCGAAGGTCAGGAAATGGAGGAGGAGCTTTTGCATGCTGACAGTGATGTTATTAGTGATACCGATCAACAGGTGTGGATGGAAGACACCCCACCGCCTTCTGAGATTGCTGATATAGACAACCTGGAGGGCACCGAGATGGGTCGTGAAATGAAACGCCGAAAATTTGAGTGTCCGACCTGTGCTCGCAAGTTTATTCAGAAGAGCCACTGGCGTGAACACATGTACATTCACACAGGAAAGCCGTATAAGTGCAGTGCTTGTGGAAAGAACTTTTGTAGAGCGAACCAAGCGTCTCGACATGTTTGTTTGAGTCAGGACGTAGATTCATACATTATGGTCAACAAACAGAGTTTGGTTCTGTGTGGTGGAGAAGACAACAGTCAGGTGGAAGCTCTCTTCCAGTCTTCAGAAAGACCCTATAAATGTAGCATGTGTGCAGCTCCTTTTGCAAGTCCTTCAGAGGTTCCCAAACATCAGTGTTTGCCTGAGAGTGAAGCTATACCATTGGCAGAAAATGTAATGGAGGAAAATCAAAATAAGGACTTAGAAACAACTACTCCTGAAGTGACCAGTCCTTCTTAAAAATGTCATTCTAAAGCAGTATTAGTTTCAGTGCCAATATTTAACTTTTTTTTTGTGTTTAAAGATCCACTGCATTTTTCTTTCATGCTTATTTTGTTTATTTTTCTGTTACTAAAATGTTGTTTGTGAATTTATTTGAAACAAATAAAATGCCAAAACTATATTTACTGTTTCCCCATCAAAAACAATTCTGAGTTGCTCCATCCTGTTTCAAAGTTAAAAAATAATCCAGCGTTTTATCGAGTTGTCTTATAAATCATAAGCCAAACATTGGTGAAGTATATTTTTTTATACAAACTTGAAATATAATTTGTATTAAACCATACATTTTGAAATGTCTCAAAATACAAGAACAATACCACACTCCTGTATTTAGTTGATTGTTAATATTACAACTTCTTCGAAGATGCATAGCCGGTATAGTCAGTCTGTACAGATGGTTTCAAACACTTCCTTCCTAATATATAAGAATAAGTTAAAATGTTGATATCAATACTGTAATGGCTTATTCTGTCAGGCCAGATGCTTTCAAACCCACATGATATAGCAATGCAGCTTTATAATATTAACAAAAATGCAAAATAGTTTAATGATCATATAGAGTACAGAGTGTATTGATCTTCATTATATGTAACATTTATAAATTTTAAGTGCTTTTAAGTAATTGCAACATTAGGTTGCGTGCTTTTGATGCTAACAATAATCACTTTCTTGAAATTGTCGTTTCTGTAAATTAAACATAATTTGTAACAATGGCAGATCGCAATATGGACAACAAAAATAAAGATTTTGACTTTGTAAAATATCTTTGTAAAACAAATTAACAATCTGTCATTTTCAGTTACAAATTAAGTGACTGATTCTGACCAAATATTGTCTAAATCTCTCTTTGATTGAACGTGATTGTAAAGTGTACATCATATTTAGAATGTCATAGAAATTCCTCCCAGAAGTCTAACGAGGCATATAATGGTTCAAAAATAAATGAACCTTTGACCTCTTTATTATTTAATTAGTACATATCTTAACACACCAGGCAACTGCATTTGCCTTCAACAATGACACTAATTTTCCTAAACTAAACATGCCAAACTTTCAAATCTATAGGATGTAATGCATGTGTACAAATGTTTTATATTTTATATAAAAACTTTTCATTTTAGATATGCAATACAACATGATATTATGTGTGATAAGCTTACTCTATTGTAAGAATCAGCATATAAATAATACATTGGCAAATATCATTAGTATGAATATGACAAAATAGCTGCTTTTCAAGGGTTTTATATGTTGACATTTTCTGTCAAAGAAAATAAAAAAAGTAGTGATTGATCTACTGAACAGCTAAACTTAATGGAATTTTAATGATGCAATTTTATTTCTCAGTGGTTTGGTCATTTCTTTGTTGTGAGAAATGTGAGTCCCTGGTGAGCACACATCCTTTTCCAAGTGTAAAAAGTTATTACCTTTCCTTGTTAAATTTCCACCTGAAATCATAAAATAATTGTTATTAATTTCAAAGAAAAAAAATGACTGGCAACCAAATGCAACATAATGAAATCACTTACTAGCTCATTAAAATCTTTCATTTGGTGTAGCATGCAACTCTCAAATTGCAGGATCAGATGCTGGTTTAGCAGCCGTATCTAGGAGTGTACCATCTGTGTGTGTCACTAGACCCTGGGAATCTCCAATATCATCTACAGCATCCTCCCACACATCATCCTCCACCTCTGATTGAGGCTCTGTTGAAGTAACAGGCTCATGCTGCAAGGAACCCTTGGCAATTTCTTCAGGTAAAATTGGTGTCTTTACCTCTTTTGCTGCCACAAGTGGTGGTTCAACATCTTCAGACACAACTGAAGGCTCTGCCTTTGCTTCTTTTTTCCCCTGTTCAACCACCTGCAACATTGCTTCCTTTACCTCTGGTGTCACAACAAAAAGCCCTGCAGCTGCTACCCCTACAACTGGGCCAATATCTGGTGTCACCATCACAGGGTCTAAAGCAGATGTCTGTGTTGCTGGTGTTTCTTCAACAGTAGTCACAGGAGGTGTCTCTATCGGAGTCACAACTGGTGTCGCTTTTACGAAAGGCACGACTGGAGTTGTTGGTGTCTGTACTATCTGCTCTACAACCGGTGTCTGCACGGCTGGGGTCACAGCAGGTGCTTCTGCTACTGGAACTACAGGCACTGGTGTCTCTGCCATGGACACTGTTGGCTTTACTGCTAGAGTTTCTACTATTGGGCTCACAACTGATGTTTCTGCTGCTGCAGTCACTGCTGGTTGAACTACTGGAGGTGCAGCTTCTTTTACAGTCATTGAAACAAGAGCTGGTGTCTGTACCACCGGGATCGTAACTGGTCTCTCTACTACTGTAATTGCAGTGGATGCTCCTACTATAGTTTCTTGTGCTAGGCTCACAACTGGCATTTCTGCTATTGGGGTCACAGTTGATGTAATCATCACTGGGGTCTCAACTGGTGTCTCTGCCAGTGCAACTGAAGTTGGTATTACTACAGGAGTTTCAACTACTGGGATCACAGCTGACGTTTCTGCTGCTGCAGTTCCTGCTGGTGTAACTGGAGTTGCTGCTTCTGTTACAATTACTGAAATCTGAGCTGGTATATCTACCACTAGTGATGTCTCTGCCACTGCAATCGAAGATTCTGCTACTGGAACTACAGGCACTGGTGTCTCTGCCACAGACACTGTTGGCTTTACTGCTAGAGTTTCTACTATTGGGCTCACAACTGATGTTTCTGCTGCTGCAGTCACTGCTGGTTGAACTACTGGAGGTGCAGCTTCTTTTACAGTCCCTGAAACCAGAGCTGGTGTCTGTACCAGCGGGATCGTAACTGGTCTCTCTACTACCGTAATTACAGTGGATACTCCTACTATAGTTTCTTGTGCTAGGCTCACAACTGGCCTTTCTGCTATTGGGGTCACAGTTGATGTAATCATCACTGGGGTCTCAACTGGTGTCTCTGCCAGTGCAACTGAAGTTGGTATTACTACAGGATTTTCAACTTCTGGGATCACAGCTGATGTTTCTGCTGCTGAAGTTCCTGCTGGTGTAACTGGAGTTGCTGCTTCTGTTAAGATTACTGAAATCTGAGCTGGTATTTCTACCACTAGTGATGTCTCTGCCACTGCAATCGAAGCTTCTGCTACTGGAACTACAGACACTGGTGTCTCTGCCACAGACACTGTTGGCTTTACTGCTAGAGTTTCTGCTATTGGGCTCACAACTGATGTTTCTGCTGCTGCAGTCACTGCTGGTTGAACTACTGGAGGTGCAGCTTCTTTTACAGTTACTGAAACCAAAGATGGTGTCTGTACCACCGGGATCGTAACTGGTCTCTCTACTACTGTGGATGCTCCTACTATAGTTTCTTGTACTAGGCTCACAACTGGCCTTTCTGCTATTGGAGTCATAGTTGATGTTATCATCACTGGGGTCACAACTGGTGTTTCTGCCAGTGCAACTGAAGTTGGTTTTTCTACAGGAGTTTTAACTACTGGGATCACAGCTGATTTTTCTGCTGCTGAAGTTCCTGCTGGTGTAACTGGAGTTGCTGCTTCTGTTACAATTACTGAAATCTGAGCTGGTATATCTACCACTAGTGATGTCTCTGCCACTGCAATCGAAGACACAGCTGGAGTATCTACTACTAGGGTCACATTTTGTTCTGATGCTACAAGAGTTACAGTTGATGTAGCTACTACAGAAGATACAGTCTCTGGTACTGTCTCAGGGATTATAGCTGGTATCTCAACGACTGGTGTCTGTGTCACTGCAGCTACAGTTGGTTTTACTGATGTGATGGAACCCACAGGAGTTTTGATTACTTGGCTCACTGTTGTTTCTGCAAATGGAGTCACATCTAGTGTAACTTCATCTGGAGGTACAGTTTCTGTCATTGGTGTCTCTGCCACAGCTGTTACAGCTAATGACATTATTACTGGGCCTAAAGTTTGTGACTGTACTGCTGGGATCTCTACTACAGGTGGCATATTTGTTTTCTCTATCACAGCTGCCACTAGAACTGGAGTTGATTTTACAGCTGTGAAAGAAACTGGTGTTTCTACATCTGTGCTCACAACTGCTGCTTCTGCTACTGTAGTCACAACTGCTGAGCTGAATACTGAAGATGCAGCCGCTGTCACTAGCACTGAACCAAGATCTGGTGTTGCTACCACTGGAATCACATTCTGTATGTCTACTACTGGGGCCACAGCAGTCCTCACAATCACTGATTCAACATTTGGTGTTTCTGCTGCTACAGTCACAACTGGTGTGTATTCCACTGGTGTTACAACCATTGACTCTTTGCCTAGAGTCACAAATTGTGTTACTTCATCTATAGGTGTAGCTGGTGTCACTACCACAGAAATAACAGTAGGCATTTCCTCCACTTGTTCTTTGATCATTGCTGTCAACACTGACGTGTCACTGTCTATGTTTTGATTCTGTGGAGTTACAACAGAATTGAGAGTATCAGTCGTCTTTGCCATAGATGTAACCACTGGCGTTTCTACTTCAAGTTCTGTAACCACTGATGTGACAATAGGTTTCTCCACTTCCAGCTCAGTTACAACCGCTGTCTCTACTTTAACTTCTGTTACCACTGGCATTTCAACCTTCGGTTCTGTCACTTCAAGTGTTGCAGCTCTGAGTTCACTCACTACTTGTGTTTGTATCTCAGAGACAGAAATGTCTGGCATTTCTGCTGTAACTTCAGAGCTCAATGGTGGTACCTGTGCTATAGGCGTTGCTTCCGTTACTGCAGGAATTTCATTTTTAATTTCTGCCTTGTCTAACTGTAACTCATTTAACTCATTTAACTGTGCTAGCACTGTGGTTGCAGCCAGTTCAATCACAGTCTGCCCTGAGTCATACCTTTCTGGATCTGATTTGGGAGCAACAGCCATCGTAACATTTTCTTCTGGAACTTCTGTTTCTTTCATTAATGTTGATGTCATTGCTGATGCCTGGCTACCATCTATTGCTTCAGCATGAACTACAGTAATTTCAGATGCATCGCCCTCTTGTTCTGTTGCCTTTGGTAGCTCTGATATTGTGAGTGCCTGTGCTACTGGTTCAACCACTGTAAGTTTCTCTTTCCCTGACTGTATTGTTGTATTCTCAATAATGGCAACCATCTCTAAAACTTTACCAGTCTTAATATTCTCAGTTGTCACTGGTTGTTCATTCTCTTTGGACGGTTCTGGACTATGTTTGGTGTCTTCACAGCATTCCTCTGTTTGAGGACCCACTATTTCTATTGCTTCTATTGCAGGTATTGCTTCCTCTGGCAATGCTGTCTCTAAAGGTGTCAGTATGACTTCACAACTAGTTTCGAGCTCTGCTGGTGTTTCTGTGTGCTCAGATAAATCTTTTGAAAACCTAGGAACAACTGTGTTTTCTCTAATTTCATGAACCGTCTCTCTGTTTTCAGTATCTGTATCAATAGTTATTTCAGGAGATTCATCAGTAGTATTTGTATGAGCAGAAACATATTGATTGTCTGTTTCATTGCTTTCAGTATTTGCTAAAAGTTGCCCTTCTTTTACAGCAAGTCCCTCTACCTCTTTCACAAACATCCTGTCCATTCTGTCACTTGCACTGTGATCCACTTTGTTATTATCCATATCTGTATCAATGTCTTCTTTATTGATCTCTTCAGCCTGCTCAACTAATACGGATTCTGGAAGTGACACCTCCTTGGCTGGCATCTGTTCTCTGGCTAATGATTCATCTACAGCTTCTGCAATGTTTTCAGACATTTTCTCACTGATGTCCTCTACAGTCACTGCTGAATCACCTGCTAAAAAGACTGCATCTTTTGCGCCAACTTGTATTTCACAGACATCAACTTGTATTGAAACAACTTCTACTTCTAAATTGTCTTCTAACTCCAGTGTATCTGCCACTATGTGATCTGAACTTAGAATACTCTCTTTGCTTTCCAGACACTCCTCCACTGAGGCAATCATTTCAATTTCTTCCTCAGGGACATCTGAGGCTTTACTTGTTGTAGTGTCAGAAATGTTGTCTACAACGCCATGTGTCAAAGTGTCAACTACTTCAGTGAGTGCAGCTTGCTCAAACTCAGCAGGTGACAATTCAACATCTAGCTTCAGCTCCTTTTCAGGTTTAGCAGCTAATGGTTGTTCATACACATGTTCCTCTAACTCTGGATACAATGGACACTCTGTTTGAGGACTATGTGTGTAGTCTGACATAACCTGGTCCAGCCCAGCTTCACTTTGCATTGTATCAATCATTTGTCCAAGTGCAGTACCAGTTGTACATTCCTTTGTTTTGCCCTCCATATGAGTCTCCTCTGATTCTTCCACTAAAGGCTCTGCTAATAATTTAATGACTTGCTCTACGTCCAGCTGAGTTTCAGTGGCAGATTCTTCTTCATTCACAATTATTTCCTGATACTCAGTCTTCACATCCTTGATTTCAGCTTCATAGACCTCATCTGTCTCATGTCCTGCAGCTTCAGGTTCAGCTGTACAGTTATCAGAAACTAATTCAGTTGGGACAGCATCGCTCACTTCAGGTATTGCCTCCACTATGTGTGCAGAGAGATGCTCTTCAACAGACTCTATTTCTTGAGATAATAGACCTGTACATATTGCTGTTGCCTCTGTTTTCTTATGTGCAACCGAAACCTTTGTTTCCTCTGGTGTGTATGACTGTACAATATAAGGTGAACATGACATGGCCAGAGATTCTTGTCTTTCATCTTTTGTAGTTACTGATTGAACACTTTGAGTCATGCAAATAGATTGAATAGCTTCCTGTAGGATCACATCTGATGTTTGTACACCATATTCAGCCGACACTGGAGTAACATGTCCAGATGTCCAGGGTGATTCAGTTAGTTGCGAGACTGCCGAGACCATTTCAGTAGTGTCATCCCCAATGAATTGTTCACTTGCTGGTTCTGGGGCAGTGACCGCATCAGCTGTCAACTCAACAATGTCCTCAGATAAGGTGTCATCCTGTGTAGTCCACTCAGCAGATGATACTGGTGTTACAATGCTTTCTTCAATGATGCCTTCCTCTGGTATATCACTGAGTTGTTGATGTTTACTCACAAAGTCTGTGAGTTCTTCAAAGTCCTCTGATAGACCATGTATGACTGTTGGTCCAGTGTTACTTGAAATCTTAGCTGCAATTTTGGGCACTAAGTCATTGGATGTGTCCTTTTCTAACACTTGTAATGTCATCTCTGGCTTCTCATGTTCTATTGTTATTTCAACTCGTTGTTCATTCACCTCCTTCAGACTCTCAGGCTCAATTATTTCATACTCAGACAGGGGAATGATAGCTGGGGTTTCATCATCTTCATCACCTGTTTCACTATCCTTAGCAGCGTCATCGGAGGACGATTGTTCTTGCCTTGCTTCAGATTTTCTTTTTTTATGCCCAGGAATAAGTTTCTTCATAGACAATGAATCATCTTTGTTCATCTCACTGTCTGAAGGTATCTGCTCAGGGGTACTATCACCAGTTCTGACCTTTCTCTTTGGGGTGACCATTTTTTTAAACATTTTCCATGTGGATCCCATTTCTCCCTCTGCAGGACTTCCTGTTTGTTCATTAGATGATGTGAGATGATCATAATCACCCTCAAAGGAACTTCCAAGTGGAGAGTCAGTTGTTTTCTCATTTTCTTCTCCTTTGTCTGCCGTTTCATCCTCATTTGTTTTTCTAGCCCTTTTTTTAGAAGAGCCACCACAAATCAGTGCCTCCCAGGAAACGGTGGTGTCAGATTTCTTTTTGGACTCTTCAGGGCTAACATCAGCAACCAGCTCCTCTTCAGCAGGTTTTGGTTCCCCATTCACTGGTTCCTCCACTTTCCCTTGCTCTGTCAATTCCAAGAATGGCTTTGGCTGTTCAGAGACTTGTTCCTCTGCCTCGGTCACCTTTTCTGCAGCTTTACTTTCTCTCTGCTTTCTTGTGGAAAATTTTCTAAAAAGTCTTTTAAGTGGACTTCCTTCTACCTTATCTTTCTCTAGAAAATTCAGATGTTCTCCTTCAGGTAACAACGTGTCATCTGCTTTCTCCACTTTTTCTTCCTCTGATAAAATGTAAGGGATATCAAGGCACATGCATTTACTGTCCTCACGTTCAGCCTCCTCTGTATCAATTTTCTCAATTCTTTTGAGTTCCTCTTCCTTACTCTCTTTCTGTATTTCCTCTTCTTTCTTTCTTTTTCTTAAACTGGCAAAGATACCCTGTGTAAAGAATTGCTTGATTGGTGACATTTGTTCCTCTGGATCAGGACTTTCTTTTGCCATTTCTTTATCAGGTGTGTCCTTCACATGATGTTCCACTAACTTTATGTCCGGATCCAGCTCTGTTTCATTGTCTGTTTGTTGAGAGGGTTCTGCTGCATCAGGCTGGAAAAACACCTCACTTTTGTGAGTCTCGTCAGTCGTGTTTTCATTTGCTGCCACTGCACTGTTCTCTTGAGTGTCATTGGAGTCCTCCGAGGGACTTGCAACTCTTTCTTCTTGCTCATTTGCTTCAGTCTTTTCACATGTGTCTTTTTTTAGGGTAAACTTAAATCCAACAAATCTGAAGATTTTTTTGAAGCCAACTTCATTGATATCATCCACTTGGTTGACCTCCTTAGGTTCTTCACCATCTGCATTGACCATCTCTGTGCTCTCATTCTTAATGTTTGGTTGAAGAGCATCCATTTCCTGAAGGTCTTCAGTTGTTTCTGTGCCATCTTCTTTCAGAGTGACAAACCCTGAGCCAACTAACAAAAAATAAATAAATAAAGTTCAAGAAAGTTAAGTATGCTGTGTGTGTGTGTGTGTGTGTGTGTGTGTGTGTGTGTGTGTGTGTGTGTGTGTGTGTGTGTGTGTGTGTGTGTGTGTGTGTGTGTGTGTGTGTGTGTGTGTGTGTGTGTGTGTGTGTGTGTGTGTGTGTGTGTGTGTGTGTGTGTGTGTGTGTGTAAAATATTTGTGCTTGGATATTTACTACTATATAGCTCTGTTTTCATGGAAACAATGAGGGAGAATAGCAATAACATAGTACCACCTACCATCTGCAAGTACTCTCTCCTCAAAGTGACCATTTAATTCATCTGCATGGCTCCTTGTCTTTACATTCAAATTGGAGATCTGTCCATTTTTCTGTAACAACTAAGCAAAAGACAAATTAAGGAGTGACCAACAAGGTAAACAAGGGATTAGCTATCTGTCCTTATAATTCACAAAGGAACAATAAATAATGTTAATTAGAATTGTACAAACATTACACAAACTAAAATAATACAAAATTATGCTATAAAATGTATTAATGTCTATTGTCTCAAAGTATATAGTAAGATAATGAATAATGAACAAAAACATCCTCAAAAGGTTATGGTTAAAATCAGTTGGCTCAGTCAGGCCAAAAAAATTAAAGAAATAAAAATAGTTTATTTTAAAAGTATGGTGACAGATTGAAGTTAAGAAGTTCCCCAAACATTTTTCAAAGGTTATCAGATTATAATTTGACTACATTTGCTTAATGTCAACCACCTAATCACAATGTAGTTTGAAGGAGAGGTCACTTGGGATAACTAACAAAACAAAATAAATGAACACATTCATGGAATCCGAGTAGCTCTCCTTTGACTAAAAGCCATCTCACAGACTTCCTGTTAAACCATGGCTGACCTCATCATGTTTAACATGGAAAATCAATGCACCCAGTACAGTCAGGAAAAATTCCATCAATCCTTTGGGAATGAGAGCACTACACATATCTCTATCCATTAATTGTGCACACATTATACAAAACAACAGCGACAAACCCAAACAGAGTTGAGATATGTTGAAATAAACCCCCTTTCAAAAAACAAAACGAAATAGCATTTTAAATTCTTAACCTACACATTAAATACAATACAATACAATATGTCTACTCCTCTCATGCCAC
The DNA here is from genome assembly GCA_036326025.1 of Chrosomus eos. Taxonomy (NCBI): domain Eukaryota; kingdom Metazoa; phylum Chordata; class Actinopteri; order Cypriniformes; family Leuciscidae; genus Chrosomus; species Chrosomus eos. The sequence goes on from CM070832.1 coordinate 28,899,130, forward strand.
AAGATGATAGATTACTCCTCAATGTCTTTCTTGAAAGTTAAGAACCAGCCAAAATACAGAAAATGTTCCATAGAATTTTCTGTGAATTCACCACAGAGGTTTTAAATCAATATTTATGATTTTATCATAAAATTAATGCAAATCTCAATAATGTTCTCTCTTAAAAACTAAGATAAACAATCTAATCTGAACTACCATGACCTAATGCAAATTTTGTTCACTAAAGTGTATTAATATAACTTAATTCAGAGGGCTACATCTGAAAATCTGAGCTGCTTCCCCGTAAGAAAGATTATTTTATATTCAGTGTGTGTGTGTGTGTGTGTGTGTGTGTGTGTGTGTGTGTGTGTGTGTGTGTGTGTGTGTGTGTGTGTGTGTGTGTGTGTGTGTGTGTGTGTGTGAGTATACTAAATACATATGCTATCAGATGTTTTTATTTCTAAACAGCAATGAGATTGAGTTTAAATGGAGATTTTAGCTTTAGTCTCAAAATTTTCTTAAGAGAAAAGCAATGTCACGTCTACTCTACAGTTTCAGAATAGATGTCAACAATGTCTCAAACTGTGCTCAAATTTGCCAAAACACCTAAATCTACAATAAAAACTCATAAATTAAGTCACATTTCTCATGACTAAATGAACTGCTATCCCCATTAATTTTATGACTCTATACATTTACTGTCAACAAATGTCTAATTTGAGTGTATTTGATGATGGAGAAACAAGGATAAAACATAGCTGAGAAATCTCTTCTCCCGAGCTAAAAGAGAGCAACCACTGAGCAATAATTTGATCCTCTGTCTACCTATCAAACATTCTTAACATCATATGTTCTGCATTACCTCAAAAATGCTATCTAGGTAGGCAGCTCGCTATGTTTTGAGATGCAGCCCGTGCGTGTCCTTAGATTCAGAGATCGTGCCTTTGAAATTTTGTGGAGCATTTCTCTGGACACAGGAGACTGTTTTCATGTATTCTACCTTGTCATCGGCACTGCCGTCACCCTGAGCCTCGCTCGCTGCTGCAGTGACTGCGAGTTCCTCCGCCTCGTCCTCCTCGCCTCTGCTGCTGGATGATGCCGTAGCTCCCATTTCACAATCCTTCTCTCCTTCTCTTCGCTTTCTTCCCTTTCGCACAATGTAACTGCAAAGCGAAAGGGAGGATATCCAAAGATGAGTGCTGAGCGGTGGTCGGACTCAGAAGTGATGCAGTTTGGCTCGATACAAACTCTTTTAGGACGCATCCTTCCTGCATCACATGAACACACTGGCACGCCTCGACGGATCAATGGAGAGAGAACGAGAGTCCTGGGATGACCGAGGGACAATCACTTACAATGAATGAATGTATTTTTTACCTCGTAATTTTGCTTCTCTTTCTTCTCGCGTGTTTTTATGTATTCAATTATTGCATTAAGGCGAACTAAAAGCTTGTAAATAGGCTAAAAGCTTTTAGTTAATTTATTTTTTTAGTAATTTTTTTTAAAATAAGACAATCATTAAGTTAATTTCAAAGTTGAAAAAAAGTAGTTCTCATGTGACCCTTTGAGAGAGAAAAAAACTTCCTACAAATGTTTTTTTTGTGTCTGTGTGTGATATATTTGTTTTTAAAGCAATTAAACTGCCTATAAATATTTTAATGTCAATGTCTTAATATTGAATCCAATTATGTAGGCTAATTAATAAGAGAATTAAAGCAAGGATAGCTCAAGCCAGAAATTCAATTCACATGGCCCACTCATTCATAAATGAAATGGTGAAAAGTAGGCTATGTGGACACTCCCTAATTATCAAGTTTGTCTATTCCAGTGATCCCAGTGAAACACATATTAATGCTACATTGCTACAATATAATTATATGCTTCTGATTTTGTTGTAATTTTCTGTTGTGAATGACAATGAGTGAATGACAAAGTTAGGTCCATGTAGAAATTAGGGCTGTAATGTTTCAAATTACTCATGGTTCAGTTGGGTGCGGTTTGGAATGTGCTGTGTTCAGGCGATACAGGACTACTGTCAATATATATATATATATATATATATATTATATATATATATATATATATATATATATATATATATATATATATATATAATAAAAAAGCATCTATTCATAAGCTATATCTAGTCACCATGCAAATAATCATTTTCCTCTCTATTTCTCTGTCTTTCACTTTTTCATGTTTACTTTATCGAAATCAAGATTTTCTTTGATTCTATAACTTCTCCTATTAATTATTTGTAGGACCGGTAATTGGTTGTCCATCTGCTTTTCTGCTTGTTTGATTGTTATAATAAGCAGATTGCTTGTCTCTTTTTTTATCAACTGTTTGTATTATTTTGTGAAGCGACCTTGGGGACATATCTTAATGCTATACATCATATAATGGCAGTAATAGAAATGCTTTATATTGCAGTATAGGAACTAACTGGCCTGCACAGCTCAGACCTGAACCCTGCTGAACACCTTCAGGATCATTTGAAACTGCAAGTCAAGTCCCTTAATTTATGCTTTTGAGTCTAATTGGGATTAAATCCCTGCATCCAGTAGAGAAGTATGATGGTTGAAAACAACATGGTGCTGAGCTGCTTTCCATCAGCAGAGTCCGGACAGCTTGTAAAATTGATGGAGCACCATGTATAGGGAACATCTACAACAGAAAAACCCTTTTCTGAATCCTGAGAATGGAAGCTTGGGAGAAAGTTATTTCAGTAATCCCAAACACAAGGTAAAATAAACATTGGTGTGGCTCAAAAACAATGAAGGTGTATGTCTTACAAAAGCCCAGCCAAAGTCCTGATCCCAATCTAATTGTAAATCCATGCAGCACTATATACGGATCTAGGAATTATAACTCAATGAAATGAGAAAATTAACCCTTGTGCATTGTTCAAATTCACTACCCTTTCGTTATGTTAGTGGCTGAAAAAAGCCACTACTTTAAACTGCTGTAAAAATGTATCAGATAAATATTTCTTTCAAATTTTTTTGCATACATCTATTAATCCACCTCAGTCCTGATCAAAACTACTAATTTTTTAAAAAAACATTCTGGATTTTAACACTTTAATTGCCAAATTCATAAATGATGTCACTGATTTGGGGGTGAAAAAAACACAAAACAATTGATTTTCAATATAAAATATGATTGTGGACTGGATTTTTTTTAACTTTTTATCACAGTCTTGGACATGTCAAAGATTAGAAACAACATTGGTTTTGAGGCATTGTTAGTTTTTGTGCAGCAACAGATTTTAACTTTTTCTCCCTCATTTACTGTTCGTGGCTGTTTTTGCCCCATTGACTTCCATTATAACCACATTTTTTGATTGCAAAGCCATGACAACATATAATCATGCATTTTTGATTGTTGGTGGTTTTTCCTGTTGGGAAGAGGTCAAATTTGTAATTTTTACTGTTAATAACCAGGTGGCACCATTAACCCTTTATAGGCCTGTGCAAAAATAAAGCTTAGTTTCTGGCTTTTACATGGAGTGTAAAGCATGGCTTTTGCATGATTATGAAGTATAATAGCATATTAAAGTGTGTGTGTGTGTGTGTGTGTGTGTGTGTGTGTGTGTGTGTGTGTGTGTGTGTGTGTGTGTGTGTGTGTGTGTGTGTGTGTGTGTGTGTGTGTGTGTGTGTGTGTGTGTGTGTGTGTGTGTGTGAGTGTCAGTGAGTGTCAGTGTGAGAGAGAGTGTGAGAACTCACCTTGATGCGTCTGAGAAAATCAAAACATGCACCTCAGCTCTCAGAACTACATAGAGTAAACAAAAACAAAGTAAGTCTAAGTGGCATTTGCTGCCTTTTGATGGTGAGAAATGCAGACTAAACAAAAACAAAGCAAGTGGATTTAAACACTTGCATTCAAGCCTGCTGGACTGGTCATTTGTCAGTTGATGGTGAGAGGAGCAGCATCATGAGTAAGCGCTTGACTTGTAGTGAAGTTTTAGACATAATTATGCAGCCTGACCCCTCCAGCGAGCTGCAGGATGAGATATTGTCTTCTCCCTCTGACACCACAGACTCAGGAGAGTCAGATCCTGATTTGGATGTGGCGCCCTCATCATCCTCTCTAGATTCCACTGAAGGTGAGGAGGATTCTGTGGATCCTGGATCTGGGTGGATTGGGAAAAACGGCGAGGTGTGGTATTCCACCAACATGGAGACAACACCCTTTCTACAGCCTGCCAGAGGCGTGACTCCAGGGCCGACGCGCTATGCCATCGCAAGGGTCCAGAGTGTGGATTCTGGCTGTGTTCAATCTGTTTTTTACGGAGGAAATGATTGACCTCATTGTCAGCATGACCAACCTCCATGGACGCCGCACTATGAGAAACTGGACCGTTGTGGACTCCACAGATCTCCATGCCTATATGGGGCTACTGATTTTGGCCGGCGTGTACAGGTCCAGAGGGGAGTCCACACGTTGCCTGTGGGATGATCGCAGTGGTCGTGCGATTTTTAGAGCCACCATGGCCCTCTCAAGATTCCATGAAATAAGCAGAGCACTCACACACACACACACACGCACACTTTAATATGCTATTATACTTCATAATCATGCAAAAGCCATGCTTTACACTCCATGTAAAAGCCAGAAACTAAGCTTTATTTTTGCACAGGCCTATAAAGGGTTAATGGTGCCACCTGGTTATCAACAGTAAAAATTATAAATTTGACCTCTTCCCAACAGGGAAAACCACCAACAATCAAAAATGCATGATTAATGTTGTCATGGCTTTGCAATCAAAAAATGTGGTTATAATGGAAGTCAATGGGGCAAAAACAGCCACGAACAGTAAATGAGGGAGAAAAAGTTAAAATCTGTTGCTGCACAAAAACTAACAATGCCTCAAAACCAATTTGTTTCTAATCTTTGACATGTCCAAGACTGTGATAAAAGGTAAAAAAAAATCCAGTCTACAATTACATTTTATATTGAAAATAAGTCATTTTGTGTTGTTTTTGTCCCAAATCAGTGACATCATTTCTGAATTTGGCAATTAAAGAGTTAAAATTTATGCAAAAATTTTTTTAAAAAAATGATCTGATACATTTTTACAGCAGTTTAAAGTAGTGGCTTTTTTCAGCCACTAACATAACGAAAGGGTAGTGAATTTGCCCACAGTGTACTGTTGAGTTTTTGAAAAATTTCAAAGCATTTTCCCAAAATATGTGTTAAAATAAGATTTGTCACCAAAAATCATTCCATTTGCTGAAACACAGAAAAAGTTATGGACAAATTAAGACTCAAAAATACCCCATAGTGGCTGAAAAAAGCCACAACAGCACATAAGGGTTAAATAAAGGTCTCCAAACATTGTATTTTGTCTGAATTAAAATTTTTGTACATATTTTTGTATATATATGATCAATAATTCATGGCAACATATGTTTTTACATTACTTTAACTTTAAAATAAATTCAACAATTTAAACTTTTTTTATAGTTATATGAAATTCAACTGTATTTTCCAAGTCATTTGAATTTAATATAATTTAAGGTGAAAGCATCCAGCAATCCATCAGAAAGCAATGCTTTTTGTGAACGCAAATCACATAAAAATTGAGTTATGTGCTAAACTGAGTTTAACCTTTATCAGAATATATCTGTTTTCATAGAGAAGATATTATGTATTTTTATGTACTATGCACAAGGATGACAGAAATGATTAAGAATTATCATTATTACCTCAGCTAGTGTGTGAAATGTAGGCACAGTAAAATAAGATTCTGTGTTCTGATGTGGTCAAACAGGGTTGGAATAACTTACAGCTATTGTAAATGGATTATGTAATAGTAAGAGAAAAGCCTGTTAATTTGGGAGCAATGGAAGTAAAGATAAAAATAATAGATTTTCCAGCCATTTTAGGCAGCACATACCCAAAAGCGATAAAGCGGAAAGTCTGTGCAGAGGGTGAATTAAAATCAACTGACTGGTCAAATGTTATTCCGAGGAGGAACAGTCTTTATCATAATGCAATTTGAGATTAAACGAGGCCATGTGAACTCAAACATCACGAGTGTGACAAACAACCCCACATAAAACACTCTGCAATGGTTCTCTATGTTCTGGATCTCCCAAAAGATTTCCCTCTGAAGGCATGTTCATTAATTTCAAAGGAAAGTTTGACCTTTTACGAAAGTAGGATAAATTTCCTAAAGGAAAGACCCAAAAGACCTCTGTTGTTTAGCACCATAACATGAATTTTTGCAACTTTTAAAAGAGTAGGTCCCACAAAAAGCATTTACTTGTGTAATTTTGAAACCCATCTGAGCATCACAAAAGGATAACATTTATGATGCTCTTTTTTTTCCAACATAGGCTGTCAAGCTCCAAAAAGGACAGGAAAAGTTTCATAACAAAGTTCATGTTGCACACATCCAAAAACCTGGCACAGTCACAAAGCACATGAGAAACAATGGTGTGTGGCGTCATGTCATTATACATCAGGTTCATATGTACTTTTATGCATTAATGCAAAGAGACATTACACCTCATGGTATGCATTTTATCAGTTCATGCATTTCTTCAAAACACACAAGGGTATATACATTATGTAAATATTTTCATGTTTGAGCGAAATACTCAAACACACAAGAATGAACCTCATTGGTTCTTGCTGAAGCTCAAACGTGCTGCGTAATATGAGAATGAACCTCATTGGTTCTTGCTGAAGCTCAAACATGCTGCGTAATATGAGAATGAACCTCATTGGTTCTTGCTGAAGCTCAAAAGTGCTGCGTAACGCGAGAATGAACCTCATTGGTTCTTGTGGAGCCTCATTGTTTCTCTCACGTCAAGCGAAACTGTTTGAGCTTCTGTTTACCACAACTGTGTGTGAGTTAATTAATGTTTATATGTGAATAAAAGCCTGAATTTAATCTGTTTATCACATAAAGCCACAGCACAAGCACCCTGTAGCCCAAGACTGGTTGCCCACTGAAGCTAAGCAGGGCTGAGCCTGGTTAGTACCTGGATGGGAGACCTTCTGAGAAAACCAGGTTGCTGCTGGAAGAGGTGTTAGTGAGGCCAGCAGGGGGTGCTATCCCTGTGGTTTGTGTGGGTCCTAACACCCCAGTATAGTGATGCGGACACTATACTAGCACCGTCCTTCGGATAAGACGTTAATTTTGCCCAGTGGCCTCTGTCCATCATGGCCTAATCATCCCCATATACTGATTGGCTTCATCACTGTCTCCTCTCCACCAGTACGCTGGTGTGTGGTGAGCGTTCTGGCGCAATATGGCTGCCGTCGCATCATCCAAGTGGATGCTGCACATTGGTGGTGGTTGAGGAGATCCCCCCCCTTCTATGTAAAGCGCTTTGAGTTTCCAGAAAAGCGCTATATAAATGTAATGAAAAAAAATGAATTATAAAGCGATCGTGTCTCTTCAGAAAATTTGGACTAAACCACTTAATTCATATGGATTAGTTTTACAGTCTCTTTATGAACCGATTGAAGCATCTGTGGTATTTGCATAGATGTAAATGGAGGGACAAAAAAGTCTCAGGTTTCATTAAAAATATCTTCATTTGTGATGAACGAAAGTCTTACGGTAATGACATGAAGGTGAGTAATTAATGAAAGAATTTTCATTTTTGGGTGAACTATCCCTTGAACAGCACTGGGTCATAAAACAAAATTTGCTGTGATGCCTTCTGTTTTTACTTCTGTTATTTAAAGAGAAATTGTGATCAATCCCAAACACAAAATGCAACCTATTTGAGATGCTCAAGTGGGCCGCACATAACAAGATTGTTTTAACCAGCAGTGTGAGTTTGAGGTGGGACTCAAACAGGGACATAGCAACATAATGAACATCAACATGAATTACTGTTGGGCCTGAAGACCAAGATAATGCATAAATCAGAAAACTAACACATCAAGGGCAGAATAAATGTTTATCTGCAAGCTCATTTTCTGGTGCATAAATGCTATGGATCAGTCTTTGGTCATATTTTGGAGAGAATTACAATGTCGGTGCATCGAACCCAAAGGTATTGAACCCAAATCTCACAGGAAACTTGTGTCTTTCTACAGAGCAGGAAGTGACAGTCCTGTTCAAGCTGTTCAATAACCTTTTGACTTAATCACATTCCATATTCATGTATTTTAAAAGTCTGTACAAAAATCCATAAACATAAGGTTAAACATAAGTTGGCTGATTTATAGGATTACTTTATGCTCTTAAATTGTGGGAGCAACATGGAAAAGATCTGATCAGTCAGCAGACAAAAATAGTCAACTTGACCATGAAGAATAGCATGCAGTCATTGACCTTGGAGAATTAAACACATAGCAACAACCCAAAACATCTTAGAAACCATTGAGCAACACCCTGGCAATCACTGAGCATTGTGATGGAGAGGGTTTGCCCATGCAAAGGCAATTAACATTTTCTTAATAAAGAATTAAAATCTAGTTTTCTTTTAGTGTTTCTTGGGAACTTCTAGATGTAGTTTGATGTGTCATTGTTCATTTGAATATACTAATCAGAGAGCTGTTATTATAGCTGAGAAATAACAAATTATCTATGTTTTTGTTCCTTTATAACTGAAATGGACAGGAATTATTGAGTCAAGAAAGATGTCCAAACACATGACAAACATGAACGCTAATTCAATCAAAGCTCCTGAAACACTGGAACTGCTGTGGAGATTCTCATACTAAGTTAACAGGATCAGTTAATTTGAGTCACAGCCTGGCTAACCAAAACCAGCTGATGTTTTCTTCAGGCATTATACAGTTTAAAGTCCCTGCAGATGTGAATAAACTACAGGCATGCACATCTCTCTCATAGTTACATTTTGTCTGTCTGTTCATGCAACCATGTTTTGCAACCTATTTGTTTGTTCAGTGTCGCCAATCGCAGATTTAACATGTCGTGTTTAAAAGACATACATTATATTTGTATAGGTATGCAAGCTGAAGAAATGGAATGGAAATTTCCCAGCTTACAGGATGTTTGATTGTATAATATTGTGTGTTGTGGTTCCTTGCTCTAATGGTAAGTGAATTACAGGTAGCCTATCTTATTTGGTGTAATTGAATGCAAACAGAAGGGCTGAGGGCCAGAGGACCTTTAAGAAAAGGATCCATTTGTATTTTTTAAATGTGACAGGTGCTGCAACATAAAGGATTGTTTGAGACATTATTAAACAGAGTGTATAATGTAGGTAACAAACACTTATGTGGTGTCATCTAAATTTTACATATTTTTTGATCTCGGAACAATATTGCTGTCTGAAAATTTAATCTTAACTGTATACCTACCCCTAAAACCCTCATAACCTATCCTTAAAACCAGAGGGAAATGATAGGCAGGGATGGATTACTGACCGGGCCTGGGGCCAGTGCCCAGGGGCCCTTGACTACCAGAAGCCCGGGGGGGGGCCCTGGGGTTTAAGGCTGCGCAATACAGTTTGGTTCAGAAAACCCATTAACAATGAAACCAAATGTTTATTAATGCTGTCATAAATCTGTCCCATAGCCTACACAAGGCCTCTTAAACAAGGCTCTTTGACTATGAGGGCTCCCTGGAACTTACTGTCCGGCCCTATGTGAATATGAAGGCCCCAAAACCTAGAACTATTGTCACTCTTTGAGCTTATTTTCAGCCCATTCTCACCCCAAGGTGTCATCTAACTGACGCCTTGGGAATCAGTTTGACCATGCTTCAATATTCGACGCTAAAGGCACCCTTTAGCGTCAGTTATTTGACGCGATCCCAGGGCGTCATCTAACTGACGCGTTACCCTTAGCGTCAGTTAGATGACGCCCTCCTACCCAGACCTAAACCTACCCGCGTCATCTAACTGAGGCTAAAGGTAACGCGTCAGTTAGATGACGCCCTGGGATCGCGTCAACTAACTGACGCTAAAGGGTGCCTTTAGCGTCGAATATTGAAGCATGGTCAAAATTGTCAGTTAGATGACGCCTTGGGGTGAGAACGCGTTGTTATTTTTATGTGTGAAAAGTATTGGGAAAATAACTATTTATTATTACAGTATAACTGCCCATTTTCCCTAAGTTGAAGTGAGACTACATTTTTAAACATTGCCTAATTTTTTATTTGCCTCATTTGCATAATTTTGTATTGCCTAATTATAAATGATCCAACAAAATAGGCCTAGAGAGAGCAATAGAGTATGTTTTAGCATAGTTATTAAAATTTTAACTGTAAAAAATAAAAACGTACACCCTTCACTCTACAGTTGTTTGAACGGCTAAAAGATGCACCTTCAAATAAAAAAGGCAATTAAGCAGAGTGTATATTGGAAATTACAGCTTTTCTTTTTTTTTTTACTGGTCAAACCAAATTTTACCACAGCACTTGAAACGACTGGTCCCATTAGATTGTAATACCTATTACCACTGGACAAGTGAAGTCAAAACGATCCACACGATTGTGTGAGACTATGAGGGGTGGACCTCAGTTGTTCTAGATCTGGGGGCAAGAAAAGTTTCTAGATTTTAGAGTTAAATGCATTAATTTGAACTTTTAAAGTTCAGAAATATAAGAGTATTGTGTTTACAATAAGTGTATTGTGAATGTGATTCTCAAAACATTTGCTGACCAAACAGAATTTCATTAAGTTTAGTAACAACATGTAACAATGTTTACATCAATTAATTAATGTTAATTTTTCTCAAGGAAAGATCTCTCACTGATGCTATAGTTGGTATTATTATTAAAGGTTAAAATTAACAGATCAAATATAGTGTGTTTTTTATAATAACGTTATAATATTTTAATGATATGAGAAACTATAATATGTAGCCTAATATAGTGCATATATTTAGCAAAAATGATCCTCTTAATTTTTCTAGCTAGGCTGTGGTCATTAAATGACTTTTCTGAGGTAAATATTACGTTACGTGACTTGTTCTCCAGTTGTTTTAATGTTTTATTCTATGTTAATGTTAATGTTTTTATCCTTTGGAGATAACTGGCCCCAGGGCCTTACAAGTCATAATCCGTCCCTGATGATAGGTGAATAACACTGGTGATGTAAAAGCACCTTACCCTGGTTTTAAGCCTACACTGTAAATTTCTCCCTCAAATCTGATTGGTTGATTGGAATGTTTATCCAGGATCAACAAAGATGGAACAATACTTGGTGAAATCAAGTTCACCAATACCTTTTATATCACAAAGTGAAAACTTTCTTTTCAATTATGGTTCAAGCAAAATGAAAGTAAGAGCAAGATTACAATTGTGGTTTGTCAGTTAATCATTATATATGAGTGTAAAACTGTTTGGTTTCCCTGTAATGTCCACGCACACAGTTAACAAAGTCCATAACCCATTCACAAAACTTGCAAGTCATTACAGAAGCAGCTGTGCAATGATGATTTGGATTGGAACATGTAACTGTGATCTGCCTAAATAACTTTTTCTAATTTGCTTGGACCCGTTCGGACATGACCCTTTCAGATGGGTCATGAACTCTATTGCTTGTCCTTTTTTCCTAAAGTGATTAAATATCCTAATGTAATGGAAAAAAAATTACATTCTGACCGTATAATTCCTTTTGGAAATACTCTGTGTTTGCACAATATCATTGTTTACTGTACAGAAGCACTATTCTCACATAGAGACAGGTAGAACTTCAGGCGGAAGGGTGTAATTCAATTAGATACATAACAATTTGAGCACACAGTGAAAGTGCAATAACTGAGTTAAGTAAAAGATTGCGATTGAAAACTCATGCAACCATTCCTGTGGAATGTTTTGACATAAACTGGTATTCCTGTAGTGTCTTTAAGGTTACTATTTGGGTACTATTATTGTAGGACATCCAGTAGTTGTAAGACAAAAGTTAGCAATTTATTTCTATTTGTGTATCTTGACAGATGGTTGAGGCTGGAGTCAAGTTGCATACTTTAAAAAGTGACAAAATAATTCATAAAAATAACAACTTAAATATGGGTGTGTTTACTTGTATCATATATCAGAAAAGAGAACCAAACAATATCCCTGAACTCTAATACCGGTATATAGAGAGCTTAATAAATATTCTGATCACTGTCATCTGACTGCACTAGAGGTAATCATATTTGAATTACAACGTTTCTTTGCATGTTTGTAACTAATGTCAGAAGTTGCCTCATGTGATGTTCTCACTGTTGCATAATCAGTTTGATATTCATGGTTTCGATTCTGAACATCAACAGCAAAATTGAAATCTAACTAATGATCATGATATGACTAGGCAAATCTATTAATACTGTACTTCACGTATGCAGTGTAAATAACGGGCTGTATTACATAGTCTCCTTATCTTAATTATTGACATAATATTTGAAATAGTTCTATTTCCTATAGGTAAAAAAATAAAACAATAAAAACACTAACACAGTACTAACACAAAATATGACGAAACAAAATAACAGTGTGAAAGCTAGAATGCAACAGTACCGTTCCGGAAGTAAACCATCATTAATTTTCTCTGTAGGAAAATATATATTTTAAGTAGGCCTACAGACCGACCATCAGCTTTGAGGTCAATCGGTGTATGCTTCTGTGTAGATTTATCATAAACACAATACGATTGTGCGGTAGCGAAAACAATCCTGCAGAAAATTTCGATAATCGCTAGTTTGTTACATTTAAACGGGAATCCTTCACTTACTTGGATTTTCAGATTTGTTTCACCCAAAAAAAAAAAAAAAACGTTTTTTTTTCTTAATTACTTAGGCTATTTCCTTCTAGGAAACTTAGGGCTATATGCTATTTATGCAGTGTAAAATCGACTAAAATTTAATTTGACAGAATAAAACCTGACAACATTTAAATTACATTTTCATGAAAACGGTAGCTAAATAAATAAACACAAAAACAAATAACACATTGATCAGGCAGAAGGTATGTTTTGATCTTGGATGTTGAGAACAGTGTGTACAATTAGCCTGTATTAGTAGCATACATGACTGCTGTAGCTGACATTTTTGCATCAGTTTTAGGCCTACACAGCCATAATGCATGCACAAAGTTTCAGCAGAAAGCAAAATATCGTACTCAGTTATTAACGTAACCTCGGTTCCCTGAGAGATAAGGGAATGCGTATCTATACGCTATGGGAAAACTCCTTTTTTCGAGAATATTGAAGCCTTCATTTAAAACGCAGTTCAGCTGCACAGGAGAGACCATTCCCCAGGGGGAACGTTGTCTTGAGATAGCATGCCTGCTCCCCGGATCAGTACACCTGGCCTTGGCCCAAGTGACTAGGGGCTGAATAAAGTCTGGGGACCTGGCCGCCCAGATGTTTTGAAAAGTGCTCTTTTTCTGAGAATTTTTGTGCTTGATTTTTTGGTGCGTTCTTTGGGCAAATCTGAAGCTGAACTGGAGCGTTTAGGTAGGAAGTGTCGGATGGCCTGCGAAGACTTCTGTGCTTCAGTGAAACACTCAGTGAAGCCCTTCACCGCGGGACCGAAGAGGTCGGTTGTAGATACGGGGGAGTCCAAGAAACCAGTCTTATCTGCGTCCTTTATCTCCGTGAGGTTAAGCCACAGGTGGCGGTCTAAAACTACCAGACTGGCCATGCTTCTTCCAATGGCCTGGGCGGTGGTCTTTGTGGCGCGCAGGGCCAGGTCAGTGGCGCTGCGCAGATCGCGGAAGGCCATGGGGTCCGGTCCAGACTCGTCCATGGAGTGGAGGAGTTTTGGCTGGAACACTTGGTAGACCACCATAGTGTGCAGGGCTGAACCAGCTTGACCAGTGGAAGTATAGGCTCGACCAACGAGAGCTGAAGTCGTTCTGCACGGTTTGGATGGATGAGCCACTTTAGACCTCCATCCAATGGCAGTGGCGGGCAGAGATGTGTGGCCACCGCTTCCTCTAGGGTGGGCAGTTTTTAGTATCCCTTCTCCTTGGCACCGTCAAGAGTTGAGAGCGCTGCAGAGGCGGAAGTGCGTAGGCGGGCCGAGTAGGGGTTGCGCCATTTTGTGACAACAAGGGTTGTGTCAACTTTGTCAGTTTGACATGAACTTCAGGGAAAAAACGGCGCTGAATCTGATCTTTGACAAGGGGCCTGTTGAGATGTTGGGCTGGGTCAATGACTGTGCCCGACCAATCCTCACCCTCAGAGGCCGCCAATGACAGGCTGTCATCGTGGAGGTCTTCCTCTGATCCACCAAAAGAGACGAGGCTGACCGCTTCGAAAGAGGGGCGCTGGTCTGCTTTGGTGAAGAGCACAGGCGAAATCTCTCTCTGTGGAGGAACGCTCGTTAAACGGCGAATCAGACGGCATAGAGTCAAAAGGGCATGGTCTGCCGTCCGCTGAACTGCTGCTGCAGATTCGCTGCATTCCGCTACTGTTCTCTTTCTACTTTGAGAAGGCTTTCAAGCTAGATAAAATTAGCAAAGAGCTGAGTCGTAGCTGAAGGAGAACAAATCTGATTCCTATGGCGAAATGGGCCGCTTATATAGTCAGCAGCCACGCCTATTCTGGCACACTTCGGAGCGCGCGAGGTGGGAAGCGCCCTGATAGGTTTGCGCGTCCTCGCTGCTTCGCCATAGGTTCGTGCAGTTTGCCGCAGCCCAGCCAATCCGCGCGCTTAGACAGCCTGCACTGTGCTTGCTGTGCAGCTGCACTGCGTTTTAAAATAATGGGGAAAGGAGTTTTCCCATAGCATATAGCTACACAATACGAGTGAACCGTTCTCGAAAGGGAACCCTGAGACCCTGAGAGTAAAGAAGGAACCATGGTACAAAGAGGAAACCCACACTGATCTGGGGTGCATTTCTCGAAGCCAACTATGGTCACATAGCCTGGTTAAAACCAGACACTTCTCAGTTGAAACTGAGTTAGGGTCTGGCAAAGCTCCATAGACAAATCATTTCCAAAGGGGCATCACCAACGGACGTCCCTCAAATGCCTCTTGGCGCAATTGGATAGACCTAAAACCAATCAGACCGATGAAGGAGATGACGTATGCAGAGGGCTCTCGCTAAGACAGTCTATGGCTAAGACCCACCCATTCGTTTAGTATTGACCAACGGGGCTCGTTGTTATGGGAAGGAGGAGGCGGAAACTGGTGAACATTCACACATTTTAATGACAAAATAAAACAAATACAAAGTCCCTCACGGTCGACTGCCACCCCACATAATAAAACAAAACATCAAATAAAATTCAGGCCTGTCCTCTCTCGATCTTCACCATCGTCGCTCCTCCTTTTATGCTTCCGCTCCTCCGTGAGAGATGCGAGACCGGCCTTACTCACGCCGTTCTATCACGTCCCTCGGCCTCGATCGTCCTGCTCGCCACACTGGTATATCAGACTTTTGCAGAATCCAGTCGGTTAGACAGCGATAACATATTTTTTAGACATGAAGGCTTTAAGTGTTGTTCTTTGCTCGGGTTATAACGAAAAAGGAATTTTTTAAATCACTTAAAACAGACGCGATAGCTGATTCGAACGAGTGATGTTCGACGGCGGCATCCATCTTTGTAATGTAGGTAGGCTTCAAAATCCCAGCGCTGTCGTCATCGTGTAAAGCCCGCCCCAACGCTTCTGATTGGTGCCGCGATTTCGGCGGATTGGAAATGGACTTAAATGAGCTCTTTGCCAGACTAACTTTCAGAGCAAATCTAAATTTGCTGGAAGTAGTCTGGGTTTTCCCCATAGACTGTAAAGAAAGATGGATGACGCCCCTTCGCTCTTTTCCATTGGAGAGAACTGAAGCCGCCAGAGTCCCGATATTGGACATATTGGAACTTGAGTCTGCGCAGTAGCGTTTTCGGGACCAGTCATGCGCAGTCGTGAGCAGGAAGTAAAGCGGCGCAATCAAGGCCCCGCCCTCACTCTCGTTGAATCAATCGTAAGCACACGCCCTGCACTTTTCTTAAGTGGCCTTGTCTGCTCCGTTCCTCTCCAATGATGTCTGCTGATTGCAGTACCTCGTTAAAATAAGGTAAATACAACTACTAACCACATAGTCAACATTATGAAAAATGTCCATTGGTGCTTCAGTGACTGCTTCACACATACCCCTTTTCAACCAACAAGAATCGGGTGCTGGTTCAGAGCCAGAGCCAGAGCTGGTTCGGAGTTGGTTCGACTTACAAGCTTACTAAGAACCAGTTTGCCTTTCCACCGGCTAGAGAGCCACAACAGAGCCAGATCTTACATCACTGCATACGTCTCATGTTGCCCAGCAACGCTAGTGCGGTAGCGCCAAACACAAACACGCCAGGCTTGTTCGAGATGCATCGGCTTCTCGCAGATCGATCGCCGCATGACATCAAAGCACTGCGAAAGCGATCCAAAAGCACAAGGAGTCGTATGATCTCCAAACACTCCCGCAGCTCCGATCGGTCCGCGCCGCTCCGATGCATCTCGAACAAGCCTTCTATCAACAATGGCGGCCGTTGCGTTACTATTGATGCTCATGGCTTTGCGAACCTAATGTTACATCGGCATCCAAACACGGCGAATACAACGTGTTCGTGCAGCTCGCCGTAACTTACACGGAGACTTAAACGGAGATTACAATGGAGCTGCTATTAACTCGATTAGCTGCTAATTCAAAAATGGTGGTCTCAAGTTTCTTTTCGTCTTGTTGGCCACGGTAACCCCGCCCCCAGCCGCTGACGTAAGCGGTTCTTACTTCTAGACCAGCAATGATTTGGTGCTACTTAAGAACCACTTTTACTGGTTCGGAGCTGGTGCTTTGGTGGTCGAAAACCAAAGAACCGATTTGAAAGTAGGCTCTGGCTCCGAACCAGCACCAGCTCTGCCTTGGTGGAAAAGGGGTAACAGAGAACCTGTCAATCACAGCTGTCAATTATGATGTCAGCACAGTTTTTATATCATCAAATAACTAACTAAAAACAAACTTATTTTAAGAACAAGCACTTGAAACTACATCAACGTGATATAAACTACAGTAAATGACAGAAACTATCTTTAGAAAAAAGATATGTGAAGTGGAATTTTAATTATTTAGTTGGTCTCATGTCCCATTGAATAACATGGGGAGGCGGGGCGACCTATACTAGGACCGGTCACCGGGGGGCGATCGAGACGTTTTGGCTTCACTTTTGAGGGCTTGTGCTAATGGTCACAAGTTTCGTTTTCTTTACCAACACAATTCAACAGAAGTAGTTGGCTAACAATGCTTTTGGGAAACCCACCTCTGGGCTACATCTGAAATCACTTACATCCCTATATAGTAGGCTAGGTGAAAAATAGCATGTGACAAAAGACTGTCTCAATTCACAGTAGGCTACTCATAAAAGAGTACTGGTGCAAAGTGCCCTGATTGTCTAATTCTTCTGCCGAGATTCTAAATTGTGCATATGATGGACATTTTACTATCCCATGAGGCCACGGGAGAGGATTTAGGAATGGTAGTGAAGTGACATAACTGACACTGGTAGGTCACATGACAATGACAACATGGCCAATGTAGTACATCCAGATTATATTAATACTACACACACTCATTCTATGTAGAACATACTTTTTTAGTATTTGTGAAGTAATTACTTATTCAAAATAAGTACTCAATAGAGTTTGCCATTTCGGATGTCTACCTAGATTTACATAGAGGGCACAGGAAACAAAAATAATCAGTTATGCTCAAACAAGTGTTAACAAAAATATGCAGTCCCAAAACCCTAATAAACCATTAACTAATACAGATTTCAAACTTCAGGGATTGCTTCAGAGAGGAAAAGTCACAAGGTTCTGAGAATCATTATTCAGGCTCTACTGCCATCATGTGGTGAGTGCATGGACCAAAAAGAGCCAATTCATTTTACATAGACTAAGATTAAAGAGATACATATCTGATCTGATACATCTTATGTAAAGTATTTTCTTCTGCATATGCAAACGCCATTAGATTTAGTTGGGCTATCATGTTGTGCAGAAAATCTTTTTGCTGTTTCACTTCTGCTTTTGCACTCACATGGTTATTGTGACTCATCTGGCTCAGGCTCCCATTTGTTCTTGAAGTAGTTTTAGAACAAATGTAAGCCAATTAATAGAGTTAGAACACCTTACCTCGTTTTTTTGAGCAACAACATCTTTTTATTCTGCTGGACATTATTGTGTATAATTTCTGATTTTCTAAATTAGCAATTCACTGAAAAAGAATGGGAATTGATTTGTATTTTGACCAGTATCTCTAAAACCCCCTCTCAAACAAACAGAATGGTAGAGGTTTGATTAAGCTATAATTTAACCAGGCCTATATAGATCCTCTCTAAAAGGACACTTGTTATAGGCCTACCTATAAATTGCCTATCCTCATTCCTCAGAGGACAACCGGTTTGGGTAGTAGGCTATCTTGTTATCAGAGAACCCGTCAAATTATTAAGAATGAATAGGTAGACTATAATAAGGAATTCAATCAACTGTTTGTCTTATACAGTAGGCTGGTTGTCAGTCAAGGGTAAACAAAGCAAGAACAAAGCAACATTAAATGACATAATTGTTTGGACTCAGGCAACCGTTTCTAATAATAAAAAAATAATAAGATTTGTATTGACAGTCAAGCTCCAGCACTGTACAATTATAAATGGATTGATTTTGACATGTGCCCTTTGATCGATTTTGCACTAGGGAATCTTCCACTGGATCTGCTACGTGAATGTTGAAAACGTGTTAGTGGGCTACTGTAAAAAAAATGATGTGAAGGGATTTTAAAACATTGGCTAATGTGATAATGAGAGGAAAGTGGGGACATTTTAGGGTTTAAAAAGTGTCAGTGAATGTAACGTGAGTAAATTCTGTATTTTAAACTTGAGTAGAGTTAACTTTCGTGTTTTGACTTGTCGGAAACTCCCACCCCAGTCAGACTCAGTCAGTCAGTCATTCGACAGCAACGTTATTTCCTGCAGCGATGCAACATGAGGTTGTGCTCGTTAGGAAACGATAAAAGCTCGAGTTTATAGCGTTTGAATTGAACAAAGGGACATGAAATAAGGTAACGTAACAGTTTATGAATAATTTAAACTTTTTCAATTTGATTTACACATAAAAAATGTTTGTCGCGAAGCTGTTTAAGGCAACGTCAAATCAATCGATTAATCTGAATTAAACAAGGAACTTGAAATTACAGCACGACTGCACAGTCAATGTCCTTCTATCGTTTTAACTCATTTTTTTAATATTGTGGTTACTGTTAAGAGATCTGGCTTACTTGATGTTTTGAGGAAGTCAGTTATTTATTAACTGAATTAAGAGACGGAATCAGTGTTCACTGTAAAATGGTGTAACGTTACAGTTAATAGCTAGCCTACTTATTTTTTTGTGGCTGCACTTCCCTATGAAGTTTTATGTACATTGATATATTTCATTATTGCAAAATGTTGACTTTACATCCGGGAATAGACTGGATGGTCTTAGATTAGATTATTGTTTTGTTCACATGTGCTTGAGGTTTGTATGTTCATAATGAGACTATAACGAGTTTACTCCAGGATTTTAGATTTAAGCACTTAAGTCACTTATTTGCTCTTATTGCCTCATTGTGTTCAACAGAGGATTAAAGGGAAGTCCCCACCCTTTTTATTCTATGTATGGTGGTGACCTTAGCTGGTGGGAAATGTGCAGCATCTTTGCCATTGTGGTGATGACTATGACTATAACACTTCTGGTCTTTAAAATAGTTTAGCTTTATAGTAAATTGTTGCCAGTGAACTAAAACAATTTATGAGAGGCCAAAAACACACTTTCAAGCTTGCATTTTGAACTGCGTCTGGGTTTATATTCCTCCAGTTGAATACCATACTGTGCAATGAAAGTCTCATACATGTTTGTAGAGTCAAAGCTTATCAGGTGGGCCATAAAGTCTAACAATCTGAATTTTCCTCGCAGGAAAGATGAGAGACAGGCTGACTGAACTGGGAGGTGTTGCCATCAAAGTCCACAGCGAGGAGGAAGAGCAAGTGGATAGCAGAGATGATGTGGACAATGGTGAATTTGAACAGCATGCAGTGGTGTTCGAGGGCGAGGACATCATGGAGGACACCTTCAGAGAAGCCCAATCCATCCAGAAAGAGATCGCCCAACTCAGGATGGAAGTCAAGAGACTGGGTAAACAGAACACGCGCTTTCTCACCTCTGTCAGACGCATTAGCAGCATCAAACGTGACTCGAACACGATTGCACGCAGCATCAAGACGAAAGGGGAGAACTTGTATGCTCGGATAAAGAAGCTGGATGCACTTTGTAAAGAGTTGGAGGAGAAACACGGAGCCCATTCAGCTTTGGTGCGCATGATACACGGCCAGTTCGTCTCTATAACGGGTTCTTTTCATGAGGCTATGAATGAATACAACAACGCCGAAATGGCACAGAGGGACAACTGCAAGACTCGTATCCAAAGGCAAGCGGGTATCATGGGTAAAGAAGTGAGTGGGGATCAAATCGAAGAAATGATTGAGACCGGCAAGTGGAACGTTTTTTCCGACGACTTGCTCACAGATGGGCGAACCGCTCGCTCAGCGCTCACTGAGATCGAAAATCGCCACAAGGAGCTTTTGGAGTTGGAAAGTCGCATCCGAGACATCCATGATCTGTTTTTCCAGCTGGCTTTGCTGGTGGAGGAACAAGGGCCCATGGTGGACAACATTGAGGCAAATGTATATGCCACTGAAGACTATGTGGCCAAAGCTACAGCTCAGATAAAGAAGGCTGTCAAATACAAGAAGAAAAACCCTTGTCGACAGATCTTCTGTTGCTGTTTTCCATGTTGCAATAAATGATCTCGGTGTTAAAGCCTTCCGATTTCACATACGCCATAGCATATTTAAACGAACAACAGTCTTTCATTCGAGTGTTAACCATGTCATGTGATTTACTTAGTAGAGAACAACCAATGCCCAGTGCCTGCGCTTGATGGTTGCCATTGCAAAAAGCTTTGTGACTTCTTGTAAACCACAGGAGCTGCAATGCAATTGAGCTGAAGTGATACTGCAATGTCACTGCTACCCTTCTGTAAGTTTCACAGGACATTTACTTGATGTGTAAAAGATATAAAAAAGGAAACCACAAGTGTTTTACACCCATGTACAGTGCAAGCAAACATTATACAGAAACATGTTTTATTACTGCTTTATTTTAAGATACATTTGTGTGTCTGATTGTTGTGTTAATTTAATAAATACAATACTATTTTATCTTTGAATGCCTTTGTTTGTTTGATCACCATATTGTTCTACAGTTTTTATTTTAACATTTATGAAATATATTGTATTGCATCAGTGTTGGTTTCCCAACTAGGAAAGTTACTTCTGCAATATGACTTGCAAAAGGAGTTGTGTAAAAGGGTTTAGTGGTTTGGAAATAAAGCCCAACAATTCTATTCATTTGAACAAACACTGAGAAGAATCAACATGGTCTTTCTTTATTGATGGTTGCATTTGCATCTGAATCGGTTTAAGAAATCTGTCAGCTTCTTTTTGAGAACCATGCTTACTTTCAAAGTAGCATTACAACATGATAGTCCTTTTAAAACTACCAGGAGTGGGGTTTGAACCCATGAGGGCATTTGTCCATTGGATCTTAAGTTCAACGCAATGCCTTAACCACTTGGCCATCCTGGTGGATGCAGAGTTCAAGGGACCTAAAAAGAATTTTTTTTTTTTTTAGAGGAAATGTATTCTGTTGTTTCTTTGTTTCGAATGACCACATCTACCCGCAAAGCAGCTTTTTTTTTTTTTTTTTTTTTTTTTTTTAAGAAAATGCATCACATTAAAGTAGGTAGTAAGACATGTGTCTTTCAGTTTTGTTTGTAGTTGTATTTGAGGTCACAAGTTTTACATTTGTATCTTGGAAGTTTTTTGATAGTTTCGAAAAAGAAGTTGGAAGCACATTCATAAAGTTTAAAAAGGACAACACTACAAAATGTAAAGCAATGATGCATATACCTATGAAAAATTATTCTATATGCAGGTGTTGTTATTAGTTATATGCAGGTGCTTTTGGTATAAAGTGACAAATATCTGGAAGAAGTGGGGTTAAATCATTTAAATGATTAGCTTTGTCACTTGTTTCTCTGTTGGTTGCTTGCATGTCTCCATTTTCTACGAAAGTGGAACATTTATATTATATATCGCATTGCACTTAAAGTTTATGAAGTTCGGACCCACAAGGACATTTGTCCATTGGATCTTAAGTCCAACACCTTAACCACCCAGCCATCCTGGTTCCCATGTGATACTCTAATGACCTTGTGTATGAAATAGGAAACTGTAGGATCATTCAGAGCTGCTGATGTGTGTTTGGGCTCACCGAATTTCAATTTCGTAGCTTTTGTAATAGTTCCATAAAATAAGGCACAGGTGATTCTTAACAACACTGGAGATGTGCTGCCATGTTACACCATTAGATGTCAGAATTGAACTTTTTTGGTCTCAACAGAAAGCCTCGTCTGTTCAAGTAACTGGAGTAAATGAATACCCTAGAATACTTAATGGTTTCACAGACAAGGCTTAAGTCTAGTCCCAGACTAAAATGCATTATTGAGCTGTTTTAACTGAAAGCTACTTGAACTGGCATATCTTAAAATATGTCAGTGCCATTGTTTAGTCTCAAGATGCACATTTATAAAAGGCACATTTATAAAAACAACTTAAATGGCCTAATTGAACTAGGCTTAACCCTGGCTTAATCTAAGCCTTGCCTGTGAAACTAGACCTGACTAAATAAGCAACTGAATGGATCCACGAAAACAACTAAAAATGCTGTGTTATTCATGCCTGGCCAGTAGTTCGAGATGTCACTTTGTAAAGAATATGTGCCTATAGACCATAATATGCATATGTTTATACATTTAATTTGTCCTTGTCTACAGTAATTATTATAATTAGGCTATATGTTGAAGTGTCCTCTGTTTATGTCTTGTTTTGTAGTCTGTACTGTCGTCTTTTCTGTCATCTTTATCCGTCGTCCTTACTGTAGTCTTGTTTTGTTATCTTTACTATAGTCTTGATCTCATATGAAGAGAACTGAAAGACCACATGTATCTCTGAAGAGGACTGTCTTCAGTTTTCAAAGTTTCTATGCAGTAACCTGAGAAACTGCTATGTATATTTCTGCTGTTCCACAAGTGCCACCTTCTGTCAGAGAGTGAATTTGCATTTTTATTATTACCGTATTACAGGCATTGTCGGAACAAAAACAGGATACGGTAATAATGAAAATGCAAATTGGCCTTGCAAACACACATGAAAGAATGGAATTATTTTGCATACTTTGCTGGCAGATAAGACTTTTTAAAATTTTGTTTATATCTGTACACATTGCGTCCAAACACATTTTATGAAACAGCCTTCCATTGACGCCAGTAAAGACAACAGAACAAGAGTACAGTAAGGACGACAGAGCAAGACGACAGAAGGCAACAGAGAAAGATGACTGAAGAAGATGGCAGAACGATATGACAAAACCAGAGAACATAGCCTACACATCAACTTAATACAAATGTATCTGAACAAGTAGGCAATGACTGTAGACGAGGACAAGTGTAGGCCTATAGTTTAAAGCCCAAAGCATCGACTCATTGGCACAAATGTAAACTTACATAAAAAAATGCAAACTTTTGAAAACAGGTTTCAAAGTGCATGTTTTTGAAAAGAGACCATGTAAACCACAAAAACATGAATTTGTGAAAACAGTGACTTCATGTGCATGCATATTACATTTTCCACTTTAGTCTATAGGCACGTAATGTCTCCTAGACATACATCACCACCTATACTGGCCTGGCAACATAATACAGCATTTTAATTGTTTTTGTGGATAGTTTCGATAACATTATCGTCTGTATGTGAAAACAGCAAAGGCAAAACTTTACTTTTTTAATTAAATCAATGTAGTGAAAACATGTTTCAAAAACCTGTTTTCTGACAGCAACACAAACCTGTAAACATCAAAGTAGTCCAATTAAAGTTAGTGTGCTTCTACCAGGAGTGCGGTTAGAACCCACAAGAACATTAGTCCATTGGATCTGAAGTGAACCCTTAACCACTCAGCTATCATGGTCACAGAGCTGTAAAATTTATCTAAGGATAAATATAAATGGGAATGGCTATACATATATGGCACTGAGTAGGAATGGCTACTCAAATAGACAACTTGCAAATCAAGTGCTCGATTCTCTTGCAGAGCAGTTGTGTAGGCTTAAACCCTTTAAGTTCCTATCAATTTACGAATCACCTAAATGTGTTTTTGATTTACCACGTGCTTTAAGCAATGTCACGTGTTTTTTAGGCCAAAACATTTTTTGTCACATACAGCAAACATCTCTTCACTATCCGCTAGCTGCCTGTCCCCTGAACACACTGTAAAAAAACGCGGTCTCTGCACACACCCCAGGCTCCACAAATGGCAACAAAAACAAACTGGGCTAACCCGCACCACGAAACATAACAAACAGTTCCAGCCAATAACCGACAAGAAGGATTTGGGGGTGGGGTTTGGGGGGTTAGTGCACGGATGAGGAGGAGGGAGGGTCTAGCTAGCCTCCGTTTTTTTTTGACAATACTACGAATGTCAACAAGAAGTGACGTCACCCGACATCGCTTAGAGAACCTTTAAGAGCTTCTTCGTCATACCATATTTACCCACAAAGAGTAGGTTTGGAGATTTGGAGATTCTATTAGGAATGGAATTCAAACACTCAAGAATCATAAGTCCAATTCAGCCATCTTTTTAGTTCAGAGTTCAGATTTATTTAATACAACTGTTGCTTGTGTGTTCTCCAATAGTTAAATATGCCTGTGTAATGCGTAATCATCACTAAAGAAGCCCAGACATTTTTCTAGGTCACTTTATCAAATAAAGTGACTTTAATCATGTGACTCTTTGTACAGACAGTCAGATGTTATTAAGTACAGTTTATAGCTCAAGATAAAAACGAGACAAATCAAATAAGACCTTCTGAAATCCATGCAATGTTTATTTAATAAAATTTACAATGATTTTTTTTTAAATTTTGATTGAGTCAGGCTTTATCATGCAATGTTGTGTTGTGTATACTGTGTGCTCTCCCTAAATCTCTCTCTCTCTTTCTCTCTGCCACTCACTCACAGTCTGGTTCTCTCGCTCAGCATCGTCTCATCCAGACAGGGAGTTTTTGCTGACAAGGAAACAAGCCTTTTCACCGTAGCTCAACTTTCAGTTTTCATGGTTCTGAATCACTCCTCTCTTCATTGTTCAGTATCCCTTTGAAGATTAAAGTACAAGCCTGAAGACAGGACATCTCTTGGGTCGGATCTTTGTGCTGGCTTTGTTTGCTGCTTTGGAGAGCCGTTTTCTCTTCTTCACACTTGCAAATGACCTCTTAAGTGGTTGGACAGGCTGTTGGAGTATTTGGATGCACTTTCAAAGCCTAGATGATGTGCTAACTGTGCAAACATTACGAGGGGCAATCCTATAGGATGAGAATCTTACCCAAGCCCAGCAGTCTGAAGATAATGGCTATGGTGAGATCTTCACTGCAGAAAGTGATGCTTTTTCTACAGCACATCCAAAGAATGTCTGTCACGTCGCCACGCTATCAGAAACTGTGCAAGGTAAAAGAGTTTACACTATGGAGTTGCATTTTATTCAGATCTGTTTGTGATGTGTATTTGGGGTCGCAGATAGTCAGTGATGTTTTGGGAGGTTCATAGCACCACATGAAAAGAAAAGTACAATAACCAAGTTTTAACATGGCATGATATTGCAAAAAGAGGCATGAGTAATCTGGGGCTAATCTCAGGTTGAAAAAAAGCTGTTTCATGAATCTTGCACAGAAAGGCACAGTTGTTTATTCTGTAGCCTACTGTACAATCCCAAAGCACTGTGTTTTTCATGAATATCAAGAAATTTGCATAACAATTTCACTAAAGATGTTCTTTTGCATAAGCTTTTTAAAATCACAGATCATTACCAGGAGAGGGGTTCGAAGCCACAAGGAATTTTGTTCATGGATATTAAGTCCAACATCTTAACCATCCTGGGGTGCGTTTCCCAAAAGCATTGTGAGCCCAAGTTGATTGTAGAGACCATTGGTGGCAATTGTTCTACAATCAACTTAAGTTTACAATGCTGTTGGGAAACCCAGCCCTGGTGGATGTGGGGAGAAAATTACCTCAAATTGAGGAAATTGAATAAGTTGTTTCAAATGACTACATCTATCCGCAGAGCAGCCGTTTTTTAAACTTGGTTGTATGGTGTGTTTCTTTACGAAGTTACATTGCCAATTGTCTGCCATGCATAATACAGCGTTCTTCGTTGATCTGTATATTGCATTATGTTTAAAGGTTATAAAGATATACCAGGAGTGGGTTTGAACCCACGAGGACTTTTGTCCATTGGATCTTAAGTCCAACGCCTTAACCACTCGGCCATCCTGGTGGTGATGAGGACCAAACAAATCCGTGTTAAGCGGGATCATTTAAACAACATTGTTTCAAACTTTTCAAAAATGCAAAGTAAAGCTTTGTGTTTTTTAGTACCTTGTGTTTGTGTAAACGTACCCTAAGCTTGTTAAGGCCACTTAACAAAGTTCACCTTGTTACTTGTTGTTTTCATCTACATGTTCGAACAAAGTGGAACACTTGTATATTGCATTATGTTTAAAAGGCATGAACTTCTACCAGGAGTGAGGTTTGAAACCACAAGGTCATTTGTCCATTGGATTTTAAGTCCCACACACCTTTGCGATTTGGCCATCCTTGGTATCTGAGATGCCAGAAACAATAAGGTGATATTTATGAACTTCTTGATGTCTTAAAACAATGTGCCAGTCTCTGATTTTCCAGACAAAGCAAACACACTTTTACTGCTTATCTGAAAGATGTTCTAAGCCAAGTTTCATTACTCTTTTCAGAGATTTGGTATAGTACAACTTGTTAAGCATGTTCTTATTTAATATTATTAGATTTGTACTTTATAAAGCTGCTGCTTGTGTTAAATCTAAGAACATAGATTAAGACAATTAAGACAAAAATAAAAAGCAATAAAAGAGCACACTCTGCAATATTTGGGCATACTTTATCTATATTAGGTATTTTTCCTAATGTATTTCATTCTTATCGTACTTCCACAATCCACAAATTTCAGAAGGAAACAAAGAAATTTGCACAATTATACAGAAATTAGTGACATCACATGTTTGGCTCCTCAGATGCACTTGGATAAGTCAGTTTATGATTGCCATAACAATCCAGCATCAATTGGTTAATTGAAAATTTGTGCATTTTTAAAAGAATGGGGCTCAAACCCATGTGGGCACTTGTTAATCAGCCATCCTCTAGTCTGAGTTGCACCATTCCTCTTTTCTTCTATTTTTTTTTCGGAGAAAATGTTGTATTATGCACAAACTGCAGTTGGCGCCATATCTATGAGATGGACAGAACATTAATGCATTGACATTTATAAACCTCTTCTTAATGTCTTCCTCACCACAAGTGTGCCAATCTGTGATTTCTCAGACTAAAAGAAAGCAAACCTTTACTGCTTATCTCAAAGATCTGTTTATCATATAAAGTGATTGTGTCTCTTCAGAAAATGTAAACTCTGCTCTATTAATACAGATTAGTTTTACGATCTATTTATTAACTTTTTTATGCGACAACGTGGTAGTTGCATGGACTGTCAATGGAGGGACAGAAATCTCTCAGATTTCATTAAAATATCTTCATTTGTGTTTCGAAGATGAACGTAAGAATTATATGTTTGGAACAACATGAGGGTGAGTAAATGATGACAGAATTTTCAGTGTATCTATCCACTAACAGTATGTTATTGAGTTGAGTTTATTATCCTAACATCCAGAAAAGACTATATGCTTTGTTCCATGTGCAGACGGTGTGATCAGAGCAGGCTTAAAGGCTTTCCTGGTTAAAATCAGTCTGTGAATTTTGCCGGTTATTGATATTGCTCAGTTTCACATCAGATTGCTTCTTCATTTGCTGTGTCATTGTTGCCCTGCTCATAAATAATTTGGTGAATGCTCAATAATTTGGTAACGCTCTAATGTTAAAACATTGATGACTCAGTATGTTGAACCAAGGAAATTGTAGTGTATTTTTTTCTATCCAGCAGCCCAAACTTTTTGAATTATTTTATTATACTTCGTTTTCATCAATACCTCATTATAATGTGTGCAAAGAGCACACACGATTATGATAATTTATTTAAACATCTTTGGCAGTAATAATGATGGAAAATGTAATTTTGTTTTGTCTTTCCCAGTTCTACTTATTAGCAGTATAGATAACGGTATTGTCATTTTAATGGGTTCCAGCATAATAAGCAAAGACTGTCTGTTATGTCTCTGCTTGATGTCTTTCTTTGGTTGTATATCATCACTGCAGCCCTAAACGAGAGCGCTACATTTCCTCTGAAATAAACCAACCAGTCATTATATGTGTGTGGAGGCTTTAAGGCGACTGCCACCATAAATGAAAGTTTTATAGGTAGGAATTACAGCAGACTGCTAAAGGCAGGTGAGATGTCTGCTGTTTGAGGTAATACTTTATTTTGCAAGTGTGCTATGCCAACCACAGAGGTTTAGGATTGTTTGTCACTCGTTTTCCAGATTTTGTCTTCCTTCATTAGTCTCATTTAACAGCTATTGAAGCAGTGCTATTTACGCTTCACTTTGATTCTATTTATAGGGGACAGAACAAGGAGAAGATCACTTAATCAGAGTCCATTGAGATCCGTTTGAATCGGTGCAGTTTAAACTTCTGCATGCTGTTATGTCTCCTCAGGACATCCAGACAGATGTTGATACCCAGACTGATCTTTCCAAAAGGGCTTTGAGAGGTCAGATCCCAAATACCAAGGCACAAGAGCTTGATAAGTTCAGAGATGTGGACCACATTCATATAGCCTCCAGAAGGTCTGTGCAATATTCAGCAATACAAACAAACAAACAAACAAACAAACAAAGAGATATCTCAAAAACAGAACATAACTTCCTTCAAATTGTCATGTGCTCTTAGAGAGTGTTTGGAGGCCGGTGCAGAGAAATGGACCGGACTAATAGCCATCCTTGAAGAGCTTTGGTTCTGGGTAAAGTTGAAAGATGAGGAGCTGACACGGCAAAGGCCGGTGGGAGAGGACGTACATACTTTACTGCAGCAGCAAGGCTATTGTACGGTGAGTCACACTGTGTGCATGTTCACAGGTTAAACCAAACAAAACAGACGCTTGAAGGCATTTCTGATTGTAAGGACCATTAAATCTCAGGAGACGGAGAGTTAAACACCTACAGTCCATTATGAGTGATGTTGTATTATTTTTTTATAAACAATGTTTTATAATTTACCACTTTGTACCAGCACCCCCTACCCGCATGCCTTGATTACATTGCCTTTTTAAACAGGCGTTGCGTCTTGCAGTCCTCAGATATTATGTTTAATAATAAGATACAATACAAAATAATGAAACCCCTTGATTACCTTTCCCTCGAGCAGAAGCTGTGAATTGATTTTATTTGTTATTGCACTGCTGAATTATTGATGTCCTAGATGTTTTATCATTGCAGTTTATTGCATTTACTGCATTAAAACATTGCATTATTAATGGTGCTTGCCTATGGCAAAGCAACATTAGTGTTATTGCTCATACTTATTAATGGTGCTTGCTGAAAGCAAGGCAACATTAGTGTTCTCTTGCATACTTATTATTTTTATTATTATTATTCTTCCACACAAATTTCGGCGCGTAACTCCTCCCGCAGCTTTTGTCACAGACCCATGAGTGAGGTGTCAAAACGTGCGGCTTATTCGGGAATGGTGTGCTATGACTTTTCTAAGAGATCGGGTGTACGATGTTCGCACAGCGGACGAAAAAGCGGCCAAAAAAATCCCATTGACTTAACATTGCGGAACTTTCAAAAATTCAAATCCCAACTGTCGTTTTCACACACACCCACAGAAAAGGGCCTGACAGCCCTGCTGTCAGGCCCTCTCTCTCTCCCTCAGAGGATTTATTTTATCAAGCAGCCAATAAGTAATGGCCTAAAATCTTCATAGCCGCACCATAGCAACCAGTTACAGCACCCTAGCAACCGTGGGCGATAGGCACGAGGCCGCAGGCCTCGTGCCATACTAAATAACTCTATAAAAACTCTATAAAAACTCCTTTTAAAAACTCCATAGTAATCATCTGTTAAAAAATACACGCCGACATCACAGACCCCTGATTGAGGCGTCAAATTGTGCGGATTATTGAGGAGAAGTGTACTGTGACTTTTCTTAGCGATGGGGGGTACGGTGTTCGCCCCAGGGGCAAATCATTGGGTAAAAAAAATCCCATAGACTTAACATTGCCACAAACTTTGACGACTCGTAGCACTGACCAATGATTTCTCAGAAACTTGTAATTTACCACATTTGAAGAGGCTGGCAGACTCTGTAAGAACATACCTCACAATGGGGTAAAAGTTGCACCCCTGGGGGCAAGAGTGGCCCAAAGTTGCCCCATTGACTTACTATGGTGTAGGACGGCCCATGAAATGGGCCGTCCTACACCATAGAAACCGCTTTTATATTGAACATAAATCTGGATCACAGTGTCGTAAAAACAAAGGGGCGGGCTCTTTTACTCGGTCGGCCAATCAGTCTCTCAGGATCATTGTGAAGCTATCAAGCCACGCCCTAGCAACCATTTAAGGCTCCTTAGCAACAAGTTCCATAGACTTCCATTAAAAGAGATCAAAGGGATATCTCAGGATATAAGTGCCATAGAAACATGAGGATGGGCTCATTTGACTCGGGCCAGCAAACAGCCAATCCTGAATCACCTCAACATTTACTGGCCACGCCCTAGCAACCATTGTCGAGCACCTTAGCAACCAAAATCCAAAGAGGGATATCTTCCATTCTGAATGTCACAGAGGCATGGGAGTTGGTTTATATCATTCATACTGACAAGCAGCCTTTGGAGTTTCATGATTGGCAGCTGCCAAGCCACTCCCTAGCAACCAAACAGAGTACCCTAGCAACCATTTTTGCAAGACCTATATCTCTGCATCAAAACATCGTATAGAGATGGGGGTTGGTTTATACATTCACATTGACTTTGGAGCTTCATGATTGGCAGCTGCCAAGCCACTCCCTAGCAACCAAACAGAGTACCCCAGCAACCGTTTCGCAAGACCTATATCTCTGCATCAAAACATCGTATAGAGATGGGGGTTGGCTCTTTTTACTCATGCTAGCAAACAGGACTTGCTACATGCTACACATGCTAGCAGTGAATAGCTACATGCTAGTATTGATTAGCTAAGTGTTAAATCATGCAAAGAAAATGCTACAAACTCCATAGTAACCATCTGTGACAACTACCAACCACCTAGTAACACCATGGCAACCACCCAGAATACCCTAGCAACCGCCTAGCAACCACCCAGAATACCCTAGCAACCGCCTAGCAACGCCCTAGCAACCACCCAGAATACCCTAGCAACCACCTAGCAACCACCCAGAACACCCTAGCAACCGCCTAGCAACCATCCAGAATACCCTAGCAACCGCCTAGCAATGCCCTAGCAACCACCCAGAACACCCTAGCAACCGCCTAGCAACCACCCAGAACACCCTAGCAACTGCCTAGCAACCACCCAGAACACCCTAGCAACCGCCTAGCAACCACCCAGAATACCCTAGCAACTGCCTAGCAACGCCCTAGCAACCACCCAGAATACCCTAGCAACCGCCTAGCAACCACCCAGAACACCCTAGCAACCGCCTAGCAACCATCCAGAATACCCTAGCAACCGCCTAGCAACGCCCTAGCAACCACCCAGAACACCCTAGCAACCGCCTAGCAACCAACCAGAACACCCCAGCAACCGCCTAGCAACCACCCAGAATACCCTAGCAACCACCTAGCAACGCCCTAGCAACCACCCAGAATACCCTAGCAACCGCCTAGCAACCACCCAGAACACCCTAGCAACCGCCTAGCAACCGTCCAGAATACCCTAGCAACCGCCTAGCAACACCATAGCAACCACCCAGAATACCCTAGCAACCGCCTAGCAACCACCCAGAACACCCTAGCAACCGCCTAGCAACCACCCAGAACACCCTAGCAACCGCCTAGCAACACCATAGCAACCACCCAGAATACCCTAGCAACCGTCTAGCAATGCACTAGCAACCACCCAGAATACCCTAGCAACCGCCTAGCAACCACCTGAACACATGAATAAGCCATATCTCAGCACCAGAACATCTGGTTGTTTGGTCGTATGCAATCATGTACCACACCCTAGCAACCGAGCGGCGAGTTTTGCCACTGCAAGCACCATTTCACATTTTCTCCTGGAAATGTACATTCTAGTTATTTTTCTTATTCTTTTTATTCCGCCGCTTTTTCGGCGCGTAACTAGTCCCGCAGTTTTGGTCACAGACCCACGAATGAGGGGTCAAATCGTGCGGATTATTCGGGAATGGTGTGCTATGACTTTTATAAGCGATCGGGGGTACGATGTTTGCCCCAGGGGCAAAAAAGCTGCCGAAAAATCCCATTGACTTAACATTACGACAAAGTTTGACGACTCGTAGCTCTGAGCGAGGATTTCGCAGAAGCGTGTGATTTACCACATTTGAAGAGGCTGACAGGCTCTGTAAGAACATACCTCAAAATGGGGTAAAAGTTGCACCCCTGAGGGGCAGGAATTGCCCAAAGTTGCCCCATAGACTTAACATGGTGAACTTTGAAGACTCGTAGCTCAGATCGAGGATTTCGCAGAAACGTGTGATTTGCCACATTTGAAGAGGCTGACAGGGTCTGTAAGAACATACCTATAAATGGGGTAAAAGTTGCACCCCTGGGGGGCAGGAGCTGCCCAAAGTTGCCCAAACCCCCATTGACTTAACATTGTGAAAAATGTTATGACTCTTAGCTCAGAATTCAGATTTCCCAGAAGCGTGTGATTTGCCACATTTGAAGAGGCTGACAGGCTCTGTAAGAACAAACCACACAATGGGGTAAAAGTTGCACCCCTGGGGGCAGGAGCGGCCCAAAGTTGCCCCATTGACTTACTATGGTGTAGGACGGCCCATGAAATGGGCCGTCCTACACCATAGAAACCGCTTTTATATTGAACATAACTCTGGATCACAGTGTCGTAGAGACAAAGGGGCGGGCTCATTTGACTCAGACGGCCAATCAGTCTCTCAGGATCATTGTGTAGCTATCAAGCCACGCCCTAGCAACCATTTGGAGCACCTTAGCAACAAGTTCCATAGACTTCCATTGAAAGAGATCAAAAGGATATCTCCGGATAGAAGTGTCATAGAAACATGAGGGTGGTCTCGTTTGACTCGGGCCAGCAAACAGCCAATCCTGAATCACCTCATCACTTACTGGCCACGCCCTAGCAACCATTATCGAGCACCTTAGCAACCAAAATCCAAAGAGGGATATCTTCCATTCTGAATGTCACAGAGGCATGGGAGTTGGTTTATATCATTCATACTGACAAGCAGCCTTTGGAGTTTCATGATTGGCAGCTGCCAAGCCACTCCCTAGCAACCAAACAGAGTACCCTAACAACCATTTTGCAAGACCTATATCTCTACATGTAAACATCGTATAGAGATGGGGGTTGGTTTATACATTCACATTGACTTTGGAGCTTCATGATTGGCAGCTGCCAAGCCACTCCCTAGCAACCAAACAGAGTTCCCTAGCAACCGTTTTGCAAGACCAATATCTCTGCATCAGAACATCGTATAGAGATGGGGGTTGGCTCTTTTGACTCATGCTAGCAAACAGGCCTTGCTACATGCTACACATGCTAGCAGTGAATAGCTACATGCTAATATTGATTAGCTAAGTGTTAAATCATGCCAAGAAAATGCTACAAATTCCAGAGTAACCATCTATGACATCTAACAACCACCTAGTAACACCATAGCAACCACCCAGAATACCCTAGCAACCGCCTAGCAACCACCCAGAATACCCTAGCAACCGCCTAGCAACCACCCAGAATACCCTAGCAACCGCCTAGCAACGCCCTAGCAACTACCCAGAATACCCTAGCAACCGCCTAGCAACCACCACCAGAATACCCTAGCAACCGCCTAGCAACCGCCTAGCAACCATCCAGAATACCCTAGCAACCGCCTAGCAACGCCCTAGCAACCACCCAGAATACCCTAGCAACCGCCTAGCAACCACCCAGAACACCCTAGCAACCGCCTAGCAACCATCCAGAATACCATAGCAACCGCCTAGCAACCGCCTAGCAACCATCCAGAATACCCTAGCAACCGCCTAGCAACGCCCTAGCAACCACCCAGAACACCCTAGCAACCGCCTAGCAACCACCCAGAACACCCTAGCAACCGCCTAGCAACGCCCTAGCAACCACCCAGAATACCATAGCAACCGCCTAGCAACCACCCAGAACACCCTAGCAACCGCCTAGCAACCATCCAGAATACCCTAGCAACCGCCTAGCAACGCCCTAGCAACCACCCAGAACACCCTAGCAACCGCCTAGCAACCACCCAGAACACCCTAGCAACCGCCTAGCAACCACCCAGAATACCCTAGCAACCACCTAGCAACGCCATAGCAACCACCCAGAATACCCTAGCAACCGCCTAGCAACCACCCAGAACACCCTAGCAACCGCCTAGCAACCATCCAGAATACCCTAGCAACCATTCAGAACACCCTAGCAACGCCTTAGTAACCACCCAGAATACCCTAGCAACCACCTAGCAACCACCCAGAACACCCTAGCAACCGCCTAGCAACCGCCTAGCAATGCCCTAGCAACCACCCATAACACCCTAGCAACCAACCAAAACACCCTAGCAACCGCCTAGCAACCACCCAGAATACCCAAGCAACCGTCTAGCAATGCCCTAGCAACCAACCAGAATATCCTAGCAACCGCGTAGCAACCACCTGAACACATGAATAAGCCATATCTCAGCACCAGAACATCGTACAGACATGTTTGTTGGCTCGTATACAATCATGTACCACACCCTAGCAACCGAGCGGCGAGTTTTGCCACTGCAAGCACCATTTCACATTTTCTCCTGGAAATGTACATTCTAGTTATTCTTCTTCTTCTTCCACTTTTTTTTCGGCGCGTAACTCCTCCCGCAGTTTTTGTCACAGACCCATGAATGAGGTGTCAAAACGTGCGGCCTGTTCGGGAATGGTGTGCTATGACTTTTATAAGCGATCGGGGGTACGATGTTCGCCCCAGGGGCGAAAAACGGCCCAAAAAAAACGCATAGACTTAACATGGGGAAAAACTTTGACGAATCATAGCTCAGAGATCAGATTTCACAGAAACGTGTGATTTGCCACATTTGAAGAGGCTGACAGGCTCTTTAAGAACATACCCCTAAATGGGGTAAAAGTTGCACCCCTGGGGGGCAGGAGCGGCCCAAAGTTGCCCAAAAAACCCCATTGACTTAACATGGTGAAAAACTTTGACGAATCATAGCTCAGAGATCAAATTTCGCAAGAGATCAAAATATTGAACATAACTCTGGATCACAGTGTCGTAGAGACAAAGGGGCGGGCTCATTTTACTCAGACGGCCAATCAGTGTCTCAAGATCATTGTGAAGCTATCAAGCCACGCCCTAGCAACCATTTAGAGCTCCTTAGCAACAAGTTCCATAGACTTCCATTAAAAGAGATCAAAGGGATATCTCAGGATATAAGTGTCATAGAAACATGAGGGTGGGCTTGTTTGACTCGGGCCAGCAAACAGCCAATCCTGAATCACCTCTACACTTACTGGCCACGCCCTAGCAACCATTATCGAGCACCTTAGCAACCAAAATCCAAAGAGGGATATCTTCCATTCTGAATGTCACAGAGGCATGGGAGTTGGTTTATATCATTCATACTGACAAGCAGCCTTTGGAGTTTCATGATTGGCAGCTGCCAAGCCACTCCCTAGCAACCAAACAGAGTACCCTAGCAACCATTTTGCAAGACCTATTTCTCTACATGTAAACATCGTATAGAGATGGGGGTTGGTTTATACATTCACATTGACTTTGGAGCTTCATGATTGGCAGCTGCCAAGCCTCTCCCTAGCAACCAAACATAGTACCCTAGCAACCGTTTTGCAAGACCAATATCTCTAAATCAGAACATCGTATAGAGATGGGGGTTGGCTCTTTTGACTCATGCTAGCAAACAGGACTTGCTACATGCTACACATGCTAGCAGTGAATAGCTACATGCTAATATTGATTAGCTAAGTGTTAAATCATGCCAAGAAAATGCTACAAATTCCATAGTAACCATCTGTGACATCTACCAACCACCTAGTAACACCATAGCAACCACCCAGAATACCCTAGCAACCGCCTAGCAACCACCCAGAATACCCTAGCAAACCGCCTAGCAACGCCCTTGCAACCACCCAGAACACCCTAGCAACCGCCTAGCAACCACCCAGAACACCCTAGCAACCGCCTAGCAACCACCCAGAACACCCTAGCAACCGCCTAGCAACGCCCTAGCAACCACACCAGAATACCCTAGCAACCGCCTAGCAACCACCCAGAACACCCTAGCAACCGCCTAGCAACCATCCAGAATACCCTAGCAACCGCCTAGCAACCGCCTAGCAACCGCCTAGCAACCATCCAGAATACCCTAGCAACCGCCTAGCAACGCCCTAGCAACCACCCAGAACACCCTAGCAACCGCCTAGCAACCACCCAGAACACCCTAGCAACCGCCTAGCAACGCCCTGGCAACCACCCAGAATACCCTAGCAACCGCCTAGCAACCACCCAGAACACCCTAGCAACCGCCTAGCAACCATCCAGAATACCCTAGCAACCGCCTAGCAATGCCCTAGCAACCACCCAGAACACCCTAGCAACCGCCTAGCAACCACCCAGAACACCCTAGCAACCGCCTAGCAACCACCCAGAATACCCTAGCAACCACCTAGCAACGCCATAGCAACCACCCAGAATACCCTAGCAACCGCCTAGCAACCACCCAGAACACCATAGCAACCGCCTAGCAACCATCCAGAATACCCTAGCAACCATTCAGAACACCCTAGCAACGCCCTAGTAACCACCCAGAATACCCTAGCAACCGCCTAGCAACCACCCAGAACACCCTAGCAACCGCCTAGCAACCACCCAGAACATCCTAGCAACCGCCTAGCAACCAACCAGAACACCCTAGCAACCGCCTAGCAACCACCTAGCAACACCATAGCAACCACCCAGAATACCCTAGCAACCGTCTAGCAATGCCCTAGCAACCACCCAGAATGCCCTAGCAACTGCCTAGCAACCACCTGAACACATGAATAAGCGATATCTCAGCACCAGAACATCGTACAGACATGTTTGTTGGCTCGTATGCAATCATGTACCACACTCTAGCAACCGAGTGGTGAGTTTTGCCACTGCAAGCACCATTTCACATTTTCTCCTGGAAATGTACATTCTAGTTTACATCAGTTGTAGTAAAGCTGTCTTCACAAACAGAACTCAAATATTTATAGCTGTGAACAACATTATGAAGTATTATTATATATATTAGCGATTTAATTAATCAGTATTTTACAGAGAGAAAAAAAACGTTGTCTGCCAGTCTGCACCTCATTTTCCCCACATATTCATTTTTATCTTTATTATGTGATTTGATGATATTGTCTTGCTTCATCAGTTCAAACCATGCAGAATTAATCAAAAGTTTTCCTTCTGATATCGACCACAACACATCTTCCCTCTGTTTCAACGATTTTATTCCACAATTTGTCACATTAGCTCAGCTAATGTTTGGGTTTCTGATTGCTTTTCGAGTAATTATATCTCCAATTTCACCCCCTCTAATGTGTTCAGAATGAGATGTAATGAATGTCTACATTTAGTTTAAATGTCCCTCCTCTGCATCTTTAATGAGCTGTTCGACACAGGCGTTGCACAGAGAGTTGATTGGACAGGATGTAGACGGGACTCTGAATCAGGTGTGTCTGTCTCTGGCTGTCCAGCCTACAACAATGGAGGTCCAGAGCAGTGCAGAGACGGCTGCAGGTGAGAGACTGTTTTTGACTGTTTTGAATCCTCCCAGAGGAACATTTTGTTTTGTTTTTTAGAGGTTTTTCATTTATAGCGCAAAAGTTATCAGTTTCATATCAAGAAAAGCTCAGATCATTTTTGCCTTGGGAAAATTTGATAAGAAATGCCATATTGAAGAGTTCATATTAAAATCTTTTGATTGCAGGCTTTGGTGTTGCAGGCTCAGCAGATAGTTTGATCAGTTTTAGACACTGTTGAGATCCCCTCTGAAACTCTGGAGGGGACAGATGATCTTTTTCTTAAGAGAAACATCTGAGAAGCAGGAGACTTCAACAAAAATTGATTTACTCAAATTCATGTGTAGGAGAGATAATTAAAGGGATACTCCACCCAAAAATGAAAATTCTGTCATCATTTACTCACCCTCAAGTTGTTGCAAACCTGTATGAGTTTCTTTCTTCTGCTGAACACAAAGGAAGATATTTTGAAGAATGACTGGAACCAAACAGTTGTTTGGCATCGTTGACTTCCATAGTAGAAAAAGTCAATGGTGCCAAAGTTTCAATCGTTCTTCAAAATATCTTCCTTTGTGGTTCCTTCCTTCCAAAACACTGTTTTCTACTTGAATATTTTTTTAAATGTAATTTATTTTCCTGTGATGGCAAAGCTGAATTTTGAGTATCATTACTCTAGTTTTCAGTCAATGTCACATGATCATTCAGAAATCATTTTAATATGCTGATTTCTTATGCTGAACATAAGAAAAATATGCTGAATATGCTGAACATTTCTTCTTATCATCAATGCATCACCCTAACTGTTAAGCACACTTTATTACAGTGATAGATTTCACCTAGCAGTCTTGTCTTGTCCTCAATTGTCTGTTTCTATTAAAGATGCCACCAAGTGTCAAATTTTATGTGTATTGTCTTTCTGATGTAAATGGTCGTCTCATGGAATCAAACACTAATTTTTTATTACACTTTTCATTTCTGGAGGTCATAGTTTTAGTTTATAGCGTTGTTGCTGATTGATTTATGTGTCTCTGAAATGGCTCAGTGGAGACAATAAACCTTATAGGACACAAAGTGAAAAGTGAGAGAGTGCTGAAGGGTACGGATGTAAATCTGATCACAGAGGAAAGATCCTCAGTAATAATGACACACAGTAAGTTTTGGTCCACAGTAATATGGTTAGGACTAATCTTTGTCTCCATGCTTTATGAACTACTAAACTATTCAGTCCTGGATAACCCCAAATGCCCCTGGCTTATTTAACAAATAAATATGTACAGATACTCTTTTTAAAGTACTTTGTCCTTTTTAAAGTATTGGTACATTGGAGCTACTTAAGGGGACAATAGCTTTATTACCAAATAATTTAACTAACCTATCAATTATATCAATTTGTAATATAATCGGAACTTTAGTTTTATAACATAATCAATAAACAAATCCAATTAGGATGACATAATATCGAACATTTATATAGCAAAGGCATGATAAACTAAATTATCAAAATAAAATTGAAATGCCACGTAGAGACTCGAATAGGTGTTTTGGTATCTGTTCGTTCCCTTACGATACGGTTCACACGCATTGCGTAAAAACTGCTGACACTTTAGGGAAAACTCCTTTTCTCTGAAATGTTGAAGTCTGATTGAATTGCAGATGGGTGGGGCAATTTGCCTATATATGTCGGCACTGAATGCCATTTCATCAAAATCTTTCTCATTCAAGTGCAAAGATCATAATCTTGCTGGTTCTGAAGAAGAAGAACACGAGAAGCCTTTCGCTTGCCGTGGAAGAGCCCCAGCAGCAGAGTGATGATGCTGACAGCACTGCAGCTGAGAGACAGCGCTTCTCCTCTGTGGCTATCGGCGAGACTAAATGACCAAATATCACTCTAAAAGAGCATATTTTCTGCTGCATTTGCTCGAAAATGTCGCACCACTAGTGTGGCACATGAAGGGCACCCCTGCACCTCTCAGATGAGCACTCTAAGTGCGTTGCCTGCCTGGGCATGAGTCTCGCCTCGCTGCGCTTGCGGATCGCTTTCTAAGATCCGCGATTCCAAAAAAAGCAGTCCCGCCCCTCGCGGTCCCTCGTTCTCTTGAAACAGTGGAGTTGCGGGGCTGAGCAAGTGGGACCAAGTGAGCTCACGTTGGACCAGATCCCGTGTGCCTTACCCTCCCCACAGCGAGAGGTTTCCCCGGTGCTCTTTTCCTGCGAAGACCAGCGGCCCTCATCTAGTGTAAGCATCTTGGTCTCTTTTGGGGGTTCTGATGTGGAATTTGCCAATGACACCATGTCATTGGCAGTTTCTGATGCAGAGTATTGGTCAGACTCTGCCCTCTGCTGCCTAGGGAGCCATGTGATGTCAGTCTTGGTCTGGACGCAAACTTATCCTTGTCCTTACCAAGGATGTTGAAGAGCTTGGCTTGGAGGGGTCAGCCCCAGAAGAGCCCACCCACAGCTGTCTTGACGAGTGGTTCCTAAAGCCAGGGCACCGCCAGCGACCTCCCTGCCAGAGATCTGCCTTGTTCTTTCTGATCCACTACAGCCGGACCACCTTCAAATCGTCATGGTGTGCATCACGGAACGTAGACCCTGTATCTTGTGACGTTGCATCAAACTTGTTCTTCCTGCAGAGTTGCTGGATGAGGGCGCTCCCATCCATGTTCAAGTTATGTGGCACCATTGTAGCATACCCCACCCTATCGCTTGCAGTCAGTGGAAGGAACAGCTATATAGTGAAATTCCCTTAGGGGCTAGAAGGCTGAATCCGCCTCGCCCACATGTTCGACTGGGGACCTGTCCAGTCCTCTGGCTTTCCAAAACTCTTCGAGCTTCTAAAGATGGCTACACTGCAGCCCCTTTTGCTTTGGACCTTCCTCCTGCTGGCTTTAGCAGGTGATCAAGCGAGTTGAGCGCATCCTGCGCAGGTTGTCCTTAGGCAGAAGCATGGCTATGTGCCTAAGGTGTTCTCCACTCCGTTCAGGGCACAGGTCATAGGGCACTCTCTTTGCTCTCCCCGCTTCGGAGGATGAGCAGTTCTTAAGCCCGGGACACACGAAACCGATGCCAAAGAGCTAGTGCTGATGAAAGCCGACTGTGTTGTCGCCTTGCGTTGCCTGCGTCGGGGGAAAAAGCTGCTCTTGAACACACCGAGAGAACTACAGGCGACTGTCGGGTAGAATGCGCGTTCTGTGCCCGCGTGTAAATATGCCAACTGTCTATTTCTGCAGATATATTCATCTATATTTGTCATTCAAAAAGGGAAACAGATGCTGCAGACTGCAGATACACAAACCATAAACAAATCAGTGCGTGCTTATCGTTTTCAATATCAATCCTGCTAAACACTTTCTTTATTCCACTCCGCTCATGTTAATATTGAAATATTCGCAAAGGAACACTCAGGTAAGATGACGTAACATTAGAACAGCCTTCTTTCTGTACCGTTTTGACTTCTTTGCTCGCTGTTTTGCAATTATCCTTGTGCACTGACTCGTTCACTTAGCTGAACAGCCAATCAGAGTTCCCTCTTTCACTGACGGCCCGGCGCTGATTTAACATGTTGAATCAGCCCAAAAATACCCCGACGGTGTCAGATTAGAGCAGGAAAACTACGTCGGCCGTGAGAAGTTGCCCAACGGCCGATCGTCGGCTTGGTGTGTCCTGGGCTTTACATCTACTCTGCCCGGTCTGGGAGTATATGTTGAACGCTCTAGCCGATTCTGGCAATCAGACCAGCTTTTTTTCTTCAGAGGTCGCACTAAGAGGCTGCCGTTTACGAACCAAAGACTATCCCAATGGGTACAAAAATGTTTGCTTACTTCCTTGGGCTTGTTATGTCCTATTGGAGTGAGGGCCACTAGGGGAATGGCCTCCTCTTGGGTGTGGCCAAGTGGAGTGTCCATTGGCTGGTCCTCGCCATCTACCTTCGGACGTAGATGGAGCTTGGATCTTGTCTGCTTAAAGGAGATATCAGATTAAATGTTTACTTAAAAACAAAAATATATATATACATTTTTAGCTTTTTTGCATTTTGTTAGGTTTCTGGCACGTCTGCCAGCTCAGCAAAGCTGAAAAGAAAACACTCAACCAGTTTGTTATGGTCTGCCTGAGTCTGAAACTGCGTCATCCAGTGAGCTGTTTTAATTTGCAGCCAGTTTCTATGTAGATAACTACCTATTTGAATAAGACCACCCACGACTGCTGACGGACTCTGCCGTATTAGGATAGACCCTGCTCTGAGCGAGCTGTACACTGTCCACCATTATCTCCAGGCTGGAGCTGCTGTGGCGACAAGAATGTCTCGTAAGCAACTCCTGTATTTTGTTGTTGGATGTAAAAGGGAACATAACAGACCTCATGCACTCCCAACATTAGGTATATGCGCCCCTATATACCTAAAAAATTTTATGTCTAAATTAATCATTTTGTACTGCTTTGTGAACAAAGGTCAATAAGTTTTGGCCATCATTCGTATGGGGTCTGCTACAACAGGCTTGTGCTAATAGTGGATAAAAGCAAGATGACAACATAAGTTATAACTATAATTAAACTACATTATACCTGTTCTATCTTATGCAGCACATATTCTCTGGCTATGGCCTCTTAGGCCCAAGCCGAACTATATTGGCGAATTCTTGCTTTGCCTCCAGGTGTCTACACCCTAGTGTTGGTCGATGAAAGCCTGTTAAGGGCCCTTAACCTTGACGGGTCTTCCGTTCTCTGCTCGTAACATGGCGCTGTTGGATTAGGTTCCATAAAGCCTCAGCAACTGAGGCAATGCGTGTGAACAATATGAAAAGGGAACATTTCCGTTATCCCAGGGAACCAAGGTAACTGAAATGTTTACAAGAACCATTCAAACTCAATTGCTACATCACTATCATCTCATCTTCTCCCTTCTCATCTATCAAGTCATGTTCTAATACTCCTGGTATAAAAAATCGGTACTTACAGATGTCTGAGTTCGCAAATGCTGACACTGTCCTTATAAGTCTTTACCCACAGATCGCAAAACATTGTTATTCTTACTGTGGGAGAAATAATCACTCTAAATGATGACTAAGAACTCATTTGAGGTCATTTGACTGAAAGCTGATTTTAACTTCCAGCAGAGACAGCACAGGAAGAGAAGATCTGTCAGCTGGCTCAAGCGGTTCAGGATCAGGCCTTTGAGGTTCAGCAGCACTGGGAGCGGTTCAGTGCTCAGGCCACCAGCTGGCAGCACCAGGTTGACTGGGCTCTGGGGAAACTTCAGGACCTCCAGGATGCCATGAACCAACTGGAGCTCAGCCATCTTGGGATGGAGAATGAAAACTGGCACTCTGAGGAACACAGCATGGTCAACTGTGTGCTGGAGAACGAGGAAAATATTGTGAGTTCAAATAGATAAATTACAGTATTCGTGTACAATAAGGCCCCATTAGCTAATGCTAGTAAATGCAATAAATAAAATTAAATAACAATGGTCAATTCATTCGTTAGAGTGT
Organism: Chrosomus eos; assembly: GCA_036326025.1. NCBI lineage: Eukaryota > Metazoa > Chordata > Actinopteri > Cypriniformes > Leuciscidae > Chrosomus > Chrosomus eos. Next base: position 28,942,650 of record CM070832.1, read on the forward strand.
TTATTAATCTTTGTTAACATTACCACTAAAATGCTATTCGTGTCAGATCATGTCCATTAAATAACACTGACAGATACAACTTTAGATTTTAACAGTGTATTAGTAATTGTTGAAAGTGTCTGTTGGTGTTACGGTTAGTTATTAGGACTTTTAGTTTGCAGTCACTTCTGTCTTCCATTGATCATTTCCCACCACTCCTTGGTAGTCAGGGTTTCTGACATAATAAAAGTCTTTGTATCAGCTGTGCATGCGTAATTACTTCATTTGTATTCACTACTTCAGTTAAGTTAGCTTAAGTAGCTAATGTCTGTTCGCCTACCTGTTGGAATAGTATTATTAAACTTTGTGTTGGAACTTATTCTTCATCTTCGTGCCTTCTTCTGCAACAACCGGTGAAAGTAACATTAACTAAGATTAATAAATGCTTCAGAATATTTTTTTTATTCCAAATATTAGGAACATATTACCGTAGCCTACACTTTTTCTATTCCAGGGTTAAAATTGTTTCAAAATGTTTTAATACATGATTTCAATTTAAGCCTATACAATTCTAGATGAAATTTGTTCTAAAAACAGGCAAAACACTGGTGGTGATTTATATTATTGACCAACTTTATGGTTATTTACCATAACATAAAATGATCACATTTTGATATGTCAGAATTTGTGTATCTTTCTTATTAGTCTTTATTACTAACTCTTTATCACAAACTCTGTTATTATTTTTATGACATGATTTAATATGCAAGGTGTCTTTTATTTACTGTAGGATTAGGTATATGGCATGCATCTATTTGAGAGTATTACTTAAATATTAAATATTATTATCATTGTTTATTGAGAGAAGGAGGAAAATGTACTCTTGTACTACAGATGTCAGCACGTTCACTGTCTGGTCTTCAGATTATTCCAGTTTGACCTTCATATCCTCAGAACTCTATTATATACTTGGCTATGTCAGGTAGCTCATCCCTGAGCTATGTCTCATATCTCATGTGATGACCAAATATGAAATATTTGATGTAAGTTTAGCCTTGAATGGAATAAGGCGGGAGCCTGGCGCAGATTTGGCATTACAAGGGCATTTCAATAAATAAGTTAACAAGACCTGTTATGCGAGTACATGCATCTGTTTGATTGAAATATCTTGGCTGGTCAGATTAGGTGGAGTTTTATACATGCAGAACTTGCCTTCAGACCATGCCACCTATTGGTCACACAACCTCAAACATCAGGGTCAAGATGGACTTATTGGTCAGATGTGCATGAAACCATCTAGAATACATTGCTGTTGCAAATTAGCTCTAAATAAATATTAATATCAGTTAATAGTATTAATTTAATGTATTAAAATTAACAGTACAATTGTACGAATTAACCTGTTTTTCCCGTGTTAATTGTTTATGAATTCTAAGAAATGTTCATTTCCGAGGTGAGGGAAATGTCTTTCTTACTGTAGCCTACAGTAGCCTACCACTAGTTAAAGTCTAAAAATCGTAAATTAAACTTTATTGCAAGCATAGAATCAGAAGCAAACATGTATTGTGCATGTCATGATTCCTGTCTTGTGTTCCTCTTGTCTTGTGTTGACTTTTATTATTTCCTGTTTTGTGCCATGTTTTTGTAGTCCTCTGTAGTTTTTCCTTTTGATTCGTACATGATTGTTCCCAGGTTGTTTCCTAATTCGCTCTGTGCACGAGAAAAATGCTAACTTCCGGCTTGAGGGCGGACGTTGGGTACTTCGTTTCCGGTTGCCGTCTTGTTTACATCAGTGGACCGGCGTTAACTTAGTTTAATCGTTTGCAATGGACCTAAAACATAAAAAAAACTTACTGTGGCTGAGCTGGTTTAATGGTTAAAGCGTAAAGCCTTGTTTAACTCGACGGGTCCGCATGAGCCCAAAGGTGCGCGCCGCAAAAATGACGTGATTGTAACAGCAACATGGATTAGAACACCATTTACTACACACAATAGGCTTTTTTCTCTGATTTTGAAAACTCTTCGTGATCGACTTAAAATGCTTCCAAGATCGACTTGTCGACCGCGATCGACGGGTTGGTGATTCCTGTAACTGTTTTCCGGTCAATGACAAGAGTACTAATCAGCTGTCTCAGGAACGTAACCAGCACATTCATCCACACATAGCAAAGCCATAAACAGCGAGGGAGAAGAACTAAGTTACATGAAACAATCCAACTACATATTTTAAACCACTGACAAGGGAAAAGTCACTACTCACGGTGTCTATAGCCGCTTTCCGTCCGGAGGGACTTTTGCAGTGCCTAGAACCTTCCTATAACCATTTTTTTCGCATGTTCCGACTGGACTAAGTTCCTATAACTCTTTCAGTACCTAGTCTAGAGCGAGGACTTTTTTTAGTTCCCTTTCCCAACGTCGGATACCTTTACTCCCTGTATTACATGTGTACTCCCTGTATGACATACTGAGAGATGTAATATTTAAACCCCTTTCTCTCTCTTGCTCTGGGGAGCTGGAGAAAAATCACTAACCAGTCGATGAACATCATCGACTCTAATATTATATTATAATATCGACTAATCTCGGTTAATGTCCAAGACATCTGGAGAAATATACATAATCTGCGTTGTCCATCAGGCTACCGGAAACTAGACACCCCATATCGGTTTCGCAGCCGGAAGTAGCATATGCTAACGTGCACATAGTCTATTAAGTTTGTTTGTCCCTGTGCATTTATAGCCCTTGTGTTTCACTTGTTACTTTGTCAGTTGTTGTACGTGTAATGGTTGCCTCTGTGATCCCCCTGGTTTTGTTTCTTTGTTCTTGAAATTTCTGTGTTCTCTGTTTTACGTGTTACTTTATTAAATAACTACGTTTAGATCTTCGCCTGCTTTCCTCAGCTCATGACAGTGGACAAGTTTTATTAACTAAATCACAAACATAACTAATCTAAACACACACACACACACAATCACACATTCATGGGTAAAATGATAAGTGACAGAATGAATCCGGAAGCAGGAAATGGATTTAGGATTGGAATGGAAAAAAAGATCAATTTAACTATGAAAAGAACCATCAGCTTATTATTTTCAGAGCACCTCATTAAATGTATACTTACATGGTCTTTGCAGTGAAAGCATTTTGTGAAGTACCTGAAGAAGGATTTTGATGGTTCCACGAGTCTCAATCGATTTCTTCTGCGTTAAATGAAGAAATGGTGATGAACTGCCATGGTTTGTTTGACTCTGTTTTGGTGGTTGAAAGTTCTCTCTCTCCATGAGCACATGGCTGGAGTGCAGATTGTCTTCAGGTTTCATTAAATATGCCAATTTAAGATGGCTGACATCCTTCACTGACCTGTTCATAAGATTTTTTCAAACCCCAGCATTGACCTTGAAGAATTGATTATTTTTAATCTCGCTTTAGGATCACTCAGACCACACGGAGCCCAGTTTGTTTTTGATTGCTCCCTTTATCCCGAGGCTTGACGAGTGTGTGACTGTCATGTTGTTTTGAGGATCCTGTGGGCAGAAATATTGACCTTCCATATCGACCTGGGAAGCTGGAGAACATAGATAATTAATCTGCTACCCACCCAATGACACTCCTGGGCCTTGTTTCACCAATGATCCCCATCAAACCACAGTCAGACAGCTGCTAACTCATTTTTGGAGCTCAAACAACAATATTTGTCACCCCAAGTGAGCATCTTGAGATTTGATGTAATAGTTATATTAATATAACTGAAAGAGTTGCACCATTTTGGGATGTGGCATTGTGGCATCACATAAGATGAAAAGGACACTCATTATATTTTGCCAGAGATGTGTCTCCACAGGCTCTTGAAAGACAGGCATGTTGGATAATGAGCATCTGGTCATTTCAGAAGTGAAGTATCAGAGACTTCTTTCTCATATTCCCAGAACAATGTCTTTATTTTTCTCCAGACTGCCCCCTGCTTAGTCTTCTCTTTGGATGAAAAGCCTTTAAAGCTCTGTAATTTCCCTCTGATCTGAGCTACTATTATGTCTCGGTTGGGGTCTTGGAGAGGTCTATTTCAGTGCATTATGGTCTGACAGCACATAATTTTTTATCTTGCCATCTGCTGTAGCCAATTCGTTTAATCTTGATTGTTTGAGAACATTTTTCTTTTTTCAAAATCTTACCAGGGGACTATGTGTAATCAGCAAAGGCAGTTGCAATGCTCTCAAATGGAAAGGAGACATTTGTCCCATGACTTCTTGTCTGGTAAGTTGGGCGGAATGTTTCTTAAACATTTTTCTGCGTTCCCATAATCATGGAAAACATTTTGCATTTAAAAATTGTGATTTCCAGGCCAGGAAACTTACTGTACACTACCATTCAAAAGTTTGGGGTCAGTCAGATTTCAAATCAGTAAGCATACATAAAACTGAGAAGAATTTTACATTAAGGCTTTCTTTTGAACTTTCTATTCCTCAAAGAATCCTGAAAAATGTATCACAGTTTTCACAAAAATATTAAGCAGCACTGTTTTTAACAGCAACTGTTTTTAACATTGATAATTAATAAGAAATGCAAATCTGCATATTAGAATGATTTCTTAAGGATCATGTGACACTGAATACTGGAGCAATGGTTCTGGATAATTGTTTAAAATGTAATAATATTTCACAATATTACTGTTTTACTCTATTTTTTTTAAATGCAGTCTTCAGAGACTTATTTAAAAAAAATAAACAAATCTTGCTGACCTCAAACATTTGAATGGTAGTTTACATAGTTATACTCAACTCTGAAGTATTTCACTGGCTAGAAATTGAACACAATTCCTAAAAACAAATAAAATAAAAAAACATTCCCCCTTTATAAATCCTTATCAAGTCAGCTTGAACCAGCTGAACAAGCCATAAAATTGGTCAAAAAGTGAGGAAACCCCAATTTGTCTCAAATACTATTTCTTTTTTCCAATATACAATATAAAACTGTATTGTTTGAAAGTTATTCAAGTGTCATGACTTTATCTTTAAAACCTTGTCTCCCCAACCAGTTTCCGTTCAGTTCCCGTGGCAGAGAGCTGTTTTTCATAATGGCGTCCCTTATTATATCAAGTGAGTTTTGCTCATATTTCTCATCTCCGCTATGACACTTCATGCACTTCATGTGATTTCCCATGTGTTCAGTTTTGCATCAGAATAAAGTTAGTCCACAAATTTAAATCTAGTTGCACAGTCACCCTTGCTAAAATGTATTACATTTACCATAGGTCTCCCAAATACCATTCAAAGGTTTGGGTTTTGTAAGATTTTTTCAAAAAATGTTTTTAAAGAAGTCTCTTATGCTCACCAAAAGGGCTGCATACTGTGCAGACCACAGTAATTTGTTATGTTGATTAATAAAAGTATTAAAATAATCTTACTGACCCCAAACCTTTGAACGGTAGTGTATAATTAATAATTCCACATAGTGTTAATTAAAGCTACACTGTGAAACTTTTTAGTTTATTCTTAGCTAAAAACACTTAGTTCTTTCAAAAATATATGTGCTCATTAATGTATATTTACTTCGTTCAAGTCATAAAGTATTCTCGTGAGTGTATAATATGCCATTGAAAATACATACGGGTAAGGGGTTCTAATGTCGGTCGCCATGTTGCCCCTCCATCTTGAAAGTACATTAGCCAAAGAGGGACATACCCGTTAATTCAAGCTTGCCTTTGCGTTTTAACACGCGTGGGTTAGCACTCGAACTGCCTAACACTCGAACTGGAAGCCATGTTAATCTTGGACTACATTGGCCACCGTAGGAGTTAAAACGAAATCGGAATTGAGAGGAACAGAAACTAATATTCACTGGATGGCATATACCTTTTCACCGCTAGATGGGGGTAAAAATCACACAGTGTAGCTTTAACAAAGGAATGTTTAAATTAATGTGATCTCCTTCAAATACTTGTGAGAAAAACATTCCAAATCTTTATATCATTTCCATGCTTACATTTGACCGAATCCAAACCAGGGAATTGATGTTGATGATTAATTATGTTTCAGTCATGAGCAGCAGACCACCTCGTGGGATCATCCAAAGATGACCCAACTATTTCAGTCAATGGGTCTGTCCTTTAACCTGTCAATCAATGTCAAGTTTTCTGTCATTCTCTCTGTGTAGTTCACTACTTTATATAAGTACAAAATGCAGATTTCTCACATGATATATTGCTCAGTATTTGTTTGAAAATAAAACTTTTCTAGTGAACTTTCCTAATTCACCCTAACTCTCTGTGCAGCTGATCTGAGTCATGTGCGTTTCTCCGCTTACCGCACAGCGATGAAGAGCCGCAGGCTACAGAAGGCCCTCTGCTGTGAGTGATACGATACCTTATCATTCACGTCTTGTACTTATTACTTCACTAACAAAATCATGGTACTTCTGTGGGGGATTTTGTTCCTTGGCAATACCATATTTTTTGATACATTTATCACTGCATTGCAAATCTCTGTCAGTGTGAACTCCCCTCTTCACTGCACACTCAAAATGACTGGAGGAAAACAAAGGGAAAAAACAGATTACAGCAAAAGACAAAGACAATTTTAAACATGAAATCTTGATCTCTCTCCGCTAATTTTGTCAGGCACTATGTTTATGGTACACTAACTACTATATGAGTCTTTGATCTTCAAATTGCAGATAGGATTTTTGAAAGCACTAAAGCCAGCAGGCAACCTGCTGATAATGCACGGCTGAAGCCAAGAAGGACTTCTCTCTGAGAAAACAAAGGACTTTTCTGGAAACTAGCATTAATACTTTCTCTTCAACATTAGCACCCTCATCCTAGACGCTATCACACATCTTACTATCTTTATCTACATTTCCTTCCTTTCACCGCCTCTTTCCTCACTCTTCTCTCCACATGCTGAGATCATTAACTGCTTGACTTTAATAAAGTTGTTTTTCAGTTGCATTTACTGTATGGGGCTAAAAATGCTACTGAAAAAATAGCAATAGCAAGCATACTTCATGGTACAAGCCATAACCTCTGGTTATTGTCTTAGCTTTATTCTAGTTGTTATATTATTAACTATAGGAGGCTAGACAAAAATACTAGTGAAATAACTGCAGCATGGGGTGACATTACTTTATAATACTAGCCATAACCTCTGATTATTGTTTGAGCGTTAACTAAGTTGTTATATAGACGACTAGGCTAAACGGAACTACAATCCCAGACAGCAACAAACTGTCGGCACAGATCCGCCAAAAATCTGGTACGCATTGAATCCACATGTACCAGATGTGGCCTGGATCTGGGCCAACAAATATGGCCCATGTTTGGACAACCCCAACCGCTGGCATGTAGAATGTAGAATTTTACCCAACGGTTGGGTTTTTCCATATTTGACCCAAATTTGGTTTAAAACAACCCAGCATTTTTTAGAGTGATAATGATCAGACTGACAAGTTTGTGACCATGGGATCCTCGTAAAAGAACGGCCAGCGCGAGACCCTGAGTGGCATTGGTATCTAAATAGTGTCTACATGCATTCCAACCTAATTTGAGGTTGAGATAAAATGGAGTCAGATAAAAGTTTAATTGGAATTAAACTATTTTTCCACACTGAAAAGACAGAATGCACAGGTATCCTTACCCGCTCTATTGGAAACTCTATAAGGGCCGGTTGGGCGGACCTTACAATAACAAGCTGGTCAGAAATAGCCTGCAGTCAGGTTGGTTGGATAATGTTTTTGGTAAAAGACAGCAGAGCATTTTGCTTCATATCTTTGGATGTGGGTAATGTTGAGAGAGGGTAGTTGTTGAAACGTATAATTGGTTGCAAATCTGATGAATGCTGATAAGAAATATAATTTTTTGCTGCCTTTTCACCAGGGAATTTTCATTACACACCAACGGATGAGTTACGCTCTGGTGAATTTCATTAAAATACACTGAATGGAATTCATTGTGGACACAGAAATGAGTGGAGATGAAATCGTATGTGAATACCGTCTGTCTGTTTCAGTGGACCTTTTGGAGCTCGGCAGAGCCCAGAGCGTCTTTGATCAACACAAACTCACTCATAATGAGCAGCTACTGGAGATTCCAGGCATCATAAACTGTCTCTGCACAATCTACCATGAACTTCAGCAGGTGCATCCGAATCTGGTTAATGTCCCTCTGTGTGTGGATCTGTGTCTCAACTGGCTTCTAAAAGTCTATGATAGGTCGGTATGGGTCTTATCTTCTATAGAGTGGCCATAAACGTATTTAGTCACCACTCTAAAAAATGCTGGGTTGTTTTAACCCAATTTTGGGTCAAATATGGACAAACCCAGCCATTGGGTTATATTTTTAAATTACATTTTTACCCAATGTTTGAGTTTGTCCATATTTGACCCAAAATTGGGTTAAAACAACCCAGCATTTTTTAGAGTGTATGAATGTTGCATTAAATAACAAAATATCTGTTTCTGTTATCTGGCATTTGTTAAGAAAAGTACATAAACAGCATTAGTAGACCTACTGTACACATAAGCATAAGTATTTTTTTCATAAACGTTTATTTGGTGTGATAAAACTTTTTAAAACCATACTGTTTAAAATCAAGGTAAAAGCAGTGTCCATAGTTCTGAAAAAAAGCTTTCCTCTTGGTTTAATCTTTTTATATTATAAAATAAAAATGCAATGATATTTATAAATGTTTAAGTCTGACTAAATTGTCCAAGTTCATTTTAGTGCCACTGTAAATATTCTCATAAAAAAAAACAATAATCCCAGCATGACCTCTAAACTATTACAGATAATCTCCTCTTTAATGGTGGCTCTCATACATTTTTGATTTGAATGTTTTTTGTTCATTTCTTTTGCAGTCCGACAGCAATAACTGTATTTTTTTCCAAGAAGACAAGCTGACACAAAACTGTTTAGTAAAGACATAACCACCTGTGGTTGTTACTCACAAAGATATTTACCAGACATTCAAAAGATAATACGTGTGTACAGTAAAGTCTCTGTTTTCTGTTAATAGTGGCAGAAGCGGAAAAGTTCAAGTGCTGTCTATTAAGATCGGCTTGTTTTCTCTTTCAAATGGACCCATAAAGGACAAGTACAAATGCAAGTATTTTGAAATGAAATATGTATTCTACATGCTTAGTTCTGAATTTAAAAATGAGATTAATTAAGTTATATGCGAGACACTGGCTTCTTTCTTTCACTTTAATATATGTGCACAATTTCACTGGAAACTTTGATTTCAGTTTCTTTAAAAGTCTCAGACTGGGAGTGGAATGCAACACTGTCCTTGCTGTGACCACTACAAGGACATTTATAAATTGGATCTTAAGTCTAAAACCTTACCCACTCACCCTCCTAGTCTGAGAATGTGATGTTCTTTGAGTTTTGCTGGTGTTGTCCTCCTCCTCCACAGACCTGTTTGCTCAGGTGGCCAGCGCTGCAGGGCTCTGTAACCAGAGGCGGCTGGCGTTACTGCTACACAACGGCATCCGAATCCCACATCAGTTCGGGGAGGCGGCTGCGTTCGGAGGGAGTAACATGGAGCCCAGTGTCCGGAGCTGCTTTCAATATGTGAGTTAACACTGCCTGTCGGCTACACAACGAGATAATGAGATCTTTTTATAGTAGTTGTTTTAATTCTCTTTTTATATCAGTTGTTAATCCTAGATAGCAAAGAGTTTTTTGCTATGGGCGGCAGTGGCTAAGTGGTTCATGTAGATTGTCTACAAACGGAAGGTTGGTGGTTCAATCCCGGTTCCACTTGACAAGTGTCGAGGTGTCCATGAGCAAGAGACCTAACCCCGGCTGCTCCCGACGAGCTGGCTGGCGCCTTGTACGGCTGACACCGCCGTCGTGTATGAATGTGTGAGTGAATGGGTGAATGAGAGGCAAAAATTGTAAAGCGCTTTGGTGGCCATTGGGTCTATGAAAGCGCTATATAAATGCAGTCCATTTACCATTTAGTTTGAATCAAGGTGAAATGGAGATTTGGAGAACCAGTGTTATATTAGTTAGTTACTACTACATAGTTTTATTAAAGTGTCCCTCTTATGCTGTTTTAAAGGTTTTTATCTTGTTTTGGAGGTCTCCTACAATACAGTAGTTTACATCCATCCATATAGCCCCCCCTACCCCAACATTATTTTCTCAAAATATAAATTGCAGCATCACCTCTTTCCTCACAGTGTCTGAAATGGTTCAATAAAGGATTCAGACCATAGACAGTATAAGAAGTGGACAGAGCCATCTCATTGGAACTCAGTTGAGACAGTTGAAGCCCATTTTTAGCGATTTTTGAGCACTTCCGTTCCTGACGCGCAGACTCAAACCGACTCAAACTAAGCTTGATGACACGAGCAACCTGTCTGACAGACGTAAATCTTCTAGTAGCTGTGCGTGAATATTGCCAACGTTAATCTGCAGAGACGGGGAACTTGAGCAAAAAGTTCTTTGGCGTGAGTGAGCAGGAGTATTTTGTCCCGTTGCTTTTATGGGCTCATTATCTATGGGCTTCTCCCTTGACGGGACGTCCCCCCGATTGCCTGCGAGCTTCTCCTCCTGTCTGTACATTCATTACTGTACAGTGCGACAGAGAGTCGAATGGTTATGACGCAGTCGTTAGCCTATTTTTACAAAAACTGTTTCTACGGGGCCATAATGTAACATAGAAGGTAATGGAGCCCTTTATACATTGTCGTGTTTCTTTAGAAATAAATAATGGACAAATGGAGTCTTTAAACGCCTCAGATGTTACAAGTTATTCGCCGTCAAAGTGACGCCAAAATGAATGGGAGTCAATGGAAATGCTAACGCAAGTGACGTTCTGCTACAAGATGGCGGCACCCGGCCGACTTCAACTTCCGGTCGATGGATTACCCCCTTGCTCCAGACTCTCTAAACCCTTCCTTCCTCCCTCCCGAGAGCCTCCTGTGATCTGATTGGTCAGATGGCCCATTTTGTTGTGATTGGTCGCTTAAAGCACGTGTCGTAAATTAAATGCCTATTACCATTCTGAATTCCAGCCACAGTGATAGGAACAGTAACGGTAACAGTTTTACTGTATCAGTAAAGATTATAGGCTGGCATAATTCAAATGTGTTACAAACCTATTGGTGCAGGAAGTAAGACTTGAATTACTGACGACTCATTTGATCATTGAGACTTTGTAGACCTTTTACAGCTACCGTAAATTACACAATACATGAAAGGCAATATCAGGCAATTCTTTTTTTAAATTTTAGTTTAATTTTTAGTAATTAGGTCATGTGCTTTTGTAAGCTTTCTTAGTTTTTTTTTGTATGACTGATTTCATTTACTCTTAATTCCGTTTATGTTTTAGTTTTTATTTAATTCCAGAATTTTACTCCTTCAATTTAAACATATTTCAGTCTTCTAATTTCTCATTATCTTTTAGAATTTTATTCCAATCAATATTTGTATTTTATTTAAGCTTTGTCAATTAGCAAAAAAATGTTTTAATAGTTTTTGTTAATGACAGAAAAATATATTTTTGAAGAGATGTCAACAATGTTTCAAAATAAGTGCACTTGAAAAACAGAGATCTCAATATGAACTCAAATATTTCTTATCAATTTCTTCCAAGACCAAATTATCTGCATTTAGTCACATTTGATTTAGGCTTAATGGGATGCCTGTAACCAGTGAATTAATGCTAAGAAAGCATAAACAAACATATTTTCAGTATAAATCTGTGAGAAACCTTTGATCAATTAGATGTTCCTCTGGGTCATGTCCATAATTTCGTCAAATTTATTCTGTTGAACCTCATTATATAAACATTTTTAGGTAGTGAAAAAACTTGTGCATATATTAATAAATGACAATCTTTAACAAAAAGGTTTATTGATGCAAATCAAATGAACGAGATTCTATGATACATAATTCAGGTGTGTGGGACATTATATATTCCTAAAGGGATCTGCTAAACGGATGCTCAGACTTGTTTATGTGGGTATAGGGGCTCATCATTACACATCAGTGAGTTTTGACATATAAATAAATGATGAGCTCTGTTATAAGAGTGGCAGGCCTGCCCGGGGATTTACACCGCCACTTTCAGACGGTTAGCGGTCGGTGTGACAGCTGATGCACAAGCTACTGAGAAATATTTAAATGAAATCCACTTGATTTGTGTGCATTCCCATAATATCACAAGATGGAGTGCTTTATGAAGTGAACCACATCCGCTGGTATAATGGAGCATTTATAAAAACCCGTTCAGCTCTCCTGAAAGCCACCCTGGACGGGGCCTCCAATACTTCACTCTTTTACTCGAGTCACAGTGGAGCTCTTTTCATTTAATGTTCCATGTAATGAAAGACTCTTGATAGTCTTGCCTTAACTGGCCTGCTGTAATTGATTCATAACAGTAGTAGCAGTTTTAATGCCATGGGGGAGACACAAATGATCACAATTGGCCCCATTTGCTTCACTTCAAAATTACTAATGGATCCCTTGCCCTCAGGCTAATAAGGTTGTTATGGGATATTATAGGTTTTGGGTTGTAGATGAATACGCTTCTGAAATGATAAATAGACCATCGGAGTGCTTTTAGACTCAGACTGCACTCATCATGCAGTGCATTGCAGTAATGAATGAGGGGTTTGTCTGTGCTGGTGGGTTTCAGGTGGGCCGTGATGATGTCATCGAGCTGCAACAGTTTGTGGACTGGATGCATTTGGAGCCGCAGTCCATGGTGTGGTTGCCTGTGCTTCACAGAGTCGCCGCCGCAGAAACGGCCAAACACCAGGCCAGATGTAACATCTGTAAAGAGTGTCCCATGGTGGGCTTCAGGTAAAACAAAAGTAAATAATGCTGACATTTGTTTTAGGGTGGAAGTGCAGAGTTGTGCCACTGCTGTGGACTACATAGGGTTGGAAACTCTTTAAATTCAAGTTTCTTTTTCCTCTTCAGCAAAAGAGGTGCATAACCTTCAGATAATGTACGTCCACCTCAGAAGGTCAAACTAAATATTATTATAGCGATATATTATATTACTATTATTTTGGAACACATGGCACAGTTTAAAACCCTGATATTTGTGAGTTCTTTATTTTTAACATTAAACATTAAATAAACATGGCAGTTAAACAAATAAATAAAAATGTAATAATAATAGGCATAATTGGCAACATGGTTGCACTTTTTCCCCCTAAAATGAGCTGTCATGCATATCATATCTAATGGCGCTTTTCCACTGCATGGTACGGTACGGTTCGGTTCGGTACGCCTCACTTGTGGTGCTTTTCCACTGCATAGTACGGTACGGTACGGTGCGCTTCGGCGCGCTTAAATGGTACCTGATCTGTTGAGGTTCCAAGCGTACCGTACCGGTACTAAAATGTGACGTGAAACACTGCAGATCACTGATTGGTCTGACAGACAGAATCGTCACTACCAGCGTCATTGGATTTGCGACACGAGACACTAAACACGCTATACAGAGTCATATAACCAGTAGACAACAGCCAACACGGTAGCACCTGTGTTTTACTTACTTGAAAAAAAGAAGAAGAGATCAACACTTTAAAAAGGAAATGGCTGAATCGTGGTCGAGGTGCAGACGTTCCTCTCGTTGGTTGCCTAGGAGCGGGTCCAGCGGATGGGGCAAAACAGAATGAAAAAGTGTTCCAAGAAGTAGCAGCTAGCTCAGCTAGCCGCACACGGCTATCACCGGACCTACAAACAGTGTAACGATCAGTCCCACCCACTTTGAATGGGTACTAACTGCAGTGGAAAAGCAACCGAGCGCCGAATCGAACCGTACCGAACCGAACCGAGCGTACCATGCAGTGGAAAAGCGCCATAACAGTTCTCATCACAAAAAACATGAGATTTGTGCTTCTATTGTTGTAAAAAATAAGTAATGGTTCACCAGTTTGTCTTGTGCCACAAGTCAAGTCACATTTATTTATAATACTATTATGCTATACAGATTGTTTCAGAGAAGCTTTACAGTAAATGGGAAAATAAAAGTATTAATGTTACATAATTCATCAATTATGAAACAAATTAAATTTCAGCTGTATGAGCAGCTCTACAGAAGACAATAGTGTCATTTATTCAGCTAAATTTAGTTTTCAAGAGGCACTGATGGCATATCTGAATGTTCTTAACAAAACATTGCAATAACCAGGGGCGGTTCTAGACCTTTTCGGGGAGATTAAGCTCCCCTATCTCTGTCGTCTCAACCCACCTAAAACTAATCTCCCATGATTGGTCCAGTGCTGCTTCCTCAAGAAAGTTTATCATTTTTTAAAGTTTTAAAAGGTTTTAATTTTTTTTTCTTGTCAGTTTAAACATTCATGAGATTTTAAGCCATTCAAACTTAAAAATGCTGCAAAAGAGAACTAAATGCGATACTGTTTATCAATTTGAAGTGTACTGCAGAAAGACTGATCATTATACCAATGGTACCATGGTATAATTTAAGCTATTTTGACTTATTATATAGTGGTGCCTAATTTAAAGAGGCACAACTTAGGCAATGGTCTTGCTACACATTCTCACTGAGATCTAAACCCCCCTGAGGAAGAAATCCTCGAACTGCCCTGGCAATAACAGATTATATTAGCTGGCCTGTGGAACATCTGTTTGTCCTTTAGGTATCGAAGTCTAAAGCATTTCAACTACAACGTGTGTCAGATGTGTTTTTTCTCGGGAAGGATTACCAAGGACCATCATCTCAGCTATCCCATGGTGGAGTACTGCACCCCTGTGAGCATCTCGATCTCTTTATGCTTTTATTTCAACAAAAAAAGAAAAAGAAAAAAGGATGGTTGTGTTTTTAAATGGTTCACTGTGGACAAAAAATTGGGGCGGTAAAAGCCCCTAATGTTGTGTTGTGTTGCACAACCCTGAATTTTCTGAAGTTTTTTTTTATTTAAATTAAACATCTGTATTTATGCATGTGTTTCTATTGTTATTTTCTCATAAAAAAAAAAAAAATAAAAAAAAAATATATATATATATATATATATATATATATATATATATATATATATATATATATATATATATGGTAACACTTTATTTTGTTGGTCCCTTTTGAACATTCTACTAACTAGTAACTTTGCAACTATATGTCAACTTATTGTAACCCTAACCCTACCAATCTACTAATACTCTACTAATACTCTAATGAGATTTAGTAGACATGTAGGTGCAACGTTACTTATAGTCAACTGAATGTATTAAAGGGACCATTAAAATAAAGTGAAACCATTATATTCATTTGTATATATATATATTATATATATATATATATATATATATATATATATATATATATATATATATATATATATATATATATGTATATATATATATATATATATATATATATATATATATATATTGTAAATATAAAAATTAAAGAATTTAAGCTAACTAAACAAACTATAACTACAGTAAACTATACAATCTAAACAAAATAAAGATGCAAACAAAAGGCATAGAGCTAAAGATAACTTCCTCTGTAACTCAGTATAAGCAGGAGAAAAATATGTGGAAAATAAATGGCACCCATATCCCTACAGCTTCCTTAAATTAATATATAACCATTCCGTAAATAATGAAACACAAGTACATACAACTTACCCTGCACTAAGGGAATACAAGTACAAAAATCCATTAACAATCAGTGCACCAGAACCTCCCCTACAGTAATCTCTCACACAACTTATTACGTGGTACACAAAAACACGGGGAGAAAATGAGCAAATGTCTGAAACAGGAGAAAGCAAGAGAGAAGGAGGGGAGATCATAACACACACACACACACACACACACACACACACACACACACACACACACACACACACACACACACACACACACACACACACACACACACACACACACACACACACACACACCACACACACACACACACACACACACACACACACACACTCTTATAAATTATTATAATTTTAAAAATTATTATATATTTCTTTTTTTTTAAATCATAAATATTTTTATATTCTTATTTTTTATATTTATTTTTTTTCTTTCTGATTTTTCCAAAACCTGAACACACTCCATCCAGACCCTGTCACTGTAATTCTTCATGCACAACAGAACATTTCCCTACAGCCTCTCTGTTACAGACGACCTCTGGAGAAGATGTGCGTGACTTCACCAAGGTGCTTAAAAACAAGTTCCGCTCAAAGAAGTACTTCACCAAACACCCTCGGCTCGGCTACCTGCCCGTGCAGACCATCCTCGAGGAAGAGCATTCAGAGACGTGAGTTTTCCTAGTGGAAATATTCAAGGTGCATCTTTCCGGGTTAGACCTTATTGAGATCTCCAGATTTTTAATCAGTTTGTGATTCTTGTTTAAACAGTGTAGCAATATCATCCATCCTGGTAATTTGACTAGAAGATGCCATATCTCTGTCTATTGAAGTAATGACTTCCTGTCATCACTCAGCCTCATGGGAATCATGCTTGTTTTTCTGAGTTCCTGAATTACTAAAGGTCTATCTATGTGCTATTTTTGTGCTGGAGCAAATTAAAGGCCATTCATGAATGTAATTCCAAAGCTGCCACTTTAACATCAACAAACAAAATGCTGCTTCCCTCTCCTGGATGTGAATTTAATTACAAAAGCAATCAGGTGTCTGTTTCGTGTGATCGTGGGGGAAATGAAGAGACAGGACATTTATCATGTTCATGGCAGTCTTTAATATTGAAGTAAACCAGCTGTTCACATTGGCTGTTGTAATGTCAGACCACAGACAATCGTACCAGTTTTAAGTTCATTGTTATTATTAGGTGTCCTTATTCATTATATGAGATACTGAGGGACTGCATTTGGGTGTTTTGTCAAATACTGCCTTGCAATAATTTTATTGACCCAGACCAAAATGTTAAATCTTATATATATATATATATATATATATATATATATATATATATATATATATATATATATATATATATACTGTCGTCGCCATCCTTCCGTCTACAGGAGACGATGGTTTAGCTTCCAATTTTAAAAAAAAAATTCTATCTGCATCTTCGTGGCTATAGAGCCCGACTCTAAAAATAGAATGGCAATGGTCCTGCCAAGTGAAAGCTGTTGAGTTCTCTTTCATCATCTCATGTTCGAGATCCACCTATAGGAATTGACATTTATGATGGAAAATTGTTGGGACCCCTCCCGGTCCGAGAAAACAACTCTTCCCTATCCTCCCAGCGTGCGCGAAGCACATGAGGCACTACTGGAGCAACCCGCTCGATCTCAAACACGACCTTGTGGGTCTAGAGGTGAGGGATATGACGGCTCTCGGCATGGATGATCCCCCAGCTATCGAGCCATCCATCGCCAGGCACCTCAACCCAGTCCAGGGCGGGCTGCTCGCTCCCCCTAAGCCGGTCTTGCCTAACAAAATGGACTGTTTTTCTGCCTCGGTGCACCAGGCCGCGTATAGATCCCCGGTCTTGGCTGTCAGGGCCCTGAATGTCTCCTCCCTCCTCTCCGCGTACCAGGTGGAGATTTTGGATGACTTAGGCCAACAGCTGGACAAGGGATCCCCCTCACCTACACTGTGATCTGTGGAAAAAGATCATTACAGTAAATAACGCTCGATAGGCCGTCCAAACCTGCAGGCGCTCTATGGTGCTTTCTGTGGTGGGAGAGCGTGTGCTCTGGCTGAAGACAGTGAGAAGAGGCGCATCGCGGGCGCCCCAGCAGAGCCCGGCCAGGCTCTCTTTGGCCCTGCCATCGCATTAATGCAGCAATGATGTGACGACAAGAAGATGGTAGACGAGGCCTTCAAGCTATGCCTTCCCAGGAAGGCGGCCCCACGCCAGGCGTCCCCTGCATGTTTGCCTAACCCCCCTGTCTCGGGATGTAATTTCCATCAGGGTAAGGAAAAGCCCCGCAACAAACCCCAGCCACGACAAAGCAATCCACCCTCTGCTAAGTCCTGGGGGATCTTCCCGACTCCTGCCTCGCCGGGAAAACCCTCGAACACTACCCCCACTGACTCGAAAAGCAAGGCGCCTGCCTGATGTTTGGCCGATGGGGGCATCTAGTCTGCGTTCACGAGCCGCAAGCTCTTTGGACTCTCTTCCTGCCAAAGAGCCCCTGTTCAAGAGACGGTGTTCATTGGACGTTGTGTGTTCTCCCCTGGACAGGGGGTCTATTGTGAGGAAAAGTGCAAAACCAGTGTCACCATACCCCACATACTTTTTTCCCCTCACCCAGTTAATAAAGGCTTCGGCCCTAGTGTTCCAACACAAAAAACATACAAAAAACACATTAAAACAAACAAATCACATTAATTTATTACAGAGAGAGCACCTCTCTCCGCAGAGAGAAATCTTCCTGCAGAGAGAGGAAATATCTTTGAATCCCTGCATGTCACCCCTAGTTTGTCCACTAGTCTGGGCGGTATTGCATCACAAATAAGCCAGCTGGGTATACTCAGCGCCGCTTCGGCTCGGGTGGGAACACTCGCGAGTCACGAATTGGCTTGGCAAACTGTTTCGGCTCCCGAATGGGATACGCGTACAAAAATGCAGGGTTACAGACTGCAGTTTGCCATGTAAGCCCTGCATTTCAACGGCGTTCTCTCTTCACACACGTAAGAGAGCGCTGCACAAATTCTGAAATAGGAAATATCTTCCCTTCTAAATAATGCTGCGATTCAGGTGGTGCCCCCCAATCTGATAAACCAGGGATTTTATTCCCGTTATTTCCTGGTCCCAAAGAAGGACTGCTCTCTCCGCCCTATCTTGGACCTCCATGTGTTGAACAAACAT
This sequence comes from Chrosomus eos, assembly GCA_036326025.1. Classification (NCBI taxonomy): domain Eukaryota; kingdom Metazoa; phylum Chordata; class Actinopteri; order Cypriniformes; family Leuciscidae; genus Chrosomus; species Chrosomus eos. The sequence goes on from CM070832.1 coordinate 28,961,413, forward strand.
TTGAGGAAATAAAATTTCAGAATGTTAACTCATGGCTCCCTCGCCTCGCCATAAAATGGAACGACTGGTTCACATCGGTCGATCTGAAAGATGCTTTCTTCCACATTTATCTGCCACACAGAAAGTTTCTTCGTTTCGCCTACCAAGGCACATGTTACAAATTCACAGTTCTCCCGTTTGGGCTCTCGTTAAGCCCAAGGAGTTTCTGTCTGTGTGCGGAGGCGGGCTTATCACCCATGAGACAGTCAGGTCTGAGGATTTTGACATACATAGACGATTGGCTCATTATAGCCGAATCGGAGGAGAATGCGTTGCAGGACACCTGCCATGTGCTCACACACATCACATCTCTCGGTTCAGGGTGAATGTGAACAAGAGCAATTTTACACCCAGTCAGACTGTGATTTTCCTGGGCTTGGAGTTGAACTCAGTCTGCATGTGAGCGCATCTCTTTCAAGAGCACGTTCTCTCTCTAATGAACTGTCTGTCGCAGTTCAGAGAGGGGGGCGAAAGTACAATATCGTACATGCCTCAGGCTGCAGGGTCTTATGGCTTCATCTATCCAGGTTTTGCCGCTGGGACTCCTGAGAATTGAGAGCGTTCATGAAATGGGTTTTGTCACTACATTTCAGCCCGATACACGATCTTTGCAACTCTGCAACAGTGATGCGCGTCTGCTCGGAAGCCTTGCGCCACTGGAAGAGTGTGGACTTTTACACACAGGGAACCCCTCTGGGGACGGTTATGATGCGGAAAGTTGTGACGACAGACATGTCCCTAACAGGCTGGGGTGCAACCCAGGAGGGCAGAACGGTGAACGGTTTGTGGCCGAGCAGACTACGTTCAGCGCACATAAATTATTTAGAGCTTATGACCATGGATATTTTGACCTCTGAATCATTTTCTGCCTCGCCTGCAGGGACATCATGTGCTCGTACGCTGCGAAAAATGATGTTTTATTAACAAGGTTCGGGAGGAGCACGTTCATATAATTAACACGAGTGGAAACAGTCGTAAACTGGTATAGAAAACAATAAATTAGGTGACATCTTTGCATTTACATTTATTAGGTGACATCTTACCCATGCATTTACATTTAATTATGGAAAGTGACCACTCCAGGGCGATCTACTACTGTGTTGTGCTGCCTGCATCTGTGGGACACTCAGCGTGACAGATTAACAAGCTCAAAGTTCCAAACGCTTGCTCTGCCTTTGCTGCAATGTAAAAAGCGGCAATATAACTTATACACTTTGATTTACACGGTTATCTCGGGTAAATATTATTACCATTGTCTCTATACGAACTGGCATCTTGCCGACAACATTTCATTGTGAGTTTAACATATGTGGTTCTGTGTGATTTGGACAACTTCAAGTTAAGCCCACCACCTGTTACGCCCCTCAATTGCAGTCCGCAGACAAACCCATCTCCTAACGTTACACTATGCATTATCAATCGCTTAGTTGCACTGAATATAGCCTAGCATTCGGCAAGTAAAATTCTTTTTCATTTGCCCCTTCAAAAAAAAAAGAAAAAAAAGAAAACCCCACTTGTAAAGGAGACAAGCAAACAAGGGTTATTGTCGAGCCCTGAAATGAAAAGTTGAATCAAAGTTAACCGTTGTAAATGTTAAGTATTTATCAATTTAAAGACTTACATTGACAAATAAATAAATAAACAAATACTAGGTGAAGCTTATCAGTTTACCTTTTCCTGCGCCCCAGAAAGCTTCCCACATCTATCCATTTTTGGTCATGGGACCGACATAAAGTAGTCGGAAGTTGAGAGGTGGATATTGATTGATATTATAAAATAATCAGTTAAAATGCTAAACAAAAGTAAAAAAAAAAAAAAACATTTCCTTTCATAATTTTTAACAAACAATTTTGGATTATTTATAAAGATTTATTAAAGGAGATTTTCAAATAATTATTTTGCCACAATGGCACCCCTATGCTCTGCATAAACTGCATACCCAGTTTTTGGGCCACTGAGTATTTATATTACACACACACACACACACACACACACACACACACACACACACACACACACACACACACACACACACACACACACACACACACACACACACACACACACACACACACACACACACACGATTATTTGTGTATTGTGTGTGTATATAATATATAAACAATGATCTAAACGTAGTGAAATAATTATAAACCAATAATTCTTGTGTGATTTATTTTATTTAATTTTGAAAATGATCACTATCTGTTACTCAGTTAAGGTATCATTCCAGGTAACATTCATATGCCATTCATAAAGTTCTTTAAAAATTAGCGTACTTGTTTATCTTTTAAATACAAGCAGCATTTGAGATGTTTTGCAAATTGTATTAATTCATTTATTCAAACAAAATTAGATTTATTTCTTGTGACGGATGTACACTGTTAGACCCTTTTAAGTGGACTCTTTTGAGTAGTGCAAGTGTGTTTTGATGGCATTTATATTTAAAAGTTCACAAACGTTGAAATGCCAGTGTGTGATTAACACTCACCAGGTCTTCTTGTTGACAGTTATGATATTTGCTTACTCTACTGTCTGTATTTTATTGCAGCCCAGTTGCATTTCTAAGCATATGTCCAGAGGATTATGAGTGAGTATCTACAGCCTCTCCTCTCGTTCTCTGATCTTGTTTGAATCTCTTCTACTCCTTCATCCACTTCAGAACCATTAAATGACCTCAGGGAATTCAAGCTGTGTATTTGCTCTTAGTATGCAGTGGCCACAATTAAAATGTAGAAATGTTATTTTATTACATACAAAATATCAAACCACTTCACAGCTTTTATCAAATGCTGCACTGATTTTGCTGAAACGCTCAAAAGCTTTTCTCATTTCCCCCCCAATTTGTCTGAGTGATTTTTAGTGGATGCATAAAGTTCAAGCTTAAAAAGGTGTGTTTATACAATTTTTCTTTTAAATAAATAATATTTAAACTAATGCAATGGCATTCAGACGTTTTAAGTGTGTCTGGATTCATGTTGACACACTATAGACGCTGAAAAAGAGTCTTCACACAGCAGGAAAGGTATTCTTAATTGGCAACATTGAAAAGGTTTCCATTGCAGTCTGCATCCTCTAATAAACAGGCTTTTAATATAAAGAGTCTCCTTTTCTCATCCTATTACAAGTGTCAGAGGACTGCTTAAAACGTCGTGCTTTAAGCCGAAATGTTTTGCCTGTTTCCTTAACAAGCTGTTTTGCTGTTTGACAGCCGCAGTAGTAATTATGATACATCATGTGTCAAAATGATTGATGACTGTATAATTGAATAACCTCTTGACCTTGCCCCTCCCCTTGCCCTAGCGATGACCTTACCCCGTGCCCTAGCCATGACCTTGGGTATCCTCCGGCGATGAAAATGACCTATGACCATAGAGTAATAGGCTAAAGTGTATGATCTTGTGAGTAGAATATGTCTATTGATTAATTTGTTTACTTTGACACATTGAGCAGACTGATCTCATGAAACTGCGTATGTATGACACGCCAATTCGTATTTCCATTTTTGGCGTGCTATCAACACGCATAATCGCTTTTCAGCGTGTTTATGAACGCCGTTGACTTAACGTTACATTACTGTATATATAAATATATGACCTACCCCAACCCCGTCCCTAAACCTACCCGTCACTGGTTAATAACATTTATGAGTCTTTTTTTACCATCCTAGTAAGAAAAATATCGCTCCCCAGAATGTATATCAAAATTTGGCTTTATTTTGGTCGTATTTTTAACGGCGTGTACATACACGCTGAATCACTCGGACATAACGGCGTAGATATACACGCATACACGCGGATAGCTCAAAATGCGTATAAATAACACGCCACTTGACTTGAAAGTGGCGTGTATGTTTACGCAAAAGTCATGATGTCATGTTGCATTGAGAGTCATGAGGGTTATTTTTGAGCTCTGACATCAGGTTGTATCACATCCCACCCTGGACAGGGGGATCGCTGGGGATAGTGGAAGTCAAGTCAAGTCAAGTCATCCTCATTTATATAGCGCTTTTAACAATGTAGATGGTTTCAAAGCAGCTTTACAGAGATAAACATATAATTTAAGGTAACAGAGATTGGTTTGGTTATATAGCAGTTCTTGAATAATGTTGTTTCCAGCTAAAGTTAGTTTTGATTGATTCACTTCCGTCAAAATTATCATTTGTTATTAAATTAGGGGCCGTTAAGACAACGCCGTTCTCTCTAAACGCAAACCTGTGATAAACGCTGATGGCGTTCACATGCGCATTAAGAATGTATTCTATTGTTATGTGCGTTTGAATATATGTGTGTAGGTTTGTAATTCGCTACAAACCATGCCTAAACAAACTACTTGTCTTGCCTATAAATTTTGATGCAGAATTTTATTTTATTTTATCATTTCGGGTAGGGACGCAAAAAACGGAATTTCAACAGCGCTTTGTCTGTAGAGTGGAATAGGGATCCTTCATAGGGAGAGGCTAGTTGGCACTTCACCACTTGCGTTGTCATCGGGTCCAGGCGAACGTCCTTCATAAGATCTGGAAACGGCCTGGATCCGGCAGGCTGCAGAAAAACCTCGGGATAAACAAAGACACTAAATTAGCGTAGATGCCATTCTTCTTATGATGTAACGAGTACATCAGGATGTAAGGGAAGTGTTCCCGGTTCCGGCTGACCTAATCTATGCAGCCTAACATTTAATTATAGAAGTCGATAATGTATTATGTGAATGCTAGGTCAAAGAGATGTGTTTTTAGTCTAGCTTTAAACTGACTAGTATCTGCTTCCCGGACAATGTTAGGAAGATTGTTCCAAAGTTTTGGTGCTAAATAGGAAAAGGATCTACCGCCAGCAGTCGATTTAGATATTCTAGGTATTATCAACTGGCCAGAATTTTGAGATCGCAATAGACGTGCAGGACTATAATGGGTTAAGAGCTCGCTCAAGTACTGGGGAGCTAAGCCATTTAGTGCTTTGTAAGTAATCAGCAATATTTTAAAATTTATACGATGTTTAATAGGCAGCCAATGCAGTGTTGACAGAACCGGGCTAATATGGTCATACTTCCTGGTTCTGGTAAGAACTCAAGCTGCTGCATTTTGATCTAGCTGTAGTTTGTTTATTAAGCGTGCAGGGCAACCACCCAGTCGAGCATTACAATAATCTAGCCTTGAGCTCATGAACGCATGAACTAATTGTTCCACATTTGTCATTGAGAGCATATGACGTAATTTAGATATATTTTTAAGATGGAAAAATGCTGTTTTACAGATACTAGACACATGACTTTCAAATGAAAGATTGGTATCAAAGAGCACACCCAGGTTCCTGACTGACGACGAAGACTTAACAGAGCAGCCAAGTGATAGTGATAAAAAGAGGGTTTTTTTTAAATTAATTTTTTTGACTTTTTCTCATATAAACATTACACTTCAATCAGATGTACCTCAGATACTATATCGAGTATTCTCATATCAAAAACATACAAACACAACATACAAATATTTGTCCATACATACACCATACCGTGTTTGCTGTACATCTATTCATCCAAAATGTAATTTTTTTAAATTTATTTTTTAACAAAACAACAACAAAAAAGAGAAAATTAACTATGTACAAGGGAGTACTTTTCCCCTGGGCATTATGGATATTAACTAGAAAATAAAGTCAGGTCTTTGAGATGTTGCATATTTGGTCCATTTTTTCCAGCACAAAGCAAATTGATCCAGTTTATGATTTAAAAATGCTGTTATCTTCTCCAATTTGTAAATGTCCATTTAGGGTAGGGCTCTCATGTGACAACCATTTTTTTGGTAAAGCTCTTCTTTACAGCCACCAGCAATATACTGTATTCATTACATATTTATCTCTTTTTAACCATTCTTAAGGTATATATCCAAAATATAAGGTTTTACTATAAAAAAGAGGTTTTCAATTAATGAAATTAAAAATAAAATAAAAATATAACACACATACACACTCACACAGGGTTCTCAAGTGTCATGCATTGAGCGTGACAGTCACTCATTTCAGTCTTTTGTCACACACTCCCACCACACTGTATTTCTCACGCGGAAAAACTATTTATAATATATTTAATATGCCGCAGCGCCCAAAATTTTTCTGGCCGCGCCGCTCTCACTATGGAACCGGAATCAAGCGCGTCTCCTCTGGTGTTCTTAGTCGAGCCCGCCACTTATCAGCCAATCAAAAAAAAAAAGAAAGGGGCTACACAATAGCCAATCAGAAAATAGCACTATTGTATCTGGGTAAGATTTAATGCAAAAACCAATGAAAAAAAGCATAACCTGGAATTGTTCATGTGATTCTGCTACAACATCTTCCGAAAGTTTTGTTCACCCACAGAGGAAACCACTGGAGCTCCAAGCATCACTTTGAGCACAGAGTAACTCATGATCTCCTGTTTTAATGTTACAACAAATTCACAACTTGTTTGACACAAACAATGACAACTTGACTGCTTTTAGAGAATATTTCCCACATAATTAGCATAATATATTTCATGAGTTTCTGTAACTTAGCCATCAGTTTTACAGCCTGTTCACTGACAACACCTGCCCAGAACAAGTAGTCTAGGCCTAGTCATATTTTCGTTACCATACGATGACTGACATATTTTCATGAAACAACCCCATTCCTGCGAGGGGGTGTCACTCTTGCCTGTCTTCCTAACTTGAGAGCCCTGCACACACACACACACACACACACACACACACACACACACACACACACACACACACACACACACACACACACACACACACACACACACACACACAACACACACACACACACACACACACACACACACACACACACACACACACACACACACACACGTTTCACAAGATTGGGTGGGGGGGGGGGGGGTGATATGGCAAATGTTTTGTTTTTATTAAGACTTTAAATTGAAGTATGTTTTTTATTTATCAGGAGATATGTAAAATAATTCGAAATTCAAAGTGTCACAAGTCATCTCACCCATGTGAAATGTTCAATAATTCCTTAAGTGTATCTGTAAGAAAAATCACCACATAGGCCTATCTTCAGAGAGAGCTGACACTGAAAACATTTAGAGAGTGTAAAACCTCATGCGGTCACCATTGATAAGCTGATTATAAGGTCCTTCTAATAGCCGTCACATCTTATGAGAAAGAAGTTACTTAACAATTATGTGTGCTTCAGGATATAGGGTGACAGAGATGAGACTCTATGCATCATGTCACAGCATATGTAATGTTAGTCTGCTAACGCTTTTCCAGAGCCAAAGTTTTGTTCGTACTAAATTTTATTTCAAAGCTTAATCGTAAAAATACAGCAATTATAAAAAATACAATTATAAATAAAGTATATAACTCAATGAATAATAACAAATATGTTACTAAAATGTATTCAAAAATGTAAACAGTTTTGGCTAAATGAATATATAAAAATAAAAAACAATCTATATATATAAATATAAAAACATCTTACATTTTCATAGAACTGAAGAAGTAGTTCTTTATGCAATGATAAAAAAATAAATAAAAAAAAAACGGAAATAGTATAAGTTGTATCAGCAAAACACTCCCAGATCCTTCAGGGATAAACTACACTATGAAATGAATGTTTCAGACCCTCAGAGACGGAGGAGTTACAGACCAGATGAGCCGATGTCACAGTAAAGCTAGTCTGCGTTCCAGAGCACACTATAAACTTTGGCTCTGGAAAAGCATTAGCAGACTAACATTACATATGCTGTGACATGATGCAGAGTCTCATCTCTGTCACCCTATATCCTGAAGCACACATAATTGTTAAGTAACTTCTTTCTCATAAGATGTGACGGCTAATAGAAGGACCTTATAATCAGCTTATCAATGGTGACCGCATGAGGTTTCACACTTTCTAAATGTTTTCAGTGTGTCAGCTCTCTCTGAAGATAGGCCTATGTGGTGATTTTTCTTACAGATACATCTTAAGGAATTATTGAACATTTCACATGGGTGAGAAGACTTGTGACACTTAAAATTTCAAATTATTTTTCATATCTCCTGATAAATAAAAAATATACTTTAATTTAAAGTCTTAATAAAAACAAAACTTTCCCAGTGTCTTATCCTGGACGCTTAACACACCTGAAACCCTCTGGGATCTTTTCTATTTAACTTATTGCATTTTTGTAAACCCCATTCATATGATGTATGGACAACTATATAAAAATGTAAGATGATTTTATTTATTTATCTAAACTAAAATAATTGGTTCAGTAGATTTTTAGTAAGATATTTAGGTAACACTTTACAATAAGGTTCGTTAGTTAACATTAGTTAACTACATTAGTTAACATGAACTAATAATGAACTACACTTATACAGCATTTATTAATCTTTGTTCATGTTAATTTCAACATTTACTAATACTTTATTAAAATCTTGTTAACATTAGTTCATGCTCTGTGAACTAACATGAACACACAATGAATAGCTCTATTTCTATTAACTAACGTTAACAAAGATTAACAAATACAGTAACAAATGTATTGCTCATGGTTAGTTAATGTTAGTTAATGCATTAACTAATGAACCTTATTGTAAAGTGTTACCGATATTTATTTTATAATCATTTAATTTATATTCTTTTAAAGAAGCAGAATGTTTTTTTTAAACTTTTTCAACTGCAGGTAGTGTGAAATCTTGTGAAATATACGTGTGTGTGTGTGTGTGTGTGTGTGTGTGTGTGTGTGTGTGTGTGTGAGTGATTCATATTCATGATATGTTAATTTTTAATGTCATTATTAGAAAACCTCTTTTTATCACTTCCACTATCCCCAGCGATCCCCCTGTGCTGGGTGGGATGTGATACAACCTGATGTCAGAGCTCAAAAATAACCCTCATGACTTTCAATGTGTCAAAGTTCAAAAATGAATCAATAGATATATTCTACTCACAAGATCATACACTTTAGCCTATTACTCTATGGTCATAGGTCATTTTCATCTCCAGAGGATACCCAAGGGCACGGGTAAGGATATCGCTAGGGCAAGGTCAAGAGGTTATTCAATTATACAGTCATCGTATCACAAAATGTATTATTTTGACACATGATATATCATAATAGCCGCAAAGAAAAAAAAATCCTCAGATATTTCCCCATTATTTTACAGTTGGATACCTGCATCACACGCAACTTTCTTTCACACGTCTGTCCGCTTTCAGGTCAGGAGAATCTAGTGCCATCTTCCCTGTACCAGAAGCTCACCTGTCAACAGGAAAAATGTGAGTCGCACCTGATAGTTTCGCTCATGTGCACAACGCTTTGTCATTCTGTCACTCACTGTGACACCTGAAACTAACAGACTGATGAGTGATTGTTTGATTTGACCTCACTGTGACCAGCACAAATAAATATGTTTCATCCATCAGGACTAATTCAATACAGACACATAATGGCAGTGTTTAATCATAGTGATCCTGAGAATATTATGCAAAATTTGTACAAGCATTGCCATAGATCTGTGCAGCAGTGTTATTTTAGTATCACTGATATATTATTACAGTTTTATTTTTATTCTTTTTTTCTTTATATTTTCTGTTCTATTTTTGTTGCATGGTTGTCATTTTTATTAGTTTTGGGTTTAAAAAAAAAAGTCAGTAAATTAATTTTGTATTTCAGTATGTATGTAAATCAAACTAAGTGAAAATGAGAAATGTTTCCTTGACTAATAGCTGAAATAAAATATGTTTTTTTTATAAGTTGTAGTAATCTTTGTAATTTTGTATTATTTAAAAAAATGTCTATAGTTTTTTGATAATTATTATTTAAGTTTTACATATTTTAGTACATCAACTTCAACTGAATGAATATGAGAAATGCTGTCTTGGCAGCTAGCTGAAATAAAATAAGTTTAAGGTTTTAATATTTTATTTTTATTCATAAAAATATCAAAGCTTTCCTTTGAGAACACAGATAATTAATTACACATAATCTGTGATGCAAAATGCAATATTATCCGAAAAATGATCCGTGTCATGTTTAATGGCAGGAGTGAAGAGCACATCCACACTCAGATTCACGATGGACCAGCTACATGCTCATCAGAGCACAGCCGACACTGAGATGATGATGAATGAGCTAGACCGTTCTCTGCAGTCTGGAGGCGGACAGGTACCACTGATGTGTTTCTGATGCCTCTGGTGGCCTGATGCCTTATGAATGCTAGCAAAACAACTTCATCCCCTGGTTTCACAGACAAGGTTTAAAGGGATAGTTCACCCAAAAATTACAATTATACCATTATTTACTCACCCTTAAGCCATCCGATGTGTATATGACGATCTTCTTTCAGACGAATACAATCGGAGTTATATTTAAAAATATCCTGGCTCTTCCAAGCTTTATTATGGTAGTGAATGGGGGGGGATTTTAAAGCCCCAAAAAGTGCAGCCATCCATCATAAAACATAATCCATATGTCTCCAGTGGGTTAATAAAGGCCTTCTGAGCAAAGCGATAGGTTTTTGTAACAAAAATATCCATACTTTAACCTTTTTTAGCTATAACATAGCTCCCGGCAGACGGCCGTACACAGTGTTTTACAGCGAAAGAGTAAACCTTGACCTGAAACATGACGAATGTGAAAAACACCGGTCACGAATTCCACAGCCCTGTTTTGTTTGAACTGCGAGAGACGTCCACTTGTGGGTTACTCTTGTGGCGCAAGTCGCCCTGCACAGTATGCGTATGGTCCTCTGCCGGAAGCTAGTTATCATAGCAAATAACATTTTAAATATGGATTTTTTTCTTACTCAAACGCATTGCTTTACTTAAGAAGGCCTTTATTAACCTCCTGGATCCGTATGGATTACTTTTATGATGGATGGTAGCATTTTTGGAGGATTCAAAATCTCACCCTCCATTCACTCCAGGATATTTTTAAATATATATCTGATTGTATTTGTCTGAAAGAAGAAAGTCATATACACCAAGGATGGCTTAAGGGTGAGTAAATTTTCATTTTTGGGTGAACTAAGTCCCAGAACTGAAATATCTTAAAATATGTCAGTCACTGCAGTTGTTTGATCTTAAAATGCATACCAGTAATGTTTTTTCCTAGGTCACGTTTATAAAAGCCACTTCAATGTCCTAATTGAACTAAGGCTAATGTAACGGAGGCCAGCAAGTAGTTGCTGTGCGAGTAAACCTCACTCCTCTGATCTCAATAGGCGCTCTAGCGACAGATGCTAGAGGCTGCAGTATTTAAATCTAAGCCCTGTCTGTGAAACTAGGCCAATATTGCCTACTATGGCTTCATCTGAAATAACATACTTCCCTATTATATATTTCACAAAAAACGTGAAAAGAGTAGTGTGTCCAAATTCACAGTATTCATAAAAAGGTAGACAAAAAGTACTACATTTCCGATGAGATTCTGAAGTGTGGATCCAATTGACACTTTACAATCACATGAGGCCACAGCAGAAGATTTGTGAATAACTGACACTGATAGATCACATGACCACAAGTACCCGATAAGTACCCTAAAAAGAACCCGGGTGACTTACTACCGACAAGGTTCTGAAGTACAAAGGCCCTGTCCCAAATGGCACACTTCATATGCATTTTCTGTCTTGTGGACTTACAATGGCTGCCACGTGCGCGTGTCCGTTGAGACCGTAGGGTGTCCCATTTGTCATTTTAGGTTTCAGGCGGGTGTTCGCAAGCGCCGCCCTTTGTGGTCGATATGCGCCCTCGATGCACACTTTTGCAGAGCCCGCACTGATGCGAGCTCCACCCCAGACTTCTTTCAACAGTCAAAGCGGTGTTACGTCACTAAAGTGCGGACTCGTAGGAAGACCGCGAGTGCTTAGGCCCTGTCCCAAATGGCACACTCCGGACTTGTGGACTTCCTCAGAGGTCATGTAGTGCAGACCTCAGAGTAACAATTGTCTGTGAGCGAAATCTCCTCCCATCCGTTGTCTGATTGGCCTTTCGCAAGGATTCCTGGGTAGTTAAAGTGCGTGGAGCCTGCATCTATGCGGGCTTCGCGGAAGACCGCTTCAAGGGTACAAAGGGGGCGCTGCTGAGCACACTTTAGAGCGTTAAAATGCTAAATGGGACGGCCTACGGACTCGTAGACTCTGCGAGCACGCGCAATTTAAGTCCACAAGATCGAAAGTCTGCATGAAGTGCGCCATTTGGGACTGGGCCTAGAGTGCCATTTGGGACAGGGAAAACTTTGATGGAAGCTTTACTTTCCCATGAGGCCACAGGATTTATGAATGGAGGTGAAGCGATGCAACTGATGATGTAGGTCACATGATATTGATGGCGGATGTAGTACATTCCAATTTCATTCACACACACTCATGCTATATAGACCTTATGCACGAGAGAAACGTGGGCGCCGTCATCTTTAGAATATTGTCTTTGAACTTCCGGTTTTGCGGTCGCTCTGTATATCTCTATGGCATCGCTGTCCAGGAGTAATTAGCTTTTGAAGTGGATTTACTTATTGTAGAGTTAACAAAAGTTATCATGCGCATTGTAAAGTTTATCATAAGCATTGTAAAGCAGATGTCTTAACAAATGTCGACCGGGATTTCTTTTTAACGAGCCGTTCATTCACCTATGCAAGATCGCTGTGAAATTACAGACCGGAAGTCAAAAGACAACGAGGGCAGCGCTGAAAAGGGGTGGGGCTACATAAGGTCTATAGAACATACTTTTTAACAGTCAAAAAGTTTAAAACCAAATTTAGTACCTACTATAAATGACGGTATAAAATTTTAATTACGATGATTGTTGAAGCTTTTAACACGGTATACGGTATTATCACAATATTGAAATAAGCTGTACAAAAAAGTCTTGTAAAACTACAACAGGTTTAATAGCTTTTTCTTAAAAAACTAAACATTTAAATACAATAAAAAATAAATATATAAAGTAAACATGTTTCAAACAGATTTATGTGCAAAAGAACAATAGGTAACTTTTTACAATAAGGTCTCATTACATTAGTCAGTGCAATAACTAACATTAACAATGAGATATATCAATTTTTTTACAGTAGTCAATATTCTTTGTCAACGTTAGTTAAAAAAATACAACGGGTCATCTTTATTTCATGTTATCTCAGGTACATTAAATAATATAGTTACAACTTATGATTTTAGTAATATAAAACTTTGAAATTAACATTGACTTTAGAAGTGTTTTTCATTAATGAATAAACTAATGTTAACTAATGGAGACATATTGTAAAGTGTTACCGAACAATAATGAAGAATCCAAACATTTTCAATCCAAATCTGTAACAAATATTGAGTTAGTTTGTTCTTAGTTTAGTTTTAGTTCATTTTCATCAGTCACATGTTCCTTTGTTTGAATTTCCACCACCTTTGTCTCTATGGTTACTAGTCATCTTCATTCTTCATTCACTAACATGATTAGTTCGTTGTTTTCTGTTGTGTATCGTTCAGGGATGGAAATTAACTTTTTTGTCCACCGGCCACTGTGGCAGGTGGATTTCAAAATCTACCAGCCACTCAATGTTTTTACCAGCCACTTTCTTGTTTTTAACCGACAATGTGTAACTGCATGTGAAAATTAATACTACAAGATCTACAATACAAGCAGTTTATTTAATCTCAAGTCTCAATGCAATACTGACATTTTCTCTTTCTCTCTTATACACACACAAACCATGAACTGATATACATTTAATTAAATGGGCAGATTAAACAAAAAACTGAACCGATGCTGAACCGCACTCTATGCTGGACAGGGAACTACACTAACCTTTTACACTGCTGGCACTTGCGCTACTAACTTTTTCAGTTACTGGCGCAAAACATGATTTAGTCGCACAAATTATTTATAGTAAGGTATGGATAATAATGAACAATAATGAAACTGTATTGCATTAGGGTGGAACAGTACACAGAAGTCACGGTTGGGTTCATACCTCGGTTCAGACATCACATCACGGTTTGGTACGATTTCGGTACAATGGAGTGAAAAGCAAAACAAAAATGCAGAAGGCATTTTTATCAATTTCTAAGCCTTGTATTTTTAAGTTGTATACGTTTTATTAATAAAGGCATAGAACCAGTGTATTTGTAGTGCACTGACAATAGTTTTATACAATTAGTTTATTAATTAAATTAATAAAAAGACAAAAAGACCTTGAGATGTTTGGTAATTGTACCTGAATGAATTTAAAATTAATTTGGTAATTGTACCTGAATGAATTTAAAATTAATTTGCTATCAGATCAATTTATTTGTTTTCCTTAATTTTAATTAACCTTAACTTTATTCTCATCTGAATTATAAATAATTGATTTCCGTATAAAATAATACTACCATTAAAAACACATTTGATTTTCTTTTTTAATCAATGTAGAATGTGTAACTTAAAAAAAAAAAAACAGATTAGTGCTCTGACTCCGAGGACAAGAAATGAAAACCAATGCGATATGATGAATGTCCAAAAGATGTAACCTGTTTTGAAATGGGGTTGGATAAATATGTTTTGCTTTTAAAACTGTGCGTGCGTGCGTGCGTGTGTGTGGTTGGGTGACAGTTGTAGGTTACAGTTTGACAAGAGTTTAGAGTGTGACAAAAGTATAATGTTGTGTTTTATTGCGAGTGTACACAAATAAGTAAACACTTTGCAGTTAGAATGATGTCCTGTATGTATGTTTTTATGTTTCCACTGATCGCGCTCGCATCTCTCTCTCGCCTTTGGGACGGCAAACCGCCTCTCGCGCTCAAGCCTCGACGGAAGAAGCGCGCGGGTAGATGTTCGCGCGGCTAGCTCTTTACTACACAAGAGAGCTACCCCGCCCTAAAAATAGACCATGCGCTCGCGGCTAGCTCTCCATTTGCCTCTCGTGCTCCCACGCCGAACCTCGACGGAAGAAGCGCGCAGCGCGGGTGTTGAAGGTGTGCCTCCTCTAAAAGTGACCGCCGTCCGGTGAAACAGTATGCGATTTTTATTTACCCGCCACGGTGGCCGGTAGGTGAAGCGAGTTTACCCGCCACAACACAAAATCACCCGCATTTGGCTGGTGGCGGGTGCTAATTTCCATCCCTGGTATCGTTAATTTACCTTGTTTGTGTTACTACTTAAAGTAACACCAGGTAAAATTTAACTTTTGCTCTCGGGGTCCCCCCCTACAGTTGGGAAACAGTATTGTCCTCTACTTACTGTCGTAAACCGTCATGAATGTAGCACATGCATTTGTTGACAACAACCATGATAGCCGTGAAGGAGGAGGTCACATGCAGCTGTTCTGCTTGCGTCGCGTGTGAAATGTCTTCATCCCAGGTACAGTGGCATATATTTCAGCATATCATATGAATATAATTTCATGTTTTTTTTTTTTTTTTTTTCTAACGACAAATGATCGCGATGCTCACGTTTACAAGCCAGCGTCATTATAGTAGCCTAGTCTAGCCTATTGGTTACCGTTTTACTGAATCTATACTTCAATGCAATGTTTGAGTGGTAGATAATAACCATATATCGTCAATATTATAATATCAAGCTATATTATTATATCAATAATGCGGGCGCGTGCGTATTAATGCGTAGGCTACTCTAGCACACACACGCAAGGTCTCTCGCGCTCTCTCTCCCTCTCTGTCCTGCGCGTATTCAATTTAGTCGGGACACTAAAATTAGAGTTGAAATACGGGACTGTCCCGGGAAAAACGGGACGTCTGGTCAGGTCACCCTAGCTAGTATGCAAGCAATATACTTACTAGTACAAAAGCATTACAGCCAAGCCCGCATCGGTCAGGCACCCCTCCTCCTCCTTCAGCTCACGACAGCGAGAAAACGCTGGCCCAATTTTGATCCTTGTTCTGCCTTTAACGCGATCACTTTCTCTTTTTGCTTTGCTCCGATAAAACCTTTGCTTTCTTGTTTTTCTGTGCTGCTTCGGCCATGACTATAACATTTGGCTCGCACGTCCGATGTTAAGGAAGTGGGGGTGGTGGTGGAAGTGACGTATATGCCATAAAGCAGTCAAATTTTGTAGTTCTCTTTGTTCGCCGGTTACTACCCGAAACCCGAAGTTTAAAAGTACGATTAAAAACGCTACAGACCCCGTCAGGCTATGGCAGACGTGTCAATCAACCTATTGTAAGTCGATGTACCATCACAAGAGACATGGAAATATATTATGAAGGTTGAAAAGTTACCCGGTTCTACTTTAAGCTCATCCTTTTCCTGTGTTTGGTGTCCGGTCTTGTTTGCGTCAGCATCTGTGAAAGTTGATTTAATTCTGAGCGAGCCTGTTGTGGATTACTTTATGGACTTTTATTTAGAGTCAGACAAAAATTGCCCCAAAACACACATTAAAATTATATACCAAACTCTATTCTTAATTCATACATTATGTATAATAAGTACCCTCTCCTCCAGGCCTGAACAGTTCAGTAGCTTAATGGCCAGTCATAAATTAATCTTAAGTTCTTTTTGTCCTGCTTGCAGGCACTCTAAAACGACGTCCTGATTGCAACGGATGTAACTCAGTTCCATGAATGATCAACAGTACAAAGAATAACCTGGGCCTTCTTGAAAAATGTCTGATCAATACCAATGTTCTTCTGCTGCTACCTTTACATGGCTAAATCATGGCGGGCAGCACCCTAATGTGGTTAAAGAAAGAACTGACACCCCCATCTCTGAGCCCCAGCTCCGTCTCGCCACTCTCGTCCCCCTCTGTCGCCAGACCCCTGGCAGAGCAGGCCCCTGTGGAACGCTGGTCCTTCCCTGGCCTCCTCTATTAGGATGCGGCAAATGACGGTGCCCCCACACCGGGACGCTACACCTCCCACGTCTGGGCCGGTCATTCTGCCTCGCTGCCTCATCGAGGGTATGTCTGTGGTTCGCATGACCCCGCTGGTTCAGTTCTTGGGAGCTTGGTTAGAGCTTCCCAACCTGTCCCGCTGGGTCGCGAGAACCATCAGGTTTGGCTATGCGATTCAGTTCGCACGGTCTCCTCCCCAATCCTCCAGAGATCCACCTGAAGACGCCTACTTTTCATGTCTTCATTCTTCCTCGACACAGACCTTTATAGAGTTTTCTTTCGAGGGGCAGCATATCAGTACGCGGTTCTCCTATTCGGGTTAGCCCTGTCCCCTCGCGTCTTCAAGGCAACACAGGGTTCGGATCCTGAACATCTCGATGACTGTATTTCCACGGTAAATCTCCATAGAACTTCTCTCTCTCTCTCTCTCCTCTCTCTCTCTCTCTCTCCTCTCTCTCTCTCTCTCTCTCTCTCTCTCTCTCTCTCGAAACATTCCACCCTGCGGGCTGGATACCTCCGAGTCTTCCATATGCATCCCGTATGCTGGTCATATGTGTATTTTAAGTCTTCCCTACAGATAGGCATTATGTTACACGTTCCTCCTGGGATATGATACCCAGTGTACTTTGGTGTTCCTGGGTTAAGCACAGCCCTTCGTCCGTGCTAGTCTTACGACAGGGAGCTCAGTCTTGCGCAGGGCACTGGAAGACAGCCGCTGTGGCGTGATTAAATTGTGACCCCCATTTCGTCAGTCACTGACGTAATTTGGAGTGACTGAACGAAAGGAAATGTCTCGGTTACATATGTAATCCTCGAACAGAGACGTTACGTACCCCTGCCACAACTGCTGTACCGCTGGAACAGCCTGGAGTTCAGTCTCGGCTCCTCAGCATAACATAATGCGAGATTGCCTTGACACAATTGTGCACTCTGTGAGGATGTACTAATAAAAAATCCAAAATCCCCCCTACAATATTGATATCTGAGTTAAAAAGAGAAATACGCTTCTCTGCCAACAAATTGATTGTATTAAATGCAAAAGAAAAGTCAATAAATAGTAGTCTAGCATGAGTTTTGGCTTTTCCAAGTGTCTGAAGAAACAATTTAAAGTAAGGTTAGCTTAGACTATTAGACTGCTGTAAAATTTCTCCTTTCACTACTTTTTTAAAACACTTCATAACTATTGAAGTAAGAGCTATCGGCCTAAAATCATTGAGTTCCCTTGGAGCCCTATTCTTAGCTACAGGAATTATTATAAACTCTCCATTTTGAAACTTTACCTTCCTCTTCATCGTCTGTCTGTGCAACATGTTGCTGACAATATCTAGGGCATGTTGTAGTCCAGATTATGTAAAGAATGTAAAAATGTGATATATTGGCACGTCTAACTATAAAGTATGCGATTTTGGAGGCAACAAATTACAACATTAAAAATGTGATCTATCATATTGGCACGTCTAACTATAAAGTATGCGATTTTGGAGGCATCTGGATTGCATTAGACACAATCATTTTATAGTAGGCTATATACACTGAATTTTTTTATTTTTATACATTTGACAAGAACATACTATTTCAGTTTTTTTTAACCAATTTAATATTTAATTTAATTTCACATTTAAGTCAGTGTAATTCAATGTGAAGTTTACTTGCAGTTTCGAAAGGAAAATTGTTTCAACACCAAATATTTTTCAGAGTAGTAGAACATACTTTTAATGGTCGCAAAGTAATTACTTATTCAAAAGAAGTACATATTCAGAGAGAATGCGATTTTATGATGTAAAATGTTTGCATGCAAGGACCATATATACTTTTTTGTTTGTTTTGTTTTTAAACAGTGTTCAAATTTAAGATTTAATCTAGTATCTACCCTCTTTCCTTTAGGTCTGAGGATGTTTTTCTTGACTACACATGAGACTTGGCCTTCAATCAGATGAAATAGTGGAGGCCTGGGATCTGGAGTTTGACTTCTTTTTACACGATTTCATCTCAAACCCCACTCCAAGATGACTGTGTGACAGGACTTTCATCATCGCTGTCTTCTGCTTCTCAAAATGATAAGAGCTGGAGTCGACCGCAGTGCAGATGCGTTTGTTTATCCATGAGCTGTTCGTTAGAGGATGACCGTACAAATCAGACCCAACGCCATTCCTCCCACAGAGACTACCGTCATGCTTTAACGCCACTGATAAAAATGTACACAAACATGACAATCAGTTCTGAGCAATGCAATCTGCTTTGTACCGTGTGTACCGTGGAAGGATTCTCAAAAAAATTAGCTTTCAGATATTTCTTTCCTGCTGTGTTTGACTTTGCACTGTTTTTCCATCTAGGGCAAAAGCAACAAGAATTAGAAAAAGAACCACCAAGTGGAGTGTCTCTTCCAATTCCATTGATATTGGATATGTAATAGATGTTTCCCATCTTTGTTCTGTATGATGACTGAAACAATATAATGTTATACATTTGTTTACTTACATATGATGCTATATTTCTATGCATCTTGTGTGTTTCGTTGTTGCAACAAATCTTTACGATTATATTGGAAATGCACTTGTTTGCTATTGGTCTATTCTTGCGATTGTGAAAATCTTCTGTCACCATTAAACTGAGTTGATTTGACTGGAAAATCTGCATTTTAATAAATATATTTGTCTCAGACATTCCTTCTGTGTTTTCAATCAAATTTTGATCATTTGACTCATTTGATTTAAAGATTTCTAATTAACAGCCTCAAACTCAACTAAATATATAAATATGATTATTTAGGGATGGTTCGAACGCGTTTGTTTGATTAGACTGCAGTTGCAATGCTACAAACAGTTTCTAAAACCAGGATGCTATTAAAGCTGCTCCATATCTAAAGATAACATTTAATGTTCTGTTTTGTTTTACTTTTAGGAGACAATAGAAGATTTGTAATGGCTGTTTAACGGGCTAATGGTTTGAGGAACCCTCCTTCATTATGTAATTGGTAATTACTGTAGCCTTACATAACAGGCAAATTATAATGCAAAGCAGATGTTGCTAACAAAAAAAGAGCACTTCTTTCAGGATTAAACAGCCTTTAAAGCTACAAAACAGAGCTGCTTCCAAAATGTTACTTACATGCTTCTTTGTTTAGCTAAAGAAACTTGGTGACGGTTGTTGTATTAGGCCTACCTGTCTAAAAACCCTCCTGAGATCTTTGCTGTAAAAGCCAATTTCCATTCGGTTACTGAAGCAGATGAGCCCCCTCAGACCTGGATCCGTTCAGGACATTCGTCATGTTTTTTCACCGGCTAGCCTATGTTTCGGCGCAAATGACTGAAAAAGAGGCTGAAAAGGAGAAGCAAAGTATTTTATAGAGGTATGGCCTCGTGAATGGTGATAAATAAGCTATTCTGAAGCAACTTTAATGAACATGTAGTAGCCTAATAAGTTTACAAATTGTGAGGTTCTCTCAGGAAATGTGTTGTGAAAAAGAACTGGGTTTTTTATTCTCAATTGCAGCAGCAGCACCACCTAGAGGTGAAACATTTTACAAAAAAAAAAAAAAAAAAAAACATTTGAGAGATTTTATTATAAAATTAGAGCCACTCAGCCACACTATGCACTTACTCGATAAATGTGGATCCATTACTTTTAATATTTAAATGGTTACAAAACTTGACAGATGTCAAATGGGAAAATTGATTTCTCTGCCAGATTTACATAACGACTTTATTTAAAATCTTTGACACTTGGTTGGTTGCATATCTGAAGCTTAATAAAACAACACACCGGCAACCTGGATTTCATCAAACTTTATTAAATAATATTTAAAAAAAAAAATACAAATGATGTGAAACAACTGTATGTTAAATAACCAAGAAGCAGGACAAAGTTGTGGATATTTTACAATAGAAAAAGGAGGGTTGAGACATGCATGAGTTCATGTGAAACCACAAATATGAAAACTGAATTACAAAAGTGTCAAGGTTTGGAGATGAGAGTGAATTAACTGTGCACAAACTTTCAAAATTAAAAATACAATGGAAACCACATGGTAAATAAACCAACAGAACCTTTTCCACAACTCTTTACCCGAGTCCTCTCATACAATGATATATGGTTGGAAAACTAGTAAATATATGTAAATTATTTCAAACAATTCTTCAAAACCAAAAAATGGCTTCCACACTGTTTACGCAATATATGAATGCATTTTGTTCCTTTGGGGAAAAAAATAATTCCAGAAAAAAACAACATGGTGCACATCAACTGATGTCAACTTTGATAAAGTCTTTAACAATAAACATTTTATGACTCTTCAGTTTTCAAAGATGCTTAAAGTAGATTATTCAGAAACTCCAATGTTTCAGGATTATGCTCTATTTTCATCACTCAACACAAATATAAGGAAAGTCATACTCAATATTTGTAGAAAGCACATGGAGTAAAACACATCAAACAACTAATTCCTTTAAAAAAATCTCAGCTTAACCTAAAAACAAGGTTAATGAACTGAAACATTGTAACTGCACACCTGAAAAGACACAGTAAAACTGAACAGTAAACTCTGTCTTGACTTTGTTAACAAATAAAAGTGGAAGAATCACAAGGTCAAATCAAGTTTCTCACAGATAAACTGTCTATAATGGCATGTGCGTTACGTTAAACCCCTGAGACAAAAAAAGTACACCTGCACATGCACCGTGTGCAACCAAAGAATCCTGACAGGCTACAACTGCAGTCTTGTACCTGTCCTGCAGGCTTTGTGCAGCGACTCACAATCAGGAAGATTGTAAAATGTAATTTGTCAATCAGTATGCCATCAACATAGATCAAGCACATTTACATGTGTTTCTGTTTACGCTTTGAAAGACACAGAGGATGACCACTGGAAGTGTCAAGTACTATATATTGTACACAGCTAAAAACTCCATAAATGCTTTTTAGAGAAATGACAGTAGAGTAATGTGTTAGTTCTGATAGACTGATAAAAAGGAAAAATGTCTAAGACTGTCTTTATAGACTTTTAAATCTACGAGAAAGAAATCAGGAGATTAAAATCTACTTCAGTGGTTCTCAACTGGTGGTTTGCAGATCTGTTTTGCGACAGCAGGGGGAAAATAGACTTATAAAAGGTGGAATGCTTCCCATATCTTATGCTTTATATCCAATCAAACTGTATTTTGGAGAAAATTCATCTGTCAAATTAAATGCCAAAAAAGACTGTTTGCTTGATATTAATCCTCAAGGAGAAAAACTATGTAATGTTAAAGAAAACATGACCAAGGCAACAGTAAATATGGGTTATACCCGATATTGTATAGTCACCATTTCACGTACAATGTAAATTTGGGTCCAAAATAAAACCAGTTGAGAATCACTGATCTACATTATAGAAACACTTGCATCCTGTATTTGATTTACAAAAATGCAGACAATGGTTTTCCATTTGGTCGTCACCATTTAACAATTCAGTGTTTCTGGTTTGAAGCTACATATCTCAACAAAAACAATGAATTTGTAAAAAAAGACTGAATATAATGTATAAAAAACACAAGACAGCACAACCATTATCAATACAAAAGGTAGATATTGTTTCATCACTTTCAAAAGTGGTTTATTAAGTTGAGGCTCATTTTAATGATTACGTTGCTGTTCACCAAAACACATAAGGCATGTCGTATTATAAAATGAAATCTTCTTCGCATTTGACTACAGTCTATATCACTGGTTTAAGCACTGAACGTAGGGAGCGTCCCTCTTTCGTAAGTTCTCTTGTGAAACTCATGCATGGGAGTGGGATTGCTTCTTCCCTCCTTGTTATCATGTTAAACTTGCACGTCTTGAGGTGGTCGGCCATGCTGGAAATGTTAGCAAACTTCCACTCGTTCACAGTGTCAAACGCTGTACTAAACCGCCACACCTAAAAACAAAAAAAAACATCAACAACTTAGATTGTAAAAAAAAAAAAAAAAAAAAGAGAAAAGTTTTTATGCTTGGTGTTTTAAGACAATGACAAGGTGAATACTCTTTGATTACCTTGTCTGTAATCTGCCAGGATGAGGTTCCATCAGCTCGTTTTGTCTTATCCCAGAGCAGGACCACCATGCCACGCGATTGAAGAAGACTGGCACACACGTCCCTCATAGTGCAAGACACTCTGGAGAGTTGGCACAGGCTAAAGCCATCCAGGAAGCTTGCAATGTGCTGCAGTAACTCAAAGGGCAGGTCACTAAGGTGGTCACAGTGGGACCTAAACTGGCAAGTGTCAGTTCTGGATAGAGGCTCATTGGGACAAGCTGCTAACCCAGGTAGCACTCCAAATGAGCCCAGGTGTCGGTCATGGATTATTCTGAAACCTTGTACCGAAGGGCAGAACCTTCTTTGCGAGTAGGTGCATCCATAGTACGCCAACGGGCACCTTTGCTCCATCCAACCATTGAGTCCAGCATGGATGTCCCCATGGACATTCTTAAAATGGGAAGAAAACTCATCCCTGCGAAACAACTGTCCACATACAAAGGTGAACATTGAGCGCTGTTTGGTCTGATAGCGAGCCACACATTCCAGAACAAGGTCTAATCTGAGTGTGTGGAATGGACTGGGTTGGAGAGTTGTGGACTGGCGTGGTCACAGGCAGATGCTGAGGCGATGTCACCTACCATGGTGCTGGTAGCCAGTATTGCAGAAGGGAAGGAGAAGGTCTGTGTGCCAAAGTCAATGCGATACCCGTCTACAAAGCGGCTGTCCGAGATGCTCCTACCTCCGGGTGAGTCTCCCAAACAAAAGAGCAAGGCAGCAGTGATGAGGTCAACGCCATGGAGACCCATTGGATCATCCGCCACCTCAAGGTCTGACGTGTCCACCGCCTTGTCCTCCATCTTGGCTTTGAATAAATAGTGGTCGGATAACAGAGTCCTTCGACCGTTGATTGTAAACAAGTTCATGCCCCTGAGTACCTGGAGATTGTCCAGCTTGCGCTCCAGCCATCGGTCCTCAATTCTGAAAGGCAAATGGTGCAGAACATTGTTGCGCATCACATTAGGTAAGAGGGATGGGCAAAGGAAGAGGTAGTTGGGGCAAGTGGGCCATTTCTGGATTTTGTGCTAAAACGGGTATGGAATGATCAGGTAAAACCTGCCTAATGTTAGAAGAACCATTGACCCTTTCAAGTCTGACCTGGTTGTCACCATCCCCTTCATTATAAAGTCCATTGAGTTCTATCCCACCATTCACTTCACCTTCTTCTTCGGAAGATTCACCGCATCCACTGGTCTCCAACCAATCATCTCCTTCGTCTTCAGGGTCTACTGGAAAAGGACAGTCAGCTCCACCTACCGCTCCAAGATCGGAATCTGAATCAGTGTCACTTTCTTTCGTTGCGTCATTCCTAATGTCTCCATCGCCATTCCTGACACTGTTGCAAGCTACATTCTGTTCCTCACCATTGGGATTGTTCACAATTGAGTCAATATTCTTTGCACTACGGAGAATGTCCAAAGTGGCAGCAAAGCTGCTACTGTTTTCCACTGAAGCTGTGTAAGGTCCACCATATGCTTCTTCGTCCATTTCAATCAACTCATTTTCCGGGTCCAATTCCTGGGACTGGAATTGTCCTGATTTTGCTCTTTCAGAGCTTTTGTCACAGTGGTCACCATTTTAAGTGACTCCAACAACATTCGCTGATCCTGGAGGGCCAAAGCCATGTCCAGCTGCTCCACGTCAAAAACCTCCTTACTCAAGTTCTCGTAGGACTTGCGATCTGTGTAACTCACTGGCCATCGATTCCATTCCATGGTGCAACACACAACACTGGCTGGGCATGTTTCAAGGTGCTGTGCCATTTTGACCCTGGCAAGGGTAAATGGACATCCGAATCCACGGTTCAAACACGGGACTCTTTCGTACGGACACAGTAAGCGGTGTTCATTCAGTTTGCATGAGTGGAATACCGCCCCACACACAAGTGGGCAACCCATGAGGTCACAGGAAATGCTGGCCTCCCGTCTTATCATACATCGGCGGTTGACACATTTCAGGCAATGGATATGAAGCTCCTCCATTGAAAATATTAGTGAGTCACTTGACACAGAGAGGCTACGGCAAACACTGTGGAAGAAAAGAAAACAGACCGTTAGACCTGATCTTATTTTGGTGTCTTTGTATACAACATCTCATGGCTTAACATCTATGCATGCCATTCATGTGGAAAGTTCCACCGTCTGCTAAAAGGGATAAGTGTAAATCAGAATCAGTTGACCTCTCACAGTGTGTTTACCAAATTACTAAACTATTGCATTGCCATTTCACAACTCTCCTAATGTTGCACAGTCACGACGGTTCTTCGAGGACTGAGATGGAACACGACCCCTTGTTTCTGAACAGTATGTTACAGGAATCAGCCATGGCTTACACTCAAAAGAAACCCTTCCATAAAGATCTTGCAATGTCATTTAAGAAGCTTCTCTCTTTCCAACATGACAGGGCTTGACTGGACATATGCAGTTAGACTCAGCCGGCATGACCTACATGCAAACTCTCTGAGTCAGTTATGATAAATTGGGGGTGGGGGGTCTGGGGGTATCATACTGTGGTGTAAGCTTTGAATTAACGAGCTGACTTTCCACATAGTCCTCGTAATTCCAGCTGGGCATAAACATTGCGAAATATTTGTGTACAATGCCGGCGTGTCAGCCTGCCACATGTCTTGTGATGGCTTCTTTTGAAACAGCAAAACACTTCTGAGGATGTTTTTTGAACACTTAGGTGTTTGGTATCTAGTGCTCATGTGGAATATAACATAGTTGCACAAGCAGTGGTACTTACAACAGACAGCTCGCTTTCAGAATGTCAAAATTATCCCAAACATGACAAGGCTTGAGGATTTCAGTCTTAGTGGGCCTCAAAGATACACATAGGCTACAGATAGATGTAGACTACATTTTTGTGAAAGAACTTATTGGTCTGTTGAAACTTGCACAACTCACAATTATTAGCCATTTTTGTTTATTAGTAGACATCACAATTCAATCTGATCTACAGAAGTATCTTGATGCATATCAGAAACAGGCTCATTTGGTTGCATTATATTTTGTGCTGTAACAGAAAGCAGATGATATAGTATCTACTCCATTAATTCACAAAATAAATTCAATCCAATAGGCTATATGCACGCATAAGTTCCGCATTTGACGCAAGGATGCTCTTCCGTTTCCGGTTGGGGAGATTAAAGCGGAGGAGAACCGAGGAAAACGGGATTATGGCAGAGTCTTCAAAATGTACTGTCCTCCCGTCTTTGAAACGAAACTTTCATATGTTTAGATGTAATTTTATATATAGTTATGTTTATTTCATATAATTTTAAAAAGAAGCATAAACACAACGAGGGGTGTCTGTTTTGTCTGTTTTTGTGACTAACGTTTCTTTAGTATAACCATGGAGTATAAAATTCAATATAAATTCTTGGTATTGCATTGGACTCTACGATCGGCGGAAGTTATCGAGCATCCTTAACCCTTCACCGGAAATACCGCCGTGCATAGAGCCCATTGGAATTGGAATAGGTCAATTTTAAGCATGTAGCTAATAATAAACAAAAAAGTAATTGTCAAGTAAAGCGCACATAGAAATATAATAGCCTACATTTTCGAATGACATTCAAGTAATGTGACAATTCATGATGAGCTACACACAGAAACATTAATGTCTTCCAACAAAAAAGACTGACGCTTAAATGAATCCCCTTACTGCATGAAAAGAAAATATGACAGAAATATATAACTGTTACATAATAATAATAATAATAATAATAATAATACATGTTACTCTTAATATAAAATTTGGATGGGGTGCATTCCACAAAACAAGATAATGATAGAGAACCTTATCACAACCAAAGTGGAGAAAGGAGAAATATTATTAATATATATATATATATATATATATAATATATATATATATATATATATATATATATATATATATTTAAAATTATATTATTAATTCCATTCTACTCTGCTTCTGCTTGAGGTGTAGGCTATGTGAGGTGTATTGAGCTGTAACGTTAGCTACTGTAAATTACATGGAAAAACAGATCATTGAAGAGTTAAATCTCATTATTTTTATGAATGATTTTTATAACCACACATTTGCCAAAAGTAATGGCCTATCTGACAGGCAGAGTTAATAATATCTTAAGCCATAAAGGGTCTAGAACCTGTGGCTCTTAATCCTCCTAACCTTAGGAAAATTAACCATGGATTTTGTACAAATAAAACCAAAAATAATGTCTAGTTAAACCATGGTAACCACAAATTAATATGACACGACTCAAGTTATCTTATAGGCTACAGACATGATCCTAAATATGAAACCACTAAATGTTTCCCAAATATGACATGATACCAAACATGTTTTACGGATGCATTGAACTCAATCCAGTCAAAACTCCTGATGAAACCTGATGCAGCTTTTGTTGTTGTTGTTCCTAAACTGAAGTATAACGACTGACAACATGAACCTGACATTACCATGATCAACTAGATCAATAATCAACTATTAAACGCAAATCAACCATCCTCATACATCTTTATGTTCGGATGACAGGTCAATGTTTTCATTTGTTAAACTTACAGACACAAAGACTTTAGCATTAGCTGGTTAGCCGCGAACTGCAGGATAATAAAAAAAACGACAAACATAACGTTACGTAATTAATAAACGTCGTAGACTGACAAATCATGTTAAACCGAGGGAAATATACATAAGTTAGCTATTTTAACAACGACGGGAGCCGGTGAGGAAACTAACGTTAGTCAAAGTAAACAGACATGAAAGTCTTACCGTCAATCTGTGACGAGTCTTCAGTAGTTTGACAGTGGACAGTGACGCATTTAATTAATTATTATTAATATTTAATCGAGTATAATGACAGAGACGATGTTTTCACTGCAGTCTGTATGTTTTTCTGTTGAAATCTGTGTCTCACTGTACTGATATACTGAAGTGAAGTGAGGCCCTACATGGGCGGAGACTAAACAGACACACACACACTAACAAAAAAGTACTATGATAATACCACGCTGGGGTGAACGTGATTTCACCAAGTGCAACATGTTCCTGCCTGGATCAACATCTTTGTTGATCCTGGAACAACATTCCAATCAACCAATCAGATTTGAGGGACAAGTTTACAGTTTATGTCAAGTTTAGGCTTACAATCAGGGTGATGCGTATACATCAGTGTTTAATTTCCATCTGATTTTAGGGATAAGTTATGGGTAGGTTTATGGTAGGTAGCTATAGTGTTAGGAGGACTAGATTTTTAGACAGCAAAATATGTTGACCATCCATTCCAAGGAACATGTTGCACTTGGCAAAATCATAATGACCCAATGCTGGAGTTTGTTTCCCAAAAGCATCGTTGGCCAAATATGATCGCAATTTCCATTGAAGTCTTTTGGGAACGACAGAACTTTCAACCATTGTTGGCTTAGGGAAATTCACCCCTGTATTTTTCAGTATTTTGGAGTAGGCTACCATGTAAATGGCATCATATATTAAACTTTTGGTTTCTAAACAAGAACTACAGTCCAAAAATAATTCATGTTCTTGTCACCCTCGAAAAAGTATTTCACTTAAGTCCAATTAAACAAATGTCATTGCATTATATAACTAAATATGCATCTAGCATATTTTCCTAAACTATATAGATAAAAAACATTATGTGACAAAAGATGCATGTCCGAATTCAAAGTACTCATAAAAGAGAAGGCAACAGGTACCTGGATAACTTTACTATCCTATGAGGCCACAGGAGAGGATTTGTGAATGACAGTGAAATGAACTGATGCTTGTAGGTCACATGATAATGACAACATGGCGAATGTACTGTAGTACATCCAGATTATATTCATACTACACACACTCATACTATATAGAACATACTTTTTTATTTAAAAATAAGTACCTACTAAAGACAGTATGTTATTTCGGACACAGCCATTCTTTTCACTAAATTTTCATTTTTGCTCAGCATCTTTGAATCATTCTTTGTTCTCATTCACTGATGTTTCAAAACCATAAAGTGCCTCAATACAGTACATCAATTTGAACAACGTATTTGTAGCTGTTAGAAATTCAAAAAGCATTTTATTTATTTGTTCATTTATTTCACAATAAAAGACAAAAAGAACAACTACGATAAAATGCACTACAGGTTAGCAGACAACACTTTGAAATTTAACAAATTTCATACAGCACTGTGCGTATATGAGATCCTAGGTTAGCTGGCCACCTCTGAGATATGGTGGATGTTGGAGAGGGTGAGTTGGGCCTCTCGGGTCGGATACGAGTTTCTGCTCTGCAGCCAGAGTTTCCCAAAAACTCCCGTGATAACAATCAGGACGAACAGCAGACCAGCCAACACAAAGGTTTCGACAGAGGGCATGTCTGAACCTGGAAGAGGATATGTTCAAATATACATTAAAAATAGGTCTGAGCACATCAATAAGTGTGGTGGTTTATAAGACTTACTCAGACTTGTATTGTCCATGTTAGCTTTGAGCCTTCTGATTGGTCCGTATGAGACCGTGTGAGACGATGCAACATCCCTGCGTGTCCGTACTGATACATCTTCAGCAGAGCAGTTCTGTAATCCAAGGGTTTTAAGTTACTAAAATGCACACAATGTTTCTCAACTAATACATTTTTATCAAAACTAGACAACTATTATTATTTTTTCACCCATGTGCATGTTTTTTTTTAGTTTTTTTTTAGGAAAATAAAATATGTTTAGGTCGGCGGTTCAAATTGGCAAGGCCCAAAAGGATATAAAGACTTTAGAAGACTATGGTACCTTATAGAACTTTAATGATGGTTTTGTGCATTTTATAATCATAATGCCACTGAATAATTTTGGATAAGTATTAGGTTCTTTACAGTTAACTTTGAGGTCAATTAATCAAAAGGGACAGTTAGAGATCTTTACATTGTTATAAAAAAAAATGTGTCAGTTTCCACAAAAATATGAAGCATAACAACTGTTTACAAAATTGATGATCTAATAATAATAAGAAATGTTTCTTGTGCAGCAAATCAGCATATTATAATGATTTCTGAGGATCATGTGACACTGAAGACTTGAGTAATGATGCTGAAAATTCAGCTTTGCATCACAGGGATATATTATTTAAAATAAATATTGCAATAGAAAATGGTGATTTTAAATTGTAACATAACATTTCAAAATATTACAGTTTTTACTGTACTTTTAATCAAATGAGTGCTGCCTTGGTGAGCAGAAAAGACTTATTTCAATATCAGACTGAATGGTAAATAGGTGTCAGTGAGGACTCACAGGCTGGCACACTCCTCCTGTGTTATGACAGATCTGGACATTGCAGTGCAGGAAAACATCCGTGTAGGAGCTGCCAACAAACTTGAACATTTGTATCCTGAACAGAGCTTCCGGTCCTTGGCCGTTCTTCATCACGGCTAATGTCTGGTCATTCCATAACACTGGACAGCTGATGTGGAGAGAAATGTTGGCAGTGTGATATTTGTACTCAAGGAATGATATTTAAATTGGACCTGTTTTCTCTATTGTTCCTAGAAATGACATGCTTCATAGCTTTTCCCTGGTGGAGACTCTCTCTGGGTAGTCAAGGATAAGCACAGCTGTTAAACTGAAATGCACACGGCCACAGACTGTCATCACATGACTGAAGTCACATACTTCGTTTAGTCATCCACTTCTTTAGCAACGGTTTCAACGGAGTGGCGCGTGTCTCAACAACACCCTTTCACACCACTGGTTATATGACTGAATGAAGCACTTACAACACGAGCAAAGGAGTAATGAAGCTGCGAAGGAGAGCATTTTACACAGGGGACAATAGAAGGGAGTTAATAAACAAAATTTGTTTTTAAAATAACTTAAGTTAAATGCCTGGTTTAAAAAAAGCTCATGTCAAACATATTAAAAATTAATGTCTGCATTAGAAAATGTTGATTGAATTGATTATATCACAGACCTGTCTCTGATAAAGTTGTATTGAATGTTGCTGTAAGGGTCTTTGGTTGGTGTGGCCCAACATCTCTCCACTCTCAGAAACAGATTTGCTGGAACCTGCACGTCCAGAAAGCTTAATTAGCATATTTAATTCCATTGTCTGCTTGTAACCAGATATACAGAATATGTGCCCGCATCTTACAAGAACAAAGACGGTACATTAATGGTACATTCTGTCCACAGTTCATAGGATCATAGCGTTTTTAATGAGGGGATTTTGACATGTTTAATTTGTAGTAGTTCGTGTGATTTTCCACATTACATCTTTTCTTTATACATTTGATGATAGGTAGAATGATAGATAGAATGATATACAGAATGATAGATAGAACGACAGACAGACAGACAGATAGATAGATAGATAATCTTTTTACCCAAACAAAATGACTAATGAAAGCAAAGCTCTGTTCATCTGAAAACAAAGAACTATAGTTCTCAACTGCAGCATAAAGAAAACGCACGGCGTCTATCGTAAAAGCCATCAGTGGCTTGTAGTTTGTAATGTCACCTATTCTTCTCGACACACACCATGTAAACTTTGACATAGATGTTGTCCTCAAGTGTGAGGGAAGGAACAGTGGTCCATTTATCCTGAAAGTCTTCATCTTTATAGAGCAGCATAGAGACCGAGAAATTTCCATCCTCAGTGTTTAGAGTGATTGTCCTGTGGGGCAGAGAATGTTAAAAGGCTCATTGAACAGGCTGAAAGGTTCGCTTAATGAATATTGAAGGAAACTCTTGAGTTGGACCCCAGGGCAGTCTTTTGTTACCATTAGCTTCCTTTATTGTGTTTATATACAAACAAACAATTAGTGAGGGGCTCAGCCTTTTTTAAGCTTGGAAAAACAGTGATAATTAAAGCCATTACTACTTATAGAGTGCTGGAATCTCAGACAGACAGAGCTACGAAATGAAAGTTGCAGACTTAATTAACTGGTGATGTCATGACTAGAAGAAGCTCACCTGACATCCACTCTGATCAAATTTTCCCCGTTTTGCTGCTGGACCATGTAGTTTATGGGGTATCGGCACCCAAATGTGATGTTGATGTAGCTTCTGGTGATGACATCCGTTTCGTTGTTACGGATTGTGTTGGTGAACATGATGTGAGTATCATCCGATGCCTGGGAAAAAAATACTTTTAATGATGGAGTAAATATGAACATCCATCTATCTATCTATCTATCTATCTATCTATCTATCTATCTATCTATCTATCTATCTATCTATCTATCATCATCCATCCAACCATCCATCCATCCATCCATCCATCCATCCATCCATCCATCCATCCATCCATCCACCCAACAACCAACCAACCACACCAACCAACCAACCATCCAACATCAACCAACCATCCATCCATCCACATCCAACCAACCAACCAACCATCCATCATCCATCCATCCATCCATCCATCCACATCCATCCAACCATCCATCCATCATCCATCCATCCATCCATCCATCCCATCATTCAACCAACCACCATCCACCATCCATCCATCCATCCAACCAACCAACCATCCAACATTCAACCAACCATCCATCCATCCATCCTTCAACCAACCAACCAACCAACCAACCAACCAACCAACCAACCAACACCATCCATCCATCCATCCATCCATCCATCCATCCATCCATCCATCCATCCATCCATCCATCCATCCATCCATCCATCCATCCATCCATCCATCCATCCATCCATCCATCCATCCATCCATCCATCCATCCAACCAACCAACCAACCAACCAACCAACCAACCAACCATCCATCCATCCATCCAATCCATCCATTATTATCCATCTATCCAACCATCATTCAACCAACCATCCATCCATCCATCCATCCATCCATCCATCCATCCATCCATCCATCCATCCACCCATCCATCCATCCAACCAACCAACCAACCAACCAACCAACCATCCATCCATCCATCCATCCATCCATCCATCCATCCATCCATCCAACCATCCAACCATCCATCCATCCATCCAACCAACCAACCAACCAACCATCCATCCATCCATCCATCCATCCATCCATCCATCCATCCATCCATCCATCCATCCATCATTCAACCATCCATCCATCCATCCATCATTCAACCAACCATCCATCCATCCATCCATCCATCATTCAACCATCCATCCATCCATCCATCCATCATTCAACCATCCATCCATCCATCCATCCAACCAACCAACCAACCAACCAACCAACCAACCAACCATCCATCCATCCACCCACCCACCCACCCAACCAACCAACCAACCAACCAACCAACCAACCATCCATCCATCCATCCATCCATCCATCCATCCATCCATCCAACCAACAACCAACCAACCAACCAACCAACCATCCACCCATCCATCCATCCATCCATCCATCCATCCATCCATCCATCCATCCATCCATCCATCCATCCATCCATCCATCCATCCATCCAACCAACCAACCAGCCATATATTAACTTTTCATAGTCTAAATTAGCTTAAAACTTCTAGTTTATTCAAAGTATTCAAACACAGTACCCAACTAGATATGGGCTAAATAACCATCAGACATCAAACTAATATTCATACGGCTGTAAAATTAGGTTGTAAAACAGACTAGGCTAACTAATATTCAAATGAATGTTCCTTCATTTGAATAGAATCAAATCAATAGAATCGTTGTAGTTTACGTTGACATTCTTTTGATACAATTGCAAAAAAACTCTTGAGTTTAATAACGTCTGAGTGACATTCACAGGCCAATAAAATGTGAGAAGTTAAAGGGCGACACAAGGAAACAACAGTTATTGAAGGGGCCAAACTGCCCCCTACCACATCCGGTAAAACAAAGTTTATTGCCCTTTTATTTCCCTGACCATTACAAACACACCTCCTGATTCAGTAAAAGAATCATTGTCATGACACTGTCAATCATCAAATGTCTGTGTTATTTTCTTCACATCTTTTAGTTTGAATCAATCCTGCATGCACTGGGAGCAGAAAACTGCCCCAAGATCAAATTCTCAAAAGCAGCTGATTTCAACAACCAATGATTTTATTTTTCTAATCCAAAAACACCCTTCTTTGACCAGCAAGTTTGAAAAAAGCCTGTAAAACTACTAAAGGGGGAGAAGGAGGGAATTTGTCCCCTCTCAAAGCCGCGTTAACCTTTTACTGGCTTTACAAGAAAAAGTCTGGTGAATCCTGAGAGAGGTTCTCAACGATACTCGTGGTCTCAAGTACAGATTTATGCCTTGCCAGAGTGAGGCTTGTCCTCTGGGGTTGTTGTAGCGCTGTTTGAGGCTGGCTGTATAGGGCAGAATAAAAGGACGACTATAAAGTACGACACTGAATTATGGCCGGCTTATTCAACACGGCTGAAAACACAGTAATCATTTCCATATAAATCAGGATAATTTAGAGCCGCATGGCTGTTTGCCCTCCCCTTCGAGCTCTCTGAAAGGACTAGCCAGCCAATTTGGAGGGAAACGAACAACACTTTGCATTTGCATATTGAAAAAATAATGAAATAAATTAAATTATTCCTAAAAAGAAAATCAAACCTTCAAGGTTGTCACTTATTACAATGCACATAATTATGAACACGCTTGAGACGAATAACATTTGATTATTAGAATTTATTTAGAAGGTCCATTGTATGAATAAAGCACACGGTCACCTTTCAGCCTATGAAGGGATTGTAAAATAAGGAAATTTACTGTTTGTATTTTTAGGTTTAACAGCCAAACAGAGGCCCAATTTGTAGTTTGTCTTAATGCAACAAGTGTTTACAACCTTTTTAAGAGGCTTTAATGTTCTGACATCAATTTGTAATTGGCTGAGGACGTTCCCCAGTCCTCGGGATTGTCTGAAGCGGTTTTATGATTGAACACAATGCCTTGACAACACTAATGAGGATTACCATAATAGTGCCACAGTCTGTGAGGTTTGTCTTGATGCTGAAGACATAGTCGTTCCCAACCTCAACACCTCGACAGTCAGGATCATTCAGTTGCAAATCCCAAACCTGAGCAGAAATGACAGTGGAAAGTTTAATTCAAGTTCAAGCATGATTTATTGCGATTGATTGAATTATTTGTGAAATAAATGGCATATGGCATGAACGTACATAAACAGGCGGCTCTTTGTTGAGAAAAAACACACTAGGGATGATAACTTGCATCTGATCATTGTTGCAAATGACGGTCTCGTTGAGTTCTAGGACAAAATAGAAAGGAATGTTTAAATATTAGTTTATTTTATAATATATATAATAATGGCAATGGTACATGCTGCAAAAGAAAAAATACTAAAAACAAAACAAATAATACTATCCAAATATTATTTTCTGATATATACTTTGAAATAACATTTTACAATTTAAAATATATTATATATAAAATAGTGCATGTTTATATTTTAAGGATTCTTTTACTAAAATTTGCCAACATGTATATCCCAAATCCAAACTGGTTTATATGCATGTAATAATAAAACTATGCATTGTAATATTTCTCTATGCAGGTGTTTGACTAGACTTACCTTTTTCTTCAAACTGCAGAGAAGTTACTGTCCATATTGAGAGCAAAGACCATGTGAGCGCCAGAGTAACAGGTGTCATCCTTGAAGCAGATTCTTTCTGGCTTCTTCTCCCCTGAAATTTAGTTCCGTCTCCGGCCCTTTCCACCAAATCTTCTCTGCGATCACCTCGACTAGCTGTCAGAGCCAGACGTAGTGCTTGCGTTCTCTCCAGCCGTTCGAATCACAGCTCTAATGAAGTGGGAACCTCCAGTTGCTTTGGAACACCAGCTTGAATGATGTCCACACCAACAATGAGATTCCACACATGAATAGGACAAGCTGGGGGGAGTCCAAGGTAACACCGACCAACTAGATTTCAGGCAAAAGCAGAAGAAAATACTACTAACAACTCACTTAGCAGACACCACACTACATGTCTCAGTGCGTTGGTCGACAAGGAGTTTGTTTGTCATGCAAAGGGAACAGAGGTACAGGGGCAGTGTCTTGTTTTATCTCACTCTTTTGTCTGTATAGGTTTTTAAAGGGCATGGCAAACGCTTTACAGTTTCGGGAACCCCAACGACTCGCTTGAAAAGAAATCCCATCAGACTGAGTCAAGGGCAGTTCAGTGACACCTTTGCAATGGAGTTGATGTTTTTAAGACTGTTTGGACAGAGAAAGAGGTCAGTCGTTCAACCTTGTGAGGGAGATTTTCAAATGTTAGATGGAAAAATGCAAAATGATGGCATTGCAGTCAACAGGGATTCTGCAGGTTTTAAGAATGTACATTTTTAAGACTTTTTCCAAGACCTTTTTAAGACCAAGTAAAGAAAATGTAAGGAATACATGGAAGGGAACACAATACGTCAACATGTTCTCGAAATGTAAATGTCTAGGGAGAAACACTAGTTGCATTAGCAATACTTCAGAGTTTGAAAACAACATTCAACAGATTTCCATTACTTTTTAAATAATTTTTCACAAAAAAAACCTCTGCTCTAAACCACTAGAATATGGACATAACTTTTACTGTATCTTCTGATCACAAGGCAAAAAAGTGATGTTCTTCCTCAGTATTTTCCAGTGAAATTGTCTAAAGATTCTTAAATCAACATGCATTTACTGGAGATATACATTTTTCAAGACTTCAATTACATCAAGGAAACGTATCAAAAAGGTTTTGATATTTATATTGGAAAACAGGACAAAAACACAGAGGAAGATATCAACATTTAATGCCATAACTTTACGAATTTAAGACCCACAGAAACCCTAAATCAATGTCTGAAGTGAATTTTCAAAGGATATTCAATAAAATGATCATTCTGCCAAGCATGTTTCCCTGTTTACAGGCAATTTACATTGCAAACTGCACATTGGAAATATAGAATAAAAATGCTCCACTTTCGGTCATCAATTTATTGGTTAATTTTGTTCCATTTGAAAATGTGCAGGACTGTATTTTGGTTATCACAAAATGATATTATAATGTTTTTTAGTACAGCTTAACAGAAAGAATTCAGTTTCTATGTCTTTGTACATGGTAATTCCAAGACAAAGACAGTCTCTTTTTTCCTTTTACTTTCTGGTTTTACTTTTTACAAGTGGTCTTTATTGGATGAGTTTTACAGACATTGAATCACGTGTCTTTTGTCTTGCAAATAGCACCAGATAAATGTTAAAAATGGCCTGCTACAACTTTCCGCAGACAATCCACTGAATGGAGCGTCTGAACGGAAGACACTCCCCCAAAGATCAGTGCAGTAAAGTCAAACGATTTCCTTCCTAAACACAATGGAAAAGACCATAAAATGCATTTAGATAAAAAAATAAAACAGGACAAGCGCATAACACAATATGTGACATTATTGGAATTATCAACTTTACAGCACAGATTGACAGACTGTGATTACAGTGGGCTTCTTATAAAACGTTCGATTAATCACAAATACACGAGTGATAAATGATAAAACGAATACTCTGTACAGCATGTCTAAGATTAGAAATGCATTCTAATTGAAATACAGATCCTTAAAACATTATAAAAAAAAAACATTTGTTTATGCACAACAAGGCATTAATAAAAATTGCACCTACTATCAATCAATCTAGAAAACAATCAATCTAGAAAACAAACAGAGATACAAGACTTATACATTCAATAATTTTCTTTTTACACATCGAGTATAATAAATAAATTACACCACGGGACGGGACAGATCGTATAGAAAGGGGAATGTGCAAAGCAAACATATTGGCGTGCTGGAGAGCGTGGTCAGCTCGTCTCCTGGCTGGTGTTAGTGTAGTGTTCACATTACTAGCCTCTGGACTGAGACATTTACTCAAGGGCCTCGCTATCCTCCGTGAACAGCTCGGCCAGATCTGCCACTGTAAATACGGAGGCCTCCGAATGCTTCATGGACGTGGAACTATGACTGAAGAAGGTGTTGATTTGAGACAGATTAGTCAAGGTCATTTTCAGTAAACAAAGCAAACAAACAATGTTAATATGCAGAAGACTTAAAGAGATAGTTCACCTTAAAATGAAAATCAAGTCATAATTTACTCACCCTGGTGTTGTTCAAATAGCATACAGCCTTCTTTCTTTTATCGAAAGGAGAATAAAAAAAAACCTCCGCTCATGCTCGTACACATAATGGCAGTAAATGGCGACCAGCGTCAAGTTTTTTTTAAAAGAATGATCCCATGTGAATCGTGTCGTATATTCCAAGTGGGTTACACTTTATTTTAAGGTGACGTAGTTACATTGTAATAACTACATGTACTTACTATACAGTTAAAGTTAGGGTTTGGTTTAGGGTTGGTTATTTGTTACTATGCATAATTTACTGTTATTACTATAGTAAGCACATGTAGTAATGTGTAAATACATCACCTTAAAATAAAAGTGTTACCTCCAAGTGTTCCGGGGAATACAATAGAGTTTGACGATGTGTGATTAGCATCCCTCTATTAGCACCTCACCCAGAAAAAGCAAACAAATTGTGAGAAATCAAGATTAACAAAAACATGATATGAAACACAATGCCTAGAAATCCCCCAAAACGTTATCTGTGTACTTTCTTCACTGAGTCAGATATCATTGAACAGGAACTCTGTTTATCTGATAAAGGGACCCTACGGTTATATACACCTCAGAGAAAAGGGTACACGGGTTGTATTTAATTTCACGTTATTTATTTATTTTGATTTCTCACAATTTTTTGAACTGCGGAGCTTATAATGTCTCATGAACACGCATGCCATGCAGCCATGCAGAGCAGACCAAAGGCCAAGGTCAAGAATATTGTTTAATAATTAGATTTATTTTTCACCAAACCATATCGTATGCCTAGAACACTTGGAATATACAGCATGGTATCATTCTGTGATCCTTTTGCGTCTTTTAAAAAAAAGCTTGATGCTGGTCGCTATTCACTGCCATAATATGGATGAGCGAGAGCTGGACTTTTTAAAAAAAAAATTTATTGTGGTCCATAAAATAAAGGGCACAGAATATGACTTAATTTTCATTTTAGGGTGAATTATCCCTGTAAAGCCCCTTTCACACAGAGATTCCGGAAAATACACGGATAATGTGACCCGGCATTTGTCCGGGATTTTTTGATTTCGGTTCATTCACACTGCCAGTGATTTGCCGGGATCTGTGAGTGCGTTCACACACAACCCGTTAATGTCCCGGAAAGCCGCGTGACGTCAGGATGAGACGTGTGAAGTACGGGTCGAAAACATGTGCACGCGCGCACCTTTCCACAGAGCTGGCGAACGATCGCAGCTGCAGCGCGGATAGTGAGGAGCTCCTGTCTCTGCTTCTTTCCAGTTTGCAGACATTTTTTCGTTCTTTCTTTGTAGATGACGAACACAAACTTTGCAACAGAGTCGCGCGATGGCACATGCGTCATCACTATTACACACCCCTTACGGCATTGGTTCTGGCTTTTGTTCACACAGCGCGCGTTCCGGGTCTGAACACGGCAATGTTACTAGGTCCCCAACCCGGGATCGATCCCGGCATCAATCCCGGGTCGTGTTTGCGCTCACACAGAAGGCGTTCTGGCAATTTGCCGGGTCCAAAGTGCTGTGTGAAAGGGGCTTAAGAGTACAATTACTGCATGTTTGAGGACAAATGAGGTTTTCATGCCTGTGTTGACCAGGGAATTAGGGTGGGAGATATTTTTAAAAAAGGGGAACTTCTAGAAGTGCACTTGTATGAGGATGGTTATATAGGGTTAAACATACATAGTCCTTGAAATCTAAATTATATTGACTTAGTCTATTTATTTAAAATGCTCTCCTTGTGTGTCAAGACTCACCTCTTTTCTACTGTTTTTAGCATGGCTTGCATTCGCTCCTCAATGGTGGACTTGATCAGAAACCGATGAACAAACGTGGGTCTGGAAAATTAATGAATTTTTTTTTATAAACTGATAACATCACAGGCCTCATTGTTTTTTTTTGTGTGTGTTTGAATACGCAAAAACCTTTTTGGAATTTGTGCCATTTTATTGATAAAAGAGATATGCTGGGAGCCAGATTCAAACTCATGTGAGCAACATGTGTTGAAATCATGCTGAACGGGTTGATGCCTACTTGGTCTGACCAATCCGGTGCACTCTTCCGATGGCCTGGAGCTCGTGGGCGGGGTTTAGGATGGGCTCCACCAGCAGCACATGCGTTGCCTCGATGATGTTCAGCCCGTTTGAGCCTGTGTGCAGCGGCATCAGCAAGATGTTGATCTTATCCTCGTATTTAAAAGCACTCAGGTTCTCCTAAAAAAAATGTATGCACCAATCATCATTTCATATTTTATATGTATTATAGGGAGACAGCTTTGTAGTTAAAGAAATGCAGTGATAATCAAACAGTCCAATTATTTGGATAAAATTTGGCCATTTTAAGATTGTCATGAACCATTAACTGAACAGAAAGCATAGTTTTCATAGTTTGTCTTATCTGAAATAAATAAATAAACAAAAATAAATAGATAAATAAAACAAAATAATAATAAAAAAACAGTTCCAAAATGTATTTAATTTCCAGAGTTTTGTTTGTCTCATTTATAAGCAAAAATAAATAAATAAATAAATAAATAAACACACAAAAAAAGAGTTTTTTAAAAACTCTGTGGGTAATTTAAGGTAACAATTACATTTATGAAACATGGCTCATTTTAGTGTCTCTACTTGTTTTATAATGAGATGTTTTATTAATTACAGAAAGCAAAGGGGAAAAAATCCTTCATGAATAAAACAAATTTTGTTGCTACATTGTCATCATATTCAACACAAACCTGAAATTTGTGAATTCCGTTGATCTGTGCAAACTCCATGTTGTTGTCGAAAAGGGCTTTCGCAATGATGTCCAGGACGCCCTGCCACTGACAGATGAGGCGTAAATGTAAGGTCAAAGGTTAAGAGCTGTAGTCTGCTGTTCGATGTAGTAACTCATTTAATGAGAGCGTTACCGTGGAGAACACAAGAGACTTGGCTCCCGGGTCGGTCATCTGGATTTTCTTTAGGACTCGAACCACAGCTTCGACCTTCGTGGAGTGGCTACCCTACAGGTTCAAGAGATTACAGAGATGCCACAATCATATCTGACCTGCCTGAAAATATCATATCAGTGTTTCATCCCAGTACACTTTTATTACCTGCATTGTAAAAAAACATTAAAAGCCTAAAAAAAATCAGGAATTGCCTCTGACCTTCACAGGGATGTCCTGCCCCTGGTGGGCGCTCTCAGTGGTAAACACATACGAGATCTCTGAATGTGAAGTGGTTTGCCGGCATATGGCGCACTTTATGGCTCTGCGTCGATTGCCGACGCTGTACTGCTCCACGATGATGGCGATGCACTCGTTACAGAAACAGTGTCCACAGGTCAGTACGGCCCACTATCAAATCAAAAACACCTTCAGAGTATATACATACAAATACACTTGACAAACTCATTTTTGTTTTCATTTTACCTCCTGACCCAGTGGTCGAGCACAGATTGGGCATGGTTCTGGATTCAGACTTCCAGTGGACTTATCCTGAGACTGAATAAGTCAATGAATTACTACATCAAATGCAACAGTTTTGTTTATCTATACATGTACTACAAGTACACAGTGTCTTAAAACAGGATTTATCAGGCAAAACAGGATTTTTCTTGCTCTTTTAAAAGTTTGAATATACTATGTAGACAGGCTCAATTTTATATCGTAAAGTAAAATACCATCCCTAACCCACCCAGAACTTTTGTAGAAGCTAAACTACAGACTTTTTCTACTAGTTTCTCATGAAGACAGTTCAGCCAGTCATGACAGAAGTTGTGTAATGAAGTTGTGTAAGACAAGACACTACAGGTGAATAAGGTAAACAATTTAACTGATAGATTTCACTAGTTGATTAATCACAGTACATAGAGACAATTGTTTTGTATTACAAATCATCTGAAATGTTGTTTAAATACGCAATTATATGCATTATCTATCTTATTAAATATGCACCAATTTCTCATTTGCATACATTTTTAGAACATAAATCTAAAAGGGAGATAAAATCCGGTATTTTCATTTTGTTGACAGAGCTAAAGAATTTACAGGGGGATTTTGGATATCTCTGTTTATCATTCCATAAATCAAAAACATTCACCATGTTTTTAGGAATAAAATGTTGTATTTAGTTCAGGTAAATTCCCCCTTCCTAAAAACCTTCAAAATAGAGACAGTTTGGTGCAAGTAAGATCTAATAAAATGGAGATTTCTGGCTCAGTGCATCAAATCTTTCTTATGTTGTTGAGAAAATGGCCTTTAAATATATGTATTATAATTTAAATCTACAAATGCAAATAGATATCATGTAATAAAATAAACACTTAAATGTGTATTTTTTTATGTTTTCATTCTACTAGTTTGAAAGAAGAGATGTTACGGAACAGTGCATGAAAGAAACATGGTTTTGCCTGTTGCATCTTGCCATAAAGGGATAGTTCACCCAAAAATTAAAATGCTGTTTCTGTTTTGAAGTCCATAAAAGTGCTCCACATGACTCAAACGCATCACATTCTCTTCAGAAGTCCTTTATTAACCCCCCAGGAGCCGTGTGGATAACTTTTATGATGGATAGATGCACTTTTATGATGGATAGATGCATAGATGCATTTTATGATGGATAGATGCACTTTTATGGACTTCAAAACAGAAATGGCCATTCACTGCCATTATAAACATAAATTTTTTAATATAACTCTGTTTGTATTCGTCTGACAGAAGAATATCATATACATTTGAGGGTGAGACTTGAGGGTGAGTAAATCATGGGCTAATTTTCAATTTTGGGTGAACTATCCCTTTAAGATAGAACTCTTACAGGTATAGTAGCAAAAAATACTTAGCTCCAAGGTTCAGAGAGAAGATGAAAATGGGTGAACTTTTGTGTAAAAACGTTACTAAATGTTAAATAAAGTTCATTTAAAGTGAGAAAGACATCATGTCTTACCTTCTCCAGGTTATTGAGATAGAGAAACTGCCCAAGCTTTTTTTGCAGTTGCGATTTGGCCACTGCCCTGTCATTGAGCAGCTTTATCCTATTCTGCTCCACCTGTCCACATGTAAAAAGAGACAAACTTAAGGCTTTTATTTCTCTTAAGTAAATTTTAGGATGACAGATGGGATTATTTTTGTCATCATCACCTCGTGAGGTTCTATGATATGCAGCACTTTGGGTTTGGGCTCATCAGCTAACCGCACACGCAGCCTCTCGGTGGCCATGCCCAGC
This sequence comes from Chrosomus eos, assembly GCA_036326025.1. Taxonomy (NCBI): domain Eukaryota; kingdom Metazoa; phylum Chordata; class Actinopteri; order Cypriniformes; family Leuciscidae; genus Chrosomus; species Chrosomus eos. The sequence goes on from CM070832.1 coordinate 29,004,612, forward strand.
TCATCTATGGCCGACACGTGATCCCGCAGTGACATCCAGTACTCATGCAGCAGCTGAAACAGCACCAGATGGACGTGAGACAGGCATTTTGATGAATACATACATTAAAGCCCTTCATCATTCATCATGCATTGAGAAATTGATCACAAACCTTATATTCTTTCTTCCAGGACTCAAAGAGCTCCATGAAAGAGTTTCCCTCCTCTATGAGGCCAGACTCCAAGCGGCGGACCTTGGCGAAGGCCAGGGTGGCTTTAAGGGCTCGTTCTGTCTCACTGGCCGCCCACAATCCTCGACTGGTGGTGGGGAGTCTGTCGTCTACCAGACCTTCCTCATCTTCAATCATTTCCTCAAAGATGGCCGTCTGCCCCTTTACTCTGCCCAAAACGCATTAAAAAAAAAACATTTTACAATAAGGTCTGACTTGTTAACATTAGTTAATGCATTATTTTAATTTTTAACTAACTATGAGCAATATATTTTTACAGCATTTGTTAACCTTTGTTAATGTTAAAAACAATTGTTAGTTGTTTGTTCATGTTAGTTCACAATGACAGAAGAAATTAGCATTAACCAATATTAATACATGCTATAAAAGTATTGTTAATTGTTAGTTCATCTTAACTAATATAGTTAATGTTTACAAATGAAACCTTACCAAAAAATAACGTTTACTGACTTTACTTTCTGCACATAGTGTTATATGAAGAATAGTTTTCCCAAATGTTTTTAGAAACCTATGACTTTCTTTTCTTGGTTTAGATGACTTGCAATATAATGCATTCAGTCATTTTGATAACTTTTATGATAATTTTATTTATGATACTATATTTTATGGATGAAAATAGCTTAGCATTCTGCTAAACATCTCCTTTGTGTTCTACAGAAGAAAGAAAAGTCATGCGGGTTTGGAACGACATGAGGGTGAGTAAATGATGACAGAACTTTAATTTCTTGGTGAAATATCATAAATTTCATAAAATCGAATGACCAATTGATTTAATGAGATATTATAACTTACGTGTGAGAGAAAAGTTTAGATTCATAGTCCGTAAAAAGTTCATCAGCTTTGCAAAACACACAGCTAGGGAACAAATATTAAAAGAACACATTTTAAATTCAAATGAGGTGAACAAATACAAAAATTTGCAAGTATGATGTTTAATGTGTAATGTGTAATTTCTTAAACGCTAAAAAACTCCTAAACAACAAATGCAAAAAAACGACAGTTACAAAAAATATGGAACATAGAAGCAATGCATTATTGTCTATAATGTGCAATGAAAAATGTAGTACATTTTAAATTCATCAATTTTCAATAGGGGCCTTAGATTTTTGAATCACACTGTTTGGAAACAGTAATTATTTTTCCAATTCAGTTTGGTCCTGCTGCTTCTGTAATATAAAAGTATGCACTTCACCTATAAAACATTGAAAATATTTTACTTGTTCAGTGGCAGTCGAACAGGTCGTAGGTGGCAAAGTGTCGTTTCCTCTATGACTTGCGGAGATGGCGGCCCCTCCAGCTTCTTTACAGCATCCTGGACTGTTTTCTGTGATTTCATCAAATCATCCATTTGAGTGCTGAGCAAAAACTGAAGACCTCGAGCATCTCGAAACCTATGAATGAGATGTTTTTGTTATATGGTAATTTATGCATTACAAAAAAAAAAGATTAAAGCGAATGGTGAAAGATTACTTGTCTGCCAAAGAGAGCTTGTTGGCTTGTTGTTTATAACTGCAAGTGAGCTCATTTTGGATGCGGCCCACAAGGTCATCATCCATAGAGTACTGAATGGCCTGTTGTATGACATCCATCCACCAGGGAGAGCGAATGTTCACCTAGGGCACACAATTAGCAATTATTCAACTAAATTAAAAAAAAATCAAATAAAACACTAAGATGAAAAATAAGCTCAATGCTAACTGAGCTTTTACCTTGCGTTTTAGCTCTCTAATGTGCTGAAGAACAGGTTGCAGGTTCTGTTGTGCTTCTGAAACCTCTGAATTCACCTTCGCCATGTAATGCTGCTTCAGCTGCTCAGCCTAGGATGAAAACACATGGAACTAGAAAAGATAGCAGACTGAACTCATTTTCTTATTAAAAAAATTTTATAATTTAAGCCAACCTCTTCTTTGAGACTGTCATCTCTCAGGGTTGGAGGAATGCCAGGATGCTTTGCACTTAGAAGCTCCATCAAATTATGGGTTGCATGAAGCCTCTATAATTTCAGACAAAAAACTTTGAGAAGCAACAATAAATTGCACACCAAATTAAAAACTCTGGAATAATTTTCAACATCTTTTTAACAGGAGGTGACAAAAATTTGTACAAAACAACAATAAAGATGAATTTGGAACAATGAATTGAAAAAAGAAAAAAAAGGATTTGGAACTGGATGAATGAATAGAGTGAATAGAACGATAGAATGACTAGAACAGATGGATACAGAGAATAGAACGATATATAAAGAGAATAGAACGATAGATAGAACGAACAGAACGATAGATAAAGCGAATAGAAAGACAGACAGACAGACAGAACGATAGAGAATAGAACGATAGAACGATACAGTAGACAGAGAGAACAGGCTAATAAATAGAGAGAATAGAACAATTGATACAGAGAAAAGAACGACAGATAGAGCGAGCGAACAGAACATTAGATGGAGCGGATAGAACGATAGAGCGAATAGAAAGATAGATAGAACAGAATGACAGACAGGCCGTTTCTCAATATGCGTTCGTGTCTGTACTTGTGTTCTTGTGGACTTGTGAAACGTCTTCAGTCGCTGCCCAAGTACTGTTCCAATTGACCCTTCGCAAAGACCCGCCCCCCTTAGTTACTGTCGCTATGTCCGCTCTCACGCTCTCACGCAGTGAAAAATACATTGCGGAGCAGAGAGGAGACTGACAACACGCGGAAAGACAGGACAGATCAGGTTACTTTTCCGTTACTTTTGATATTAAACATATTAAACAAAGACTCACCTTTCAAATATGGTCATTTCTTGAAAGAAATTTAAACAATAATACCGTTTTGTGGCTCTTTAATGTGTCGTGACAGATCGCTGTAGAGCCTCAGTTAAAGCTGCTCGTGATCCGATCATCTCTTCTTCTAGTTCATTTATAGCATCAAATAAACATGAATGAACATAAGAATGAATGTTGTTTTATCCGCGGAAAGGCGTCAGTATATTCAGTTTTTCAAATTCAAATCCTCACATGTTAATCTACTAACTCTCCTGACTGCTTTGTCGGACAAAATGGCGGATGGCGAAGTATGATTGGTCAGAAAACCTGTCAATCAAGCTCCATGCGAAGGGTCAATTCAAAGTTCACATCTAGCCAAGAACAGTTCAAATCCCCGGATGTGTTCTTGATCCGCCCCGTTTACCGAGGATGCATCGAGAGGTGACTTGTGCGGACTTGAGACAGACAGGTATCCCAGAATGCATCTCGCACCAACCAGCAAGCAGAGAAGAAAACCCGCGTAATATAAAAATACTACTGTTATTGTGTCATGAAATGCAATTTTAAGAGTTTTTCAGTCGAGAATGTAGTTGTTTAAAGCTCAAATCTGTGGTTTATTTATAAAGAGGGCGCCTATTTGAAAAATCTATCTGACGTTTTCGGAGTTGTGAGATCCAGACAATCAGCGGGCGTTCAGTAGCCTGGTTAAAACCAGACCCTTCTCAGTTGAAACTGAGTTAGGGTCTGGCAAAGCTCCATAGACAAATCATTTCCAAAGGGGCGTCACCAACGGACGTCCCTCAAATGCCTCTTGCCGCAATTGGCTAAGACCCACCCATTCGTTTAGTATTGATCAACGGGGCTCGTTGTTATGTGAAGGAGGAGGTGGAAACCGGTGAACATTCACACATTTTAATGACAAAATAAAACAAATACAAAGTCCCTCTCGGTCGACTGCCGCCCCACATAATAAAACAAAACATCAAATAAAATTCAGGCCTGTCCTCTCTCGATCTTCACCATCATCGCTCCTCCGTGAGAGATGCGAGACAGGCCACACTCAGTCTCACGCCGTTCTATCACGTCCCTCGGCCTCGATCGTCCTGCTCGCCACACTGGTATATCAGACTTTTGCCGAATCCAGTCGGTAAGACAGCGATAACATATTTTTTAGACATGAAGGCTTTGAGTGTTGTTCTTTGCTCGGGTTATAACGAAAAAGGAATTTTTTAAATCGCTTAAAACAGACGCGATAGCTGATTCGAACGAGTGATGTTAGATGGCGACATCCATCTTTGTAATATAGGTAGAACATACTTTTAATGGTCGCAAAGTAATTACTTATTCAAAAGAAGTACATATTCAGAGAGAATGCGATTTTATGATGTCAAATGTTTGCATGCCCCAACGCTTCTGATTGGTGCCGCGATTTCTGCGGACTGGAAATGGACTTGAATGAGCTCTTTGCCAGACTAACTTTCAGAGCAAATCTAAATTTGCCGGAAGTTGTCTGGGTTTTCCCAGGCTAGGCGTTCAGCGCTCATTAACACCGACTGGAACAGCTTTTCCTCGGCTTGTGCTTCTGATGTGTACCGCTGGCTCTGATGTCTCTAGTCTAGTAGTTAAACAATTCATCTATATAGATTAATATATACTTTGTAATCTATAGTTTGTTCCATGGCAATTTGTTTTGGCTGAGGGCAAAGTGAAGTTTCATTTAAATTTATCTTTGTAGCACTATTAGAGAGCTGACTTATGTTTGACTGAATTGTTTGCTTCATTTCTCGTTATATCGCTTCTTATACCTTTTAGGCTACTTTTATACTGGATTGATCATTAAAACTGACATTTAACAAAAAGAAACGGGTTGTGTCGTAAAATAATTCGAATATTTTTAATATTTATTTTACATTGCCTTCACTGTATGAACATGTATAATAAAATGAAACGACCCTGTCTGTTTTTTAAATGTCCGTTTTAATGATTCGTTTTTTTAATGAAAACAAAAAAAGAAGGGTTGTGTTTTATATTTCATGTTATAAATGCAGGGAAGATAATCAATGTACACGTCGCCTGAACCAGATTTGTGTGGCCATTAATATGTTTAATATTTTTTCAAATAAAAAGAGGCAGAGTGGTGTTTAATAACATATTTCGTTTTATTGTTGCCTCAAATATACATAGAGAGATAACCGGAGTAACCAGAGCGAGCTGACTGACGCGAGCAAGAACGCACTGTTCCATTTGCAGAATAACCGGACTCGCGTCCTCTCGTCCTCGGGAGTTCATTCTTCCAGGTCGAACTTGCAAGTCCGAACTACCAAGGACGCAAGTCCGAAGTTTGCGTACTTGGTATTGAGAAACGGCCACAGACAGACAGAACAAAGATAGCGCGAATAGAACGACAGAAAAAACAATGGATAGAGAGAAAAAAACGACAGACAGACATGAATGAATGGGAATGATTTACCTGAAGGGAATCAGTTTTCAGTCTTGCTTTATGTTCTTCAGATGATCGTAACACATCCCTGTACATCTCCGCTGCATCTGCAAACTCTCCTGGCAAGTACAGGAAACCGTTCATTAATATCTACAGCAGTCGAGACAGGTACAGTTACATAAATACTGTAGGTGTTCAGAAACAATGCTCACAACACCTCTAATGATGTGGATTCCAGCCAGACCATTCAGAGCACACACCAGCTGCCTGTGGGCTTCTTCACACTCCACCCGACATTTCTTCTGCAACGACTTCAGCAATTCCTCCATTGTCATTGTGCTGGAACAGGAAATCAATGTGGATGAAATTAACCGAAAAACGTAATCTCCCAAAAAACTGATCAACAACATCTAAAATCTTTTTCTAAGAACCTCTTCTGGAAGGGCAGAAATTCTCCTCTGACAGCTTGCGGGTGGCAGCAGGCCTGACGTAGACGCAGAAGAGGGTATAATATGGTAGTGACGGTACGTCGGTCCAAACTACCCAGCTTTAGTGACCAGTCAGAGATCTTCCTTAGCTTGACAAGAGCATCCTGGGAGCAAACCTCATGCTGACGGTGGTAAAAGTGTCCTTCCACTGGGGAGAAGTTGAGCCAATGGGTGTCTTCTGTTTGAGGGGGGATTTGGATCTGGAAATGAAGTAAATGACAACAAATTAAAGCACAGATGAGATGTTGGTTAAGATTAGACAATTAAAGTCAAAGATTTAACCTGCTAACCTGATCAATGACATCTTTTTTGGCAGATCGCCACAGTAATTGAGCAATGACATTGTAGAGTGGTCCTGTATTGCCGTGACGATACGGGCGATAGAGTAACTGGTCCCACCAGTACTTCACCCAATAGGGATCAACTCCCAAGAACAGGACAAGACCATACAAGTCTAAAAGATAACATATAAACCAAAAACGATCATCATCACATAATAAAACTGTCTTCTGATTAAAAATCGGCTGATTCATTGCTGACGTTATTGCCAAGATATTTTATTTGAGACCACAGTAGCAAAAATGTCAAATTAACTGGGAAGTTCTTTTAAAGGTGCTGTATGTAACTTTTCCACTCTACTAAAGCATAAAAATAACATATGTTTGCAGATATTTAGGAAACATCCTGAGTTCACATACTTGTTTCTGTGAAAAACACTTCTACAGTACAGCCAGTTATTTTACTAAAAATATTTATACACATACAATAAAATGTGTGTCAAAATTATATGTTGGTAAATATCGTTATTTATTGCAATATATTGTTACACATATAAATACATTGTTTTAAAATACAATTCTTCCATGAGTTTATTAAATGAGCAAAACATCACTTGGTTATTTTTCACTACTACAATTTACTGCATTTTGCTCTTACATTGTTCAATTTGAATCAAATATTGTTTGGTTATTTTAAAATAGATGTTTATTTTAAATGTATACATAAAAACACACACACACAGGTGGAGCTGGGGAAGGTGGAGGGTTTCTAAAAGCACGCTGCAGACTGCTAACAGTCACACTAACAGTATTTGAATGTAAAGCCGCAGCTTATTGGCCACTGATGCAACAGCACCCAATCAGCTGCGCTATGTAGATAACAATGTGATCGCTATAAATTGAGTTAAGGACCTACCAGCCTGCGCCATCTAGTTTCATGACAGAAATTGGTATATATAAACACCCAATAGTACAACTTGGACATACAAAAATATGTATATATACACATCAAGATATTTTTTTGAATGAAATATAAATTCTGCTCACCTTCCAAACCTCTCTGCACAGGTGTCCCACTGACACACCAACGATTAACAGATGTGAGACGCAAAGCCATCTCTGCTGCCTGTACAGATAAAAAACTATTTCATAAAAATGATTGTGCTGTCTCTGAGATTAAAAATGAACAGGATAAATATCAGTAATATTAATGTGACTGCTGTGATGACCTTAGCTGTGGTGCACTCCACCATCTGAGCCTCATCCAAGCAGACACGCCACCACTCCACGGCCACTAGAGGGCTCGGTATGGCCATGTAGCGCTTCTGGTTGCGGAATCGCCGTCCGTCTTTGCTGTTGCTGTGGGGGATGTCGACGTAATTGAGTTCAGTGCGCAGCACGTCGTAAGTGGTGATGACCACATCCTGCTCAGCCAGAATGTGGGGTTGGATGAAACCATGTCTCTTCACGCCCTGATACACCTAAAAACAAGTTTCAAGTAAAAGAAAAAAAAATTAATTGGATACTTCAGTATTAATCATAAGTGATTTATGCGTCCACATCATTATTATTATTATTTGTATCCTCGTAAACTTTAATCAACATAACTTCCCCTCCCTCTTGCAGCGACAGCTCTTCTCTGACGGACCCTTTTCACTAGCTATGTTTCCATCCACACGTTTTTATCCGCATTAAGTGATATCGAATGAAAAATGCCTTATGAAAACAGTAAAATTCGATTGAATTTCATGAAAATCGACTCAAATGAAATAAGACCGGTCTCATCGGATTTTATCTTGATGGATATACGGCTTATGCGATAAACGCGGATGGAAACGTTATTATGGCGCGATCCATTTTTGTCAGTAAAACTTTGTTCGCAAATGTTGGCTTGAATTTTGTGCAATTCGGTGGGAAAATGAATGGAAACACCTTAAAATGTCTCAAATCAATTCGATATACCAATTTGATCGCAAAACAGCATGTGACGTCATTACGCACAGGTTTTTATCTGCTTTAAAGCCGTTTGATGGAAACACACTTTCACCAGCTTTATTCGCATGAGGTTTTTTACCGAACTTCAGATAATTCGATTGACAAATGGATGGAAACATGGCTACAGACTGTGATGATGCGTTTTAATGGTCATCAGTAAATCCTGCACAGTTTATATATATATATATATATATATATATATATATATATATATATATATATATATTTCTCTCTTCTGACTGCCGTAATCAATCCCTCTCTATTTTTTTCCTCTTCCATAATATTGAAAAAAACAACAACTTTGAAAGTCAATGGGGCCCATCAACTGTTACTGACATTCTTCAAAATATCTTCTTTTGTGTTCAGCAGAAGGAAGAAATTCATACAGGTTTGGAACAACTTTTTTGAGTGAACTATCCCTTTAAGTCTTTTAAATAAACAATGCAATCAAACACGAATCAAGGTCCCCACTACTGGTTAAACTAACTAAATAGTAGAAGTAGCTCTCTAGTTGGTCCTTACCAGCACTCTAAGGGAGGAAGTATGAATGTGCCGGTTAATTTCATCCACCCACTGGTGACAGATGGAGCTGGGTGAGATGATAAGAGTGGCTCCTGTAGACACAGGCGTCATGGCCACCAGGCAATGAGGGCAATAAAACGGGGTTGTTTCTAGGTTCTCCTCTTTATAGTTGACACACTCCGCGTGCTGCCACAGCAGACAATTGAGGCACTGAACCCGAGGTTTATAGTCCACCAACCCGAGCTCTCCACAGATGCACTCAAAGCGGTAATCTGAGGTGTTAAACGGGATCACAGACGCTCTAGTTGGGGTTTCAGGTTCAGGCTTTGAGTTTTGTGCAATATCTGCTTCAGTACTATCAATATGGATGTTTTTTGTCATTTGATGCTTGGGTTCGTCTGCTGTTTCTTTATCATCTTCATCTGTGATGTCTACTGCCGTCTTCTGCTGTGGATTCTCTGCGTCCAGAAGGGAACCTGACTCACACTTCAGTTCCTCTATGAGGAGAGGAGGTTCTGCACTGTCTTCAGAATCTGATGCTGTGGTATAAGAGGTCAGCGATGCCTCTTTATCCTGAGCAGAAACTCGACGAGATGTTCTCCTGGGAGTGGCCTTGTCAAATAATTTCTGCAAAAATAGTACAAAACATGAATAAAGTGCATTTCATTTCCCATTTCAATAGTGTCTTTTTTTATATATAAAACGGTCACTATTATTCTTTTAAAAAATAGTTTTTGGGTTAATGGGATAGTTCACCCAAAAATGAAAATTCTGTCAGTAATTACTCACCCTCATGTTGTTCCAACCCCGTAAGAGTTTCGTTACTGACAGAATTTTCATTTTTGGGTGAACTATCCCATTAACTATCAATTAAATGAGACATCGTTATGCTAGTAAATATAGTTCCTTAAATGCACAATAAGATTAGTAGCCGCTATCTACTTTTTCAATCAGATTTTAAAGACATAACTATTTTTTTTATTCTACTATACATGTATAATTAAATATATGTTTAATCTTATAATTATAATAATTTAAGCTATATGAAGCTACACAATCTGGTGTCTCTGTCTGAAACACTGTAAAATGAGTCATAGAATTGTAAATGTTTTTAATGTTGTTTTACAATCTTTTACAATCTTATTTGTATGGGTTTTGTGTTATTTTTGGCTCCTATCTGGCCAATCCTTTAAAATAGATTTCTTCCAGGTTAAAAAACAATAATAAATAATTATGTATATAAAAATGTTTTCTATATTTATATTACACACACACAAAAAAGTAAAAATCTCTATAGAAGTAGTGAAAATTACACACAGTTCGATGAGCGGCGGGCTTCCTCTTCTTTTCTTTGTAGTTCTTCCCCAGTTTGAAGGATCCTGCTAGCCCTCGTCCTTTGATCTGTTCCACAATGTTCTCACTAATGAGTTTGGTCAAGATTTTCTTAATATGGTTACGGTTCTTTAGGGTGTCGTACTTGTACATGGTCCTTAGATATGCAAAAATGGCATTGATTGACGCTCCTTTCACAACCTTCAATTCCTTGATCGCAGTCAACAGCATCTCACGAACAGCTGAAAAGAGAGAGGAAGTGAATGCAATAACTTACTTATTATACATTATTTATGCACATAGGAGCTGTTCTCAACAACCTTAGCTGTAAAATTTTTTAACCCGTGACATGTTAATGAAAATATTTTTCCTTACCCCAAAAATAGCATTTGAATGCTGAATGTTGATCCTGTTTGGTTACATCACATTTAATGAAACCTGTTAAAATGTTTTTACCTGGATAAATGATCTTCTCCTTGGGTTTCACCTCATGTTTAATGGTTCGTTGTTTCTCTAATGGTGGAGGAGGGACAAAGTAATTCACAGATTGTCCCTGGGGAGGACAGAGACACACAGTAAAACAAACCACATTTTTTACTAATTTCTGGAAAACCAAATAAATATTCCATTGTCCCTTGCCATTTAATTAGAAAATTCTGGTAACACTTTACAATAAGTTTGAATTTTTTAACATAAGTCAGTGGTTCTCAAACTGTTTTGGACACGCAAGAACCAATGAGGTTTGTTCTCCCACGTCAAGCATGTTCGTTTGAGCTTCTGTTTATGTTCGCTGATCAATGTTTAAATGTGAATAAAAGCCTAAATTAAATCTGCTCATCATATAAAGCATTCAAGTCTCTTCACACAATTTGGACTAAACCACTCAATTCAAATGGATTAGTTTTACAATCTCTTAATGAACTTTTTAAAGCATCAAAGTGGTAGTTGCATAGCTGTCAATGAATAGCAGCTGCTTTTTAATTGATATTCATGTACTTTTTTTCTGCACCCCCTATATTAATTACATGAACTACCTATGAAAAATACTTTTAAAGCATTTATTAATTTTATTTATTGTTAATTTCAACATTTAGTAATACATTAGTAAAATAAAAAGCTGTACATGATAATATTATTTAATGAAACTAACAAAGAACAGTTGTATTTGTTTATTGTTAACAAAGATGAATAAATGCTTGTAATTTGTATTGTAATTTTTGGTGCATCAACTAATGGAACCTAATTGTAAAATGTTACTGAAAATACATTACTGCAGAGCTTTTTCTGGGAACTAATTTACAAGCATTCAAGGGCACATGTAATTGTAAACTTACCACAGGTAAAGTGAGAACCCCGTGCTCCAGGTTTTGCCGGGTGTTACACAGAATAAGGGCCAGTACTTCCACGGTTTTCCCAAGCCCCATCTCATCAGCAAGGATCCCGCCAGGCCAGTCCACTCCAGCCAGAGGAAACTCTCGGATCAAGCTGTGATTGAGGACAAGGTAATACAAAACTAAATGATATTGATAGTATTGGATAGTTCATGCACATTGTTTTAACTACAGTTTCAGTATTTACTCCTCAAAGTAGAAAAAGAATCATACCATCCAGAGTAAGGATTGTAAAAGAGTTTTTTGCCACAAATCGTGATAATTTCCCTCCAAAGAAAATGCAACCTTTGCTCTGTGCAAGGAATACAAAGACTGTATATTAGCACTGAACTGTTCTCATGCACTGACATACAGCAAAGATGATGATAAAGCTTTGAAAAACCTTGAGAGCTGCTGCTTTTGTACTTCTCTCTCCTCAGCATCCAGCTGACCGCCTGACTCTGATAGGGTCTCAGCACAGGTATGAGGCCCGGGTGCTGGACGTCGAAGCTCTGCTCCGCTGCTTCTGTCAGGTGGAGGTGTCTGACATGATCGTACAGCTCCTCAACGTTCTGACGCTCCAGATCAGTGTCACACTCCTCCTCTTCGTTGTCCATCACCTCTAAAAAATAGATATCACATTGGAATAAAGTCAAATCGTAAAAGAATATCACAGGAACTAATGTCAACTGTATCCTACAGTTTATAAAAAATAAAAATACATTTTAGCACCATGAATCTCACAGGTAGGTTTAAAAGGCAACTATATAGTTTCATCCTGCATAAAGACATATTATAAATGTGTCTAAAATATTACTTGAAAAACATTTACATTACATTTTTTAACTCATTATAGGACTGTACTGTTAATGTTTCATCCTGCATAAAGACATATTATAAATGTGTCTAAAATATTACTTGAAAAACATTTACATTACATTTTTTAACTCATTATAGGACTGTACTGTTACTTATTTAAATCAAAATTTGTATTTATTGTTTGTTCGAAATCATTTTTTGTGCAGCTCCACCTCCTGGCTCAAGTGTATTACTGTAATTATGTTTCCTGTTTGTTTTTACAAAATTACAAAAAAATTACTTTTGATGTGACCCCCTCACATTTTGCTGGGAATCTGCTGAAATGGTGGCATATTAAAATTATATTTAAGATTACCGGGGATGATGAAGTCATAGAAGAATTCCATTAACTTCTGCAGAAGCTGATTGGCTTTTTTAATGCGCCCATTTCCTTCACTGAGGAATTCTGGTCTGCCCAATCCTGATTCGAGAAGAAAAGTTTTCAGCTGTTCAAAAAAGCAAATGAGAAAAAACACAGTGATTCGTTAATGTTATGTTTTAATGATGGAAGTATTGAATCCACAGTCACAAAACCCCTCAATCCTAATGATTTTGAAATACACACCTTTACTGATTCATCTCCTGAAGCATGGTACAATTTAATGACCTTTCTCTTTTGTAGCCAATCCAGATCCTCCAACAATTTTCCACCAAAGGAACATTCAATCGGCACAGGGCAGAGAGGACCACTTCTGCTTGTCTCAGCCTCCAATTCATGACTATCCAGACTCAGACTTAGATTGTCCCCTGTTTTCTGCAGGCAGAAGGAATCCTCTCCAAGCACAAAAGGAATCTTTGGATACAGGTCAAACTCTCCAATCAGTGCGTTCCACCCCTGTTCGAGAGCAGAAAGGGGCATCACATTCAGTTCTATGGTATCTGAAAGAGAATCCTGTATGGAGGAGGTTGGACGCTCTTCTGATGGTCCTTCTTCTGTGCCTGCAGAAGATATAACACACAGGCTTTCCTCTTCCTGGCTGATCTCAAGCACTGGTCCAGGCTGACAGCTGTGCGACGGTGCTGGGATTGACTCCTGAATCTCTTTACAATCACCTTCATTTTTCCTATCTTCAAGCATATCCCACTCCAGTCTCCTCTTGGCCTCCTCGTCCATGCGCACCGGCGGCGCACGTTTCCTCCGGCTGCTCATAGTGGAAACCTGCAGAGATACGATGACACAAAGTTTAATTATCCTATTTATTTACCATTTTGAATTAAAATGCTTTACATTAAATGAGACTAAATGTAACAGCAAGCATGAGCAACATTATACACCACTTCCATTTGAAACAGGATGGGAGTATTATCAGTTGTTAGATACATAGTGCAAATAAGTACAGATGTTCAAACAAAATCTCTTACAGTTACAAAACTACACACATTCTCTCCTTTACATAATCACGTATTTTGCTCTATAACTGCAGTATGTCAGACTGTAGCTTTATTATTTAATTCTGCACACAAACAATTGTGCTAACTAACATGCTGACGTTACTGCATTAATCCAGTTACTTGGTAAATAAACAAATCCATGTTTTTATAAGTAATTTGAAAAGAATTCCGTAGGACATCAGTGTAAATAAACAATATCAGAATTGAAATTATATATTCCATTCATTCAGTCATCAGCAGTCGAAATGTACCTTTGTTTAGCTTTGGGATGTGTTCTTGTCAGCAGCAAATAAATGTCCTAAAATAACTTTTATAAGCTCCAAAACCAGCGCGACATTTTCATGCGTTTCTCCGCCATATTTAAAATACAGGAAGCGACGTCAGTCTGAACCAAAACAATGACAATGCAATGTAAGATCTCAAACGTTAGATGGCGATAAACAGCCTTGTACAGCCAAGTATGGGACTCTTTTACTCATATTTCATAGCCTACATTTAGGTAGATATTAAATGGCTTGAAAAATTGAGTGACGTGAAAGTAGAAATATTATAATCTTTATGCTAATTATGATGGACTTGGTGCTTGTGCAGATATCTGTATCATACCTTTTTGAATATAATATTCAGAGTTTGTTTAGAATAATTTTATAGATAAACAGTAATTATTCAGACTGAGAATGGTTATATATATATATATATATATATATATATATATATATATATATATATATATATATATATATATATATATATATATATAAAATTGTGTATGTGTATAATAATAATAATAAAAACATAATGCCACTGCAAAAATTATTGTATAGGCGGCTGTTTAACGTAACACAAAATATATATTTCCATGTGTAGATTATGCCTATAAAAACATCACAAAACCAATGATTTCAGATTTAGCAAATGAGTCAAATCAATCATACACAATGTATAGGCTAAAAAGAGACAAAGACACATTCCCAGGTCACCCTGAAAGAAGCCAGTAAATGACAGTAAACATATATCCTGAGACCCGAGAGTTTGCCTGGTGTGCATTTTATAATTGTTCTTGCTATTTGGGATAAGTAGGACCTAATAAATATAATAACTAAAATTTGTTTTTGTACAGGAAGTAGTTTTTGCAGAAAATGATATCCTCATGTGAGTCACCATTAATGGGCAAAGGTCCCAGGTGGGATGGTGACAGTTAAGGGGATAACATAATATAGTCCCAATGTCCTCAAACGAGTACTTCACATTTACTGATGTCCTAGAGTGATACTATTACTAAAATATGTCAAATTTCAATCCCCATATGATAGAGACAGTATTGTACATAAATACATTTGTTTCATTCATATAATTTCAATAGATTTTTTACCTGGGTCATTTTTCTTTCGGGAACTGGTGTAGAAGTGTTAGGGTTAGGGTTGGGGTCATTTTCTTTTCACTGACATTGGTGTAATGTTGTGATATCACCACAAGATGGTGTGGGCAGTGCCCCTAAATGTGGCCAACATGTCTAAGATTTACAAATTTGACTATTATTGTGTCAAGAGGCAAAAATGTAATGTCCTCATATGAGGACGCAGGGTCTCAGGAGGTTAAAAAAATAGTTTAATAAAGCAATAAATAGTTTAATCAGTAAACAGAATTCTCAATATTAGATGTTGGTTTACTCAGCTGCAGAGATCCCTTGCAAGGTTTAATTTCTTTAATGAACAACACTACTCCTGAGAGGAAGTTAGAATTTAGAATGCAGCCTCTTTTTTGAACGCATTTATTCAGGAAACATAACTCTCCATTTGTAGTCAGACTGTCAGATCAGATCCCTGATTCACTGTCAGACTCGTCTTGTGTCAGTACGTGTTTTGTAGGGCAGCATACTGTGCTACACAACAACTCAGAACACTGCGTGAAATGGCCAGTTCATTTGAATCCTGTGTAGAAAACAGATGAATGCAACTAAATATAGCCTGCATTAGACTTATAGAATTATAGACAGAAAAGCTTAAGGCTTGAATACTTCAACAAGAATTTTAACAAACCTCTTCCGTAACACATGATGGGACACTATCGACGAGGACTATAGTCCAAAGGACTCATTGTGAAGCTCCCTGAGAAAGGCAACCTCCAGGTCTGCAAAAACTGGCGAAGCATCACACTGTTGTCTCTATACCATTTAAAAGTCTTCTGTCACGTTCTCCTGAGCAGAATTGACATCAAGCTTAGGCAGAATATTTTATATTAAAAACTACGTTTTACAAAAGTGCCAAAAATACACAATTACATTAATAAAAATATAATTCATAATGGGATTAAAATAAAATGTAAAAAAATATGATCCATAAGCGATCCCACCCACTGCGGTGGCTTCTCATGGAAGCGATGAGTACACTGGTTTGTTTCAGGGTTAAAGCTCTCAGCTGAGAAGAGAGAATCAATCCCAGTAAAACCACCACAGATATAAACCTGACAAACACAAACATAACATGCATGATAACTCTTCAGGACTCTTACCCTCCCCTAGCTGGTGCTGGCGTCACTCCTCTGTTCATTCTGTCATCATTGTCCACTGATTGGTGTTTGAATATAGCGCTATGCTGTTTTAAGCCGTCGGCGTCCATCAGCACCACCAATGGCATAAACGAGCCCGCCCAGAACAACAACACTAACATGGGTTTAATGTTCATACATGGGGGCCCACCTACAACACAAATACATCAGTGTCCAAACGCACATATTGTATTGATTCTGTCCTATCAGATGCAAAAATTACAATGGTATTAACATGATTTTTTTAATAGTACTTGGAGTACATGGTCCATCTGACTTCAATTTAGCTTCCTTTTGCAGTATTGTGGTACAGTGATGGTATCTGATTTTACTTTTATATGTTAACCTACAACATTTGAATTTACTCAAGCTGTTGGAGTATGCCATTTTGTCATAACCACCAATACAGAAGACAAACTCATCCAGGACTGTTGTACCTTGGTGGGCTCTGGGACACTCATCTTCTTGAGTCAAACTGACCCAGCGTGGTCTGCCTTCCCTTCACTTGGTTTAATCTCAGTGGTGGCACTGCCAACGCTCCATCCGCCGATGGCCAATAGCATCGCAGAGGGCAGACGTGGGTGTGTCAGCTGATGTAGGGCTTTGAGTTGGTGGGTTCATCGACGTTGATTTCAAACAAAGTCTTCGTTGCATTGTTGAATTTCTCTTTGAATGAATTACTATTACACAACAGTTCAATAAAATACATATTTAGATGCCTTTATTCAGATTGTACTTATCAAATATTTTTGGCATATAGGTGTTATCTTTTGTTGGAATACTCTTTATTTTAGGACTCTTTTATGTGAGTGTACTTGCATAAGCCACTGTCGTGTTCAGTAATGAGCTGATACAGTGCATCAACAATAAAATATTTCTTTAGAAAATAAAAATACTATCTTCTGTGTGTGTATTAATAATTAATAAATACATGACTCACGTGTGTCCACTTTACATTAATGTTCACTTTAGTGTTATTAATGTTTGTTACTAACTCCTGAATAAATGGTTCACAGGTCTCCATCCTACATTAAGGATTACAGGTAACTAATACTGGAATAAAAATGTATTAATATATCATCAAGTCAAGTGTCACGAATCTGGTCCATACACTTCCGGTCAATCACCACCAGAGGTCACCAACTCACAGCATGGACTCTTGCACTTCACTACAATCCCCATCATTCATTGCATTGACGACTCGCACAGCTGATTCCACTAATCACGCTCACACCTGAGAACTATCACACACTATCTCACACACTTTAGCTGTGTCTCAATGTGAAGGCTGCATCCTCCGAAGGCCGCGGACTTCGGAGGATGCAGCCTATTCGGCCTTCGAAGGACGCACCATGTAGCCTTCGTAGGATTTCCTAATTGCGCATCCAGGTGTTCCCGATTACCGCTCCTGGCGCCTATAGCAAGAGTGCGAGAGACAGCTGCCCTCCTGATCATTAATTTGTTATAATTGAGTAAACAGCTATGGAGCCTGAATTGGCTATTGTCATTTTTATGTTTTATATTTTACTGGAGGACATGTGAGGATGTTTGACTCATGTGTTTTCGGTTTAGCCAAAACAGTGGCCAGAGCTGGTTTACTGCGTCGAATTCAGAGGCTGCGTAGCCTACTGACTGAATTGCCGGATTAAACTGTTCAAATATTGGGCGTTAATTTACGTAAATAATGTAGCCTAATGAAATACATGAAAAGATAAGAAAACACATTAGGCATATATATATATATATATATATATATATATATATATATATATATTATATATATATATATATATATATATATATATATATATACTATATACATATATATATATAGGCCTATATATAAAAGGTTCAAGGCTATTGGCTATTCTTTTTTTTATGTACATAAATGGACCATGGTGAATTTATTTACAGTAGGCCTACTCGGGTTTTCCAATCCGTTCCCAAAGGTTTGTAAACTCACGGATTTGTGGCCTCGTCTGTGCCAACCTGGGCTCCTGTTTATGCGGGATGCATTTCATTATGTTTAAACTTAATATTTCTTGAATTTTCTAAAAAACGACATTTAGGCCACTTGTCTTTAAAGTCAAATTTTATAGGAGGAAAAAGCTCATAGAATAAGCCTAAGCAAAAAAAGACTTCACATTTAAAAAATAAATATAACACAAACACAAGATTAGGTTATATAAAAATAAAACATTCATACATTATTTTATGATTAACATATCAGCCTACTGTCTTCAGTGAACTCAACGCAAATGATAATAATATATTAGCCTACATAGGCTACACATTTAGAATGCGTTTTTTTTCAAAAAAAGGAACAAAGAAATTCGTCAAATGTCACTCATAATACAGGGCTAAGATTATCACAAATAAAAACAAGATTTTGACGCAAGTGTGTGGGAGTGTGAGCGTGCACTGCATGGCATGAAGGAGCGGCCGCGGACACTTGCATTATAAACAGTGGAAACAACTTGAAAAATAGGCCTACTCTATAATTTCTGGTCATACAGAAAAGAATAATAGCCTACATCATTCGCAACTACTTTTATTTGTCCAAATTCACATAACAAGAAAACGTTGTCCTTTTGTAAAATAAAATAAAACAATCAATGACGCTTTCATGATCTCCGTGAACTCAAGCGCGTCTCAAAAATGAATTTAAACAAAATATACCTAGCCTAAAGCTTGAAATTATCACTTAAACGAACAATTAAAATGCCACGTTATTAATTCAGACACATTTATTATCATAAATCATGGTTCCAGAGACATGGCTCTTCTCATTCAGCACTGCGGAAAAAAAATATAATTTACAGGTTCTAATCTGGCCTGTCTAATCGACATTTTTTCCATAGTAATTTGTGAATATTTTAAATGTTTAATAAAGGGGCAAAAGGTGTTTTTGTTTTTTGTTTTGTTTTTGTTTTTTTGCAGCATTTGTGTAGCCTACAGTTCAAATGTTGGTGTTCAACTTTGCCTTTTAAAAATACAACAATCGTTCATTTTTAGTTTTTCAATTAGGGGTTAAAAAAAGAAAAACGAATGGAAGCAATTATATAGCCTATTATTAAATATTTCAAATAATGCATTTGGAGAAAAGTTTGATTGTCAATCAAAATACTAGTAAAATCAAATACTTTAATCTAAAAACTATCACTAAAATAGTGATAACTATCACTAAACTATCTTTAGTTTGATAATCCATGTAAATTTGCATCCATTCGTTTTTCATTTTTTAACCCGTAATTGAACAACGAAAAATGAACGGTTTTTGTAGGCCTATTTTTAAAATGCAAAGTTGAACGCCAACATTTGAATTTGAACTGTAGGCTACACACCAAATGCTGCACTAAAAATGCTGTTGTCACCGGTGCGCAATGAATTATGGGGTAGATCAGGGTAGGATAGGCCGCTAAGGATCCATTTATGTATCCTTCCTTTCACGGGGAAACGAAGGGTGCATTTGGCGTCGCTTTTGAATCAGGGTAGCCTTCGTCGCGCCGCGATGACGCAACCGGCCTTCCAATACGGCCTTCGAAGGATGCTGAATTGAATTGGGACAGCCTTCATAACTCCGCGGTGACGCAATCGGCCTTCAAATGCGGCCTTCAAAGATGCAGCCTTTGAATTGGGACAGCCTTCGTCGCGCCGCTGTGACGCAATCGGCCTTCAAATGCGGCCAAGCGGCCTTCAAATGCGGTCTTCGGAGGATGCAGCCTTCACATTGGGACACAGCTTTTATAAGCCTATGACTTTCTCTCCCTGTTGCCGAGTATTGTATTGTATTGCATTGCATTTAGCGCGCTTCTGGTGTTAGATACTCTACAGAGCAGGGGCGGAGCCAGACGATGTAAACATTCGGGGCTTAGCCCAAACCAAGGGCATATCTATTTTTATTATGTGGGGTTGCTCTCCCTAGGGGGGTCCGGGGGTAAGCCCCCCGAGAATTTTTTTTGAAAAATAAACCATTAAATGGCACTTTCTGGAGAGTTTTGTGCAAAGAAATTGATAAATTGAGTATTATATGAAATGTGAAAAACTGTAAGGTTAAGAGCATTGTTGCATTGTTGTAGAAGATTTAGCGTTTACATTACTGTTAATCAGTCATCACTTGATTACACATTGTATTACCATGTTATATAGTGACCCATACAATGTGCCAAACATGTGCCACATAAAGAGAGATACACACTAGCAAGTCTTATATTTCTGTAATTCACACAGATCAAACACAAATATGCTGACTGAATAGATTGCTAGTTTATTTTGCAGGTCCGTAGCCAGCCAATTGAAAGGGGGGGTTCTTCTTTTTCAAAAAGTGGACCTTTTGCTGTTTTTTTTCCTCCTTTTGTATTTAATTATGAGGTTCAAATACTTCATTTTGGTGACCTTGCACCAATGCACCAATTTGTGCTTCTGCTGGTTAAAGTCGGCATGAAACGGAAGTTGAGATTGTCATTTTTTCCTTGCTGTGACGTATATTCGAGTGAAACGGCTTCTGGAATTTGAAAAAATGTAGGGCGGGGCTTGATTCCGTCCTTCGGGGAATTGATTGGATCGTTGGAGGACACTGACACTGACAGGTTCTCTGAGAGGCTGTGCTCCGATAGCCGCACCATAGACATAATATAATACATAGACGCCCTATTGGCCGCTGGAGCGCACGTCAACGGCGCCGCCATATTGGGGATGGCAACTTTCCCATACCTCTCATACTGGGAATGAGAAAAATGCCTGTTTTGTGCGCTGCTTGGGGCTGTACAAATCGCCACACAATTGAAAAAAGCTTTCGAGGAATTATCTTTCACAGGCAAGACTGAACGTTTGTTTTTGGTTGTATTTGGTCATTATTTAATTAGTAATAGTAACGTTCAGAGGATAAATTAAAAAATACTACTGTTATTGTGTCACGAAATGTAGTTTTAATAGTTTTTCAGTCGACAATGTAGTTGTTTAAAGCTTAAATATGTGGTTTGTTTATAAAGATAGCGCCTATTTAAAAATTTGATCTGTTTCGGAGTTGTAAGATGCGATCACCGGGCGCTCGGCGCTCATTAAGCCCGCAGAGGACAGCCTTACCTCGGCCAGAGCGTCTGAAGTTTGCCGCCGGCTCGGATGCCTCTAGTCTAGTGATTAAACATGAGATATTATTCGTCTTGTGTATATCTAACGGGCGATCTTTGGTCTCATTAATCTATAAATGGTTCCCTGGTAAATCGTTTTGGCTGAGGGCAAAGTGAAGTTTCATAACTTTATATTTAGGCTTTTTTAACGTTGTATCCTGCTGTATGTTTGACTGAAGCTACTTCTGTTATAATGGCTATTACTGATAAATAAAACTGAAATTTAACAAAAAGAGTTAAATATTAAATATAAGTCACTATTTAACTTATTTTTTATTGTGTATATTCTGTAATTGATATTTCTTATTCTATTGCTATTATTATAGTATTATTAATAAACCATATGCTATTATCAATATTTTTGTGATTGTATTATTGTATGATATTATATAATTATACTATTCATTACTATTTTATTTGCTGTATACTATTTGTTTATGTTATTGACTCAACTATTTACTATTACTTCTCACAAATGTTAGTTGTACCATAACATATGTATTAGCATGGATCCATCAGTCATCTTTGTTATTGGTCAAATCTGGTCAATCACAGAAAATGCTTTTTCCACAATAAGAAAACTTAAATTATATCTCAGTATGGGGGTCTTCATCATTCTTATCCAAGAATAAAAAGCCAGATACATGACAAGTCTGAGCTTTGACAATTCTTTATTAAAAAAAATATTTTACAAGTGTAACTATTGAGATTTTAAATAACTAGAGATGGAACTTTTTGTACACCACATACAAACCACTGAAATCGGTTGATAAATATAAAAACAGTTTTTGTTTTTATCCAGAAAAAAAACGCAGCTCACCCTTGATTACAGTGCAGTCTTGCCCTCCGCAAAATGGCGGACCCGTTGACGTATCGCAGCAACGTTCCAAAGCGGCCAATAGGGCGTCTATGTATTATATTATGTCTATGAGCCGCACCCTCATCGGCTCTGGCCGCACCCTTTCGCCATTGCACGTGACCGGAAGAGAAGAGAGGTCGTTTCGAGGGGGGAGGGAAGGGTAATGTATTTGATTAAAGATTATAAGGGTACATGCATTTAAAAAAAATAATGAAGTGTACAGATAAATCATTTATAATAAACACTACAATATTACATATAAAAAGAAGATTTCTCAAATTTGATTTCATGCAAATTTGTAGCACGCTTTTTGATGCACCTAAAATATTTTATTACTATAATTACGCTATGTTTATATGGCTATTATATTGTAGACTATTGAGTGAATAAAATATATAAATCCTTTTAATTAAAAAAAAGATCTCTCCCCCAGGTGAGAAGGATATTACCCCTCTAGGGGGGTCCGGGGGCATGCTCCCCCGTGAGAAAATTTTAAATATTCCATATTTTAAAGCATCAATCTGATGCATTTTGAGATGCATTTTTTTTGCCATCTAGTTTCTTTTTTGTAATAGTTTATTGAGCCTTTTCTTTTAACAGTTTTAAATTTCAGTTACTGTGCGCGTGAAGAATGATAGTGCTCTCCTCTGTTGTGATCTAACAGACACACGGTAGAAAGGAATGGTTAAGCGGAGGGAAAAGTTTACGTGAACTTGAATTTAATGACTTAAAAATTAATTTGATTGTTTTTGTCGTTCGAACCACCCGACACCCAGACAAAATAGACATGCCATTTTAAAAAATCTTTCATTTATTGTCAGAAATATGTTTTCAAAAGCATCACTTTAATCAAATTTTATGTGACATAATTTCCAGTAGGCAACTGACTTCAAACGTGCCGTGGCTGAGCCAGTGAGCTCGCTAGGACGCCGGTCACGGTGTGAAACCTTTCTTTTACTGTCTATGGGTGAAACATACAACAGCCCGCCAACGGCAAGCCCCTGATGACAACGACGACGAAGACGATGATTTATATTCTTCTTCATTAGTTTTTTATTGGCAGTTGGCATACAAGCTGAGTGATGCGCGATGCATTACCGTCCGCCACCACGCACGGTAGAGCTTTTGTTTGATTTTTTGCCGCTCCAGTCAGAAAGACTGAGAGGAAATTAAACAAAGTTGAAGTCATTTTAAAAAACCTAAAAGATTCGGGGCTTTTGACAAAACAATCGGGGCTTAAGCCCCATTAGCCACCCCCCCGCTCCGCCCCTGCTACAGAGCCCTTCCAGTGTTCGTTGCCTTGCCTGTTTTCCTGTGTTCTGATTCTAGCCTGTGTTTCCTGGATTTACCCTTAGCCTAGCCCTTTGGACTCTGTTAGCACTAGTGATGGCGAGATGAAGCTTCATAAAGCATTGAAGCGTTCCATCCAATTGGTTCACTCATGTGCCGAAGCTTCATGGTGCTTCATTTGCTCTATTGTGCCATCAAGTGGACAATAAATGTAAAACGTGCAGTGTGATAATGACACTATGGCTTTGGTGTCTGAAGCATTGAATGAATTAATCAATGATGTTTGTGATGCTTATACATAAAGTATAAACTTTTATATGGTGTCTGTCTTTATGATACAATGACAGGGTCAAAATGAAAAGTAATAGTCAAATAGACCGCCAAACCGTGAACCACTTCCTGAAGCAGTCACGTGGTACAAAGCTCGCGAGGCTTCAAACGTCACCACATACGTCACCGACACAAGCCTCGATACGCGCTTCACAGAAATTATCCCGGATTACTCGACACATGCTTCGAAGCCTCGATACGGGAGGACACATCACTAGTTAGCACCTCGTTTGGATTTTGCTGGTTACCTGGATTATCTCTCTTTGCCTTGCCCCTGTTGGATGTTGTTTGCTGAATGCCTCTGCCATTCCTGTTTATTGACCTTGCCTGTTTACGACCATGTTTTGGAATAAAGCCCTGCGAATGGATCCGCACGTCTCTCGTCTTGTTCGCCCCGTTACAGAAAGGTTGTGCTCTTGGTTTTTTTCTCAAAATAAAGTTTGATAATTTGATCTAGATAAACAAGAAATAAGTTTATACATTGCTGTGGATACAATAGGCATCATTACCTTTTTGCAGTAAGCAACATATAGTAAGAAATGTGGGAGTCATGAGATATTAATGAGAAAACGTCTCCGGTTACCATCGTAAGCACGGTTCCCTGAGAGGCGGGAACGAGACATTGCGTAGCTACGCTGCGGGAACTCCTCCCTTCTCCACTTTTGTTAAAATCTTATGGGCTAACGCCAGCATGGAACAGCTGGTCAATTGTCACGACGTATATAAATACTGACAGGCTCGCGGGGCAGTATAAAAAGCATGGGCGCGACTGAACGCTGCACAGCTGATCGAACACGGCGGCTAACGCAACGTCTTGTAACGACTGAGACAAATCAGACACAATTATTTGTTATAGTTAACAAATAATATTAAAATCTCACTCTGGGATCTGTGGTCCCATCCCCCAACAAGGGCAAGAAGGGTCTTTGGTTACCATGACTACAATCAGATAAGTTGGTTTTATTGCTGTTAAAAATGTGATCATGTGGTCAAGCCAGAGAAGACAGAAACAGACTTTAAAACAAACTTTGCTGCATTATTTATAGATGAACTGATCTATAAGTTGGTACTTTGAGATGACATGTCGATAACAAAAACATATTAGTATTACAAGAATCTTTCATAGTTTTTTCATCAGCAACCAATCCAGTTGCACATGCAAATGAGCACGCTTGAAACAAAGATCCATAAATAAAATTCTCCCGCTTGGAAACTCCACCTTTCTTATTGGTCCAGCCAACCCTGAGAGGTGGGACCTTTCTCAGGTTTTAAATTTCACCTCCACTAGCCCATCCCTCTCTTTTGGCCTTCTCGGTTGAGGTGCTGTGCTGTCCAGCGTGGCTTCAACAGGCAGGGCAGCAGGCCTTGACTCATTACCAGCCATGTGCTCATTCAGGAGAGAGGACTCTCTCAACCACAACAGAATCAAGGAGTTTGGCACAATGTCTTCATTCAACGCAGAAGAAGTCCATCGCAACTCCCACCATTTGCTCTGTTCGTCCTCTCAGGCCCAGGGACGGCAGGTCACAATCTGCATGGGCTCAGCCATGTGCTCATGGAGAGAGAGAAAACCTTCATCCAGAACAGAGTCGAACTAACCATGCAATTTCATCATATCTTCTTCATCTAACGGAGAAGAAAACGATTGCAACTTCAACATTTGACACTCACAAAACCATCAGCAACTTCAATTTTCAACAACTTCAAGAATTGTGTCCACTGCAAAGGCCATGCAAGTATACATTTTATTGAGGTGCTCTGAAATTGATAAGCTGATGGTTCTTTTCATGTTCAATGAATCTTATTCGTAGCTTCATTTAATTTCCGATTTCATTCTGTCATTTACCATCTACCCCTGTATGTGTAATTGTTTGTGATTTTGTTAATAAAACTGTGCACAATATGTATTTGGTTCTGACCCTCTGCTTGCAACAACGTTTATTTTACGATCTTGACCCTGTTACATGCTCTAAGCGCTGTACATGCTAAGAAAGAATTATTCTTCTGTGGCCATGAAAGATACCCTTTTCGGGGTACAATCAAGAGTTCGTTGGACGAACTGATTCATTGATTGTAATGTTAATTTAGCTACCTCAAGTTAATCCAATTAACTAACCCAAATATTCATAATTAATCATAACAAGTTATGAGTTATTAATATTTCCCCTTTGAGCTAACTCATTACAGTTGTGTTCCCGCCTTTCAGGGCACCGAGGTTACGATAGTAACCGGAGACGTTCCCTTTCGAGAGTGGTAACTGTACATTGCGTAGCTCGCTACGCTGCCGGAACTGTATTAAATCCCACCGTGAGAGTTAGTGAAGATAAGCCCGGGGAAAACGGGGCCAAGCTTCACCAGCCACAGAAGAGACAGTCAGCCAGACAGTCTCATCTGATAGGCATAACTAGACCAATGAGACATCATCCCCGACCCTATCAAAAATGCATATACAAACGCAATGAAAGCGAAGGCTCCACTGATCCAGGGCAGACACAACACAATAAGCACTCAAGCATGAGCTTTAGGCACGTAGCCCCGTCTCGACCGGAGAGTAACACTGCAGTCACCAATCCGAAACAGATAATATCACTGGGCGTCCATGAGAACACGTTTGTCTCCAATGCAGTTATTTTTTTCCCCCAGGTAGAGCTCCTTAATAGCACTCGAAACCAAGAGCTCAAAAGGTGGTAGAGAATGAGGCCTTAAAACTATAGCTATATCCCACGGCGGCACTGAAGGTGGCCGTGAAGGACATCTCCTCACTCCCCTGAGAATCTGACCACCAGAGCATGCCTTCCGATCGATTGCCCGTAACAGGGGAACGAAACGAAGCAGTAGCGGCCACGTATTCCTTCAGCTTGAGTGCACTCACATTATTTTTCCAGTCTGTGCTGCAGGAAGCCACAAACATCTGACACGGGGGGAACCACCGGGTCAACGTCAGTATCCTGGCATCATTTACACCAATCACAGAGTAGAACAACAGCTAATAGCATCACTCCTCTGGGAGTGCTCACAGCTGATAGGCAGGGCCAGACCAATGAGCTGCTCAGCTCAAGTACAGCAGAATTGCATATCAGCTAGAAACTATCACATATCAGTATATACATAAGCACAGCGTCAGCAGCCGAAGCGGCAATGACTGCGCAAAACCGTAGTCAAGACTAGGAGATAATTGAGGATAATCACTCTACGAAAGCACTGTTCTGTGGAGATCAGCCGATTTCAAAACATAAAACCAAAAAAGACGCGCCTACATAGCCCCATGAAGAGGCCACCTTTGACGAGTGAGCTCACATGTTAAGGGGGGTCTTTCCTCCTGGACGTGCGATAGTGAAGTGCTCGGTTGATGTGTCTCAGGTCCAGTATCAGGCGGAGTCCTCCATCCCTCTTGGGCACAAACGAAATAGCAGCTGTGCATTTCCATTCTCAGAACGGGGCATTTTGAGGCAAAGTCAGTGACGGACTCACTCAGACGCTCCCGAACGCCGGAGGCCAAAGCCAAACCGGGAAAGATGTTTGCTTCGATGGAAGAGGAGGAGGAGGAGTGAGAGGTGCAGGAAGAAGAGTGTGCGAGCGAAGTGGAAGAGATCCAGGGATTTGAGGAAGACGAGGATGATCCCAGTGAAATGGGAGACTTCACGGCCTCTCTTGACATTCCCAAGAATGAGATTTAGCGCGATGTGAACGTTCAGGAGAAGTGCACAAGAAAACTCCCACTTTTTCTGTTGGCCTGGAGGAGAAAGGAGGAAAAGAAAACAATCAAGGAGAAGGAGCAAAGAGAGAGAGAGTTGCTGCTCGAACGCTACAGGAATGATCCGAAACTGAAGCACTTGTGGATCAACAAGCACAACCGCATCTACAGCTCCTCCTGATGAAGATCCTCATCATCATCATCATCCCTTCAACCCGTGTAAATAAAACATCCTCTTCATTTATTAGCTGTGTAAATAAAAAAAATTGCAAACTAAAAATTGAAAGATTCATGACTCTTTAGTATTGTGTACTATATAATTAATATTTGTTTGAGAGGGGCATACAGAGGGAGCAGATGAAGACACCAGGACAGCATAATTTCACAAACAGAATCACAAAACTATTAAGCAGAACAACATTGATAATAATAAGAAATATTTTTTCAACTTTGATAATAATCAGAAATGTTTCTTGAGCCAACATGACATCATGACTTTTGCGTAAACTTACACGCCACTTTCAAGTCAAGTGGCGTGTTATCTATACGCATTTTGAGCTATCCGCGTGTATGTCTACGCCGTTAAATGTCCGAGTGATTCCGCATGTATGTACACGGCGTTAAATGTCCGAGCAAAACGAATAAAAACCTATATCTACATCTGGTGAGCGATATTTTTTGTCCTTGGATTGTAGGGGAACACTTATTAATGGTATTAACCCGAGTGACGGGTAGGTTTAGGGACGGGGTTGGGGTAGGTCATATATTTATATATACAGTAATGTAACGTTAAGTCAACGGCGTTCATAAACACGCTGAAAAGCGATTATGCGTGTTGATAGCACGCCAAAAATGGAAATACGAATTGGCGTGTTATACATACGCTATTTCATGAGATCAGTCTGCTTGAGCAGCAAATCAGCACATGATTTCTGAAGGATCATGTGACTGAAAATTCAGCTTTGCCGAATTACATTTGAAATATTAATATATATTTAATATAATTTTATATATTAAAATATGTATTTAATATATATAAAAAATATCTATCATTTTATAAATAGAAATAGTAATTTTAAGCTGTAATAATATTCATAAGAAAATTATTTTACTAAAACTATTGTTTCTTAAAAGTGAACTGTAAACTAAAGGGGAACACCATTTATTTATACGATCACAATTTAATATTTGGGGGAAGGAGTAGTGTTAGGAAAACTTGTTTGGGAACGGTCAGTATTTTATTTAGTGCCATTGTGTGTGTGTGTGCGTGTGAGTGATGGTGAGTGAGTGAGTGAGTGAGTGAGTGAGTGAGTGAGTGAGTGAGTGAGTGAGTGAGTGAGTGAGTGAGAGAGTGTGTTGCTTCTGTAGACATTCAAATAGTTGAGAGTTCTAAATGTTCTGACATCATAGTGGAGCTTCATCTCTAAACTGCAGCTCTGACTCTGTTCTGCTGTTGGTGTGTTATATTGGAGAGAACAGATTCAAAGACTTTCTGAAATATCGACGACAGATATTGAATTGACTTGCAACATTCGGTGTCCATTATGGCGCTGTTCAGCCGTGTGTGTAGACAACTGTTGGAGTGTTTCACACACTTCTTGCCTCAGAGAGCGGCGCAAGAACCAGAGAAACTTCTGGAGGAGTGTGAGGCCTTCACTGCCAAGGTAACGTTACCTGAGAAGAGCCAGCATGGAGAGAGAGTGGAAGAAAGAGGAGGAGGAAGACATAAAGAAGAGGCCCGAACAGACAGAGAGACACTTGAAAAGATAAAGATGAAGAAGAATGGACGTGTGCATCAGAAGAAAAGAGAGAAGCTCAGTCTGGAAAAGCTGATGGATGGAGGAACTGAGCTTAGAGAAACTGGAGAAAAGAAAAGGAAGGAGAGAAAACAGAAGACAACGGTTCTTCTCGTGGAGGTCAAACCTCTGGATCCAGTGAGATCTTCCGTCTTGAAGCCAATAGAGGGAGAAATCCCGATGTTTCCCAGTGTCTCCGAACACGTCGCTCTTTCATCTGCTCGCTTCAAACTCCTGCCGCCAGTGACAAAACCACACACTCATCCTCAGAAACCAGTTCCCGCATCCGAGGAGGAGTTTTCCATGATTCAAGAGGATCACGATGAAGTTGTTTCCCTCAAACGCTCTTCATCCCGAGTGTGTCCTTTCAAACGTCTTCCTCCACGTCCAACTCCTGCACCGGATCAGCTATTTTCCATGAGACGAGTGTGTTCTCCCCGAACGTCCTCCCAGCCGGAAGCCTCATCCGTTCCCTTCTTCCCCGTCTCCACAACTCGTGCTGGTGGACATCGAGGATGAGGAGAACGAGTACGTGGAGTTCACCGGGACAACCTTCCTGGGCCCGTATTCCTAAAGAATCTAAGATTCCTTTTAGAAAACTCTTAATTTAGCTTAAAAACTTTTACGTAGGAGTCTTAGCTTAAGAGCGATTTGGGATCAATCTGAGAGCAACTCTGAGTGGAAAAGACATAAACTTTTATCTTAGTGAGGCGGGGTTGACCCCGTTGCTATGTATGACACAATCTTTTGAAGACTGTGATTGGTTGGTTGTCCAAGAAGGAAAAAAATAGTGATTTAAGTATTCAGGTGAAACTGGAAAAATTAGAATATCGTGCAAAACCTCATGTATTTCAGTAATTTAAATTAAAAGATGAAACTAATATATTTAGTATATATAACTATAAACATATGCATGATTATACTTTTCAGAGGACTGACATTTCTGTGTTTAATAATAATAATACATTTTATTTCAGGGCGCCTTTCACACCCAAGGACGCCTTACAGAGCAAATTTAAAACAGAACATTAATACTAGCCCAACAATA
Organism: Chrosomus eos; assembly: GCA_036326025.1. Lineage (NCBI taxonomy): Eukaryota > Metazoa > Chordata > Actinopteri > Cypriniformes > Leuciscidae > Chrosomus > Chrosomus eos. The sequence continues at coordinate 29,034,953 of CM070832.1, forward strand.
ATATCATTTGTAAAATCAAATTAATAAGTACAATCAAAAAATGTAAGTAAAATGAAATCCCGATGAAAATCTATGTTGAATAAGCTAATCTAAACAGATGAGTTTTAAATTGAGATTTGAATTGAAGAAGAGAGTCTAGGTGACGAATGTGAGGTGGGAGAGAATTCCAAAGATGTGGAATGTTTAAAATTATTATTATTTTTTTATTTCATGTAACATTCTAATTTTCTGAGATTTTGAATGTTGGGGTTTTCATAAGCTGTAGTTAATCATCAAAATAATAACTTTTGCACGACATTCTAATTTTTCCAGTTTCACCTGTAGGGTCTATTTTAAGCCTTCACTTTGAAATTACATGCATAATTTTTCCTATTTGACCGTTTATACACACACACACACACACACACACACACACACACACACACACACACACACACACACACACACACACACACACACACAACACACACACACACACACACACACACACACACACACACACACACACACACACACACACACACACACACACACACACACACACACACACACACACACACACACATATACATATATATGTGTATATAAATCCTTTTTTTATTTACAATGCTGTTTATTTCCTATAAGGTATTTGTTTGGCTTATAATGATAAAAATTGTTCCACTCTTTGGCGTGTCTATTTAAGTGGTGGTTTGAATGTTGGTTTTAATGTACCAAACTCATGGTCATCTATTGTCTGCAACACATTTCTTCTCCCTCTTCGTCTTTCTGCCATTTTCTCCTCTGCTAAAGAAACTCTTAAGCCTCTTAAAAGTCCTCGTCCGTGCTCCTAACAATTTTGACCTTAAGACCTCTTTTAAGGGTTAAGATGCTTTCTGAATTACTTTTTTCTTTACTAGGATTTTTTCTTTAATTTTAAGAGTAAACGCCCACATTTCTAAGAATTTTCTTAGAATTGTGTCACTAGGAGCTACTTTTTGCATTAAGATTCTTTAGGAATACGGGCCCAGGACTCACTCAGACACTCCCGGACGCCGGAGGCCGAAGCCAAACCGGGAAAGATGTTTGCTTGGATGGAAGAGGAGGAGGAGCAGGAGAGAGAGAGAGGTGCAGGAGGAAGAGTGGGCGGGCGAAGTGGAGGAGATCCAGGGATTTGAGGAAGACGAGGATGATCCCAGTGAAATGGGAGACTTCACGGCTTCTCCTGACATTCCCAAGAATGAGATCCAGCGCGATTTGAACGTCCAGGAATAGTGCACAAGAAAACTCCCACTTTTTCTGTTGGCCTGGAGGAGAAAGGAGGAGAAGAAAACAATCAAGGAGAAGGAGTGTTGTGGCAAAACTTCTGTTAAACACCATCACTGCGTAAGAGACACTGTAACGGTGGTGGCGCCAAAAGACAGTTCAAAAGAACAAAAAATATTTTAAATCGTTGTTCGGGCGCCAGACAGGTGTATGCCTGTCAAAAATTAACCCAGGATAGCACAATCAACCACCTGTTACATTTCCAAATACAAAATTGACATAGTCTGGGGGTTTGCTTCCCATCACTTTTTTAATGACCACAAAACTCACTTCAATGTCAAAAATTAGTGAGCAATTCCAGTGATGCATAAGGAAAACAACAACTTTATCTCCAAAATCGGTTCAGATGGAGAAGAAAATAAACAAATAAAACAAAATAACAACATTCGTAGGACAATATTAAACCCCACTACTTTTTGGTGTTTCTTTTTGCTTTGGTTCGCACATGCAAAGGGGAAAAAAAAAACATACAAAATGCGAATCAGTGCAGATACGTCACAGTAGCTTTTTTGCCAAGCACACAAACACCGTAACTCAGCAGTTATTAGTAGGAAAAGGGACAAAATACTAAAACAACCAAAATAAACATCAGTCAACTGGACTCCGCAGAAGTATGTGTGTGCGTATGTGTGTGTGTTGGTATAGTGAGTGTGTCCGGCCGGCATGTGTAATTTAGGACGATGTGCGCCTCTGAGAGAGCGTGGTATAATGTCTGTGCGGAAGCAAAACTTGGTGGCACTGACCCAAATGAATGTAGCAGACCGCAAAGTCTCGGATGAGAAGTCCTCGGAACCGCCGTGGACTCTGAGGTGAACCTTTTCCCGATCGCGCTTTTCCTCTAAGGACGGCTGAATGAAATCCGTGAAGGTGCGTTGCGTCAGTTCACAGACTCAATGAAAACAGAACGTCTGGAAGCGCCAACCGACAGAAACACGAGCTTTTTCCACATGGCACTCCAACTTCTTTTCTCCCCTCCGACAACCCTCTCACGAGACTGCCTTCACTTGTGACCGCCCTTTCTTTTCCTCTCTCCCCAGGTGCGTGAGCCTCATCCATTAAATTGCTTCCTCCATTAATTAACGCACGCCTCCCTTTACGTCATGAAATTGTCAAAGAGAAAGTCAGTAGCAGTTTTAACATTAAGTGACATGGGCATCTGACGCGCAGATGCCAATGGCACATGTCACTATGCTTATTGGCACATCCGGTGGCACATCCGGTCTCCATTGGCATGTGCCAGTGGATAGTGACATGTGTCACTGACATTATTGGCATGTGCCCGTGGATAGTGACATGTGTCACTGACATTATTGGCATGTGCCAGTGGATATTGATGTGTCACTGACATTATCGCGGCACTGACACTGTCGCGGAACAGGTTGCCGTCTTGTGCACGACACCAGTAGTGACTGACAGATGAGCTGAGCTGACGTTATTGTGAAACAAACGCCTATTTTAGTGATGTTTTTTAAATAAATGTCAATTAAACGTTTTAAAGTCAGTATTTTTTTTCCCTCAAACATGTCAGTTTGTGATAGATCGCGCGACGGTTGAGGAACATCTCCGGGTGGTGTATTTGTCATTTGTTTGAGTAGCAAGTAGGCTTCAGTAAGACGGTATCAAAAATTAAATAAATAAAAAAACGAGTAATCAGAGTCTGATGTCGATATAAAAATTAGTGGATAATTTATATAATATTATAATAGCAATATTACTTAGCTATAATTTATAGGTTATAAGTAGCCTAAATTATTTACTAATTAATTTATAAAATATATAAAAAAGTATTTACTAATTTATAAAATATAAATAAATGATTTACTAATTATTTATATCAGACAGATAACTTTATATTTTTGCTTATACTCATCTGGCTTTTATATTTTACAAATACATTTAAGGAATTATGTAATACGAAATAAACCAATTTTTAAAAATCTGAGCATGCCTCATGCCAAAGAACATTTTCTTCTGTTTAGAGTAGACAGACCGTTTGAACACCATTTAAATAGCGTTGCCTTGACAGAACTGTCTGTCGAGTTTCCTCCAACCATATTTGGAGACAAAAATCACCTTTTCACAATAAAACTTTCACAATAAAATAAGACTTGTGTCAGTGGATATACTGGCATGTGCCAATACAACTTGTGACATGTGTCAGTTGATAATTGGCATGTGCCAACACAACTTGTGACATGTGTCAGTGGATATAGTGGCATGTGCCAATACAACTTGTGACGTGTCAGTGGATATAGTGGCATGTGCCAATGACATTGTCGCGGTACATGTCGCTGTATGTTATGGCACTCCAATTGCGCAGCCTGTCGGAGCTTTATGTATGTAACATTATGACATCTACAGAAGAAATGCATGTTCAGATTTATTGTATTTGTAAAATATAAAAGCCAGATGATAAGCAAAAACATAAAGTAATCAGAGACTGTATGATATCGATATAAATAGTAAATTTATTTATATTTTATAAATTAGTAAATATATATATATATATATATATATATATATATATATATATATATATATATATATATATATAAATTAATTAGTAAATGATTAAATTAGTAAATACTTTTTTATATTTTATTAATTAATTAGTAAATAATTTACTTACATAAACTATAGCTCAGTAATATTGTTATTATTTTATATAAATAATATTATTTATTATTTGTACTATTATATAAATTATCCACTAATTTTTATATCGACATCAGACTCTGATTACTCGTTTTTTTATTTAATTTTTGCTACCGTCGTACTGAAGCCTACTTGCTACTCAAACATATGACAAATACACCATCCGGAGATGTTCCTCAACTGTCGCGCGATCTATCACAAACTGACATGTTTGAGGAAAAAATACTGACTTTAAAACGTTTAATTGACATTTATTTAAAAAACATCACTAAAATAGGCGTTTGTTTCACAATAACGTCAGCTCAGCTCATCTGTCAGTCACTACTGGTGTTGTGCACAAGACGGCAACCTGTTCCGCGACAGTGTCAGTGCCGCGATAATGTCAGTGACACATCAATATCCACTGGCACATGCCAATAATGTCAGTGACACATGTCACTATCAACTGGCACATGCCAATGGATACCGGATGTGCCACCGGATGTGCCAATACGCATAGTGACATGTGCCATTGGCATCTGCGCGTCAGATGCCCATGTCACTTAATGTTAATACCGCCTCTCGAGAAAGTATCCTAGCGTTTTAATATGGCAGCACAGGAAAAATATTTTTTCCCTCTGCCACAACACTCAGAGTCAAATTAATAAAAAGAGAAATATTTATTCTTGCAAGAAGGCCCAGTCGCCATCACAGCCGTTACATTCTGTGAAGTGAGTGGCACAAAACAGGAAGACATGAGACAGCTTTTATACTCTTTTCAAGGTTCCTTCTCACCCGCTATACTTTTTCACCCACTCAGATAAGGTCCCCACTGCTGTTCAGTTTCTACTTAAGGACACAAACTGGTACTGGAATAAACTAGCCAAATCTGACCGTTCCTAAGGTCAAGAGGTCCTGTCCCATATATTCCTGAAACGTCACGCACAAGCACGTACACACATATATTTTTACACATTGAATAGGTTCAATCCCTTATGATATCTGTTAGGAATAAATGACTATTAAAATTTCTACAACAGGAGCAAAGAGAGAGAGAGCTGCTGCTCGAACGCTACAGGAATGATCCGAAACTGAAGCACTTGTGGATCAACAAGCACAACCGCATCTACAGCTCCTCCTGATGAAGATCCTCATCATCATCCCTTTAACCCGTGTAAATAAAACATCCTCTTCATTTATTAGCTGTGTAAATAAAAAAAAATTGCAAACTAAAAATTGAAAGATTCATGACTCTTAGTATTGTGTACTATATAATTAATATTTGTTTGAGAGGGGCATAGGGAGCAGATGAAGACACCAGGACAGCATAATTTCACAAACAGAATCACAAAACTATTAAGGAGAACAACATTGATAATAATAAGAAATATTTTTTCAACTTTGATAATAATCAGAAATGTTTCTTGAGCCAACATGACATCATGACGATTCCGCGTGTACGCCGTAAAATGTCCGAGCAAAACGAATAAAAACCTAGATCTACATCTGGTGAGCGATATTTTTTGTCCTTGGATTGTAGGGGAACACTTATTAATGGTATTAACCCGAGTGACGGGTAGGTTTAGAGACGGGGTTGGGGTAGGTCATATATTTATATATACAGTAATGTAACGTTAAGTCAACGGCGTTCATAAACACGCTGAAAAGCGATTATGCGTGTTGATAGCACGCCAAAAATGGAAATACGAATTGGCGCGTTATACATACGCTATTTCATGAGATCAGTCTGCTTGAGCAGCAAATCAGCACATGATTTCTGAAGGATCATGTGACTGAAAATTCAGCTTTGCCGAATTACATTTGAAATATTAATATATATTTAATATAATTTTATATATTAAAATATGTATTTAATATATAAAAAATATCTATCATTTTATAAATAGAAATAGTAATTTTAAGCTGTAATAATATTCATAATAAAACTCTTTTACTAAAACTATTGTTTCTTAAAAGTGAACTGTAAACTAAAGGAAACTCCATTTATTTATACTATCTCAATTTAATATTTGGGGGCAGGCAGGAGGAGTGTTAGGAAAACTTGTTTGGGAACGGTCAGTATATTATTTAGTGCCATTGTGTGTGTGTGTGTGTGTGTGTGTGTGTGTGTGTGTGTGTGTGTGTGTGTGTGTGTGTGTGTGTGTGTGTGTGTGTGTGTGTGTGGTGTGTGTGTGTGGTGTGTGTGTGTGAGAGAGAGAGAGAGAGAGCGAGAGAGAGAGAGAGAGCGAGAGAGAGAGAGAGAGAAGAGAGGAGAGAGAGAGAGAGAGAGAGAGAGAGAGAGAGAGAGAGAGAGAGAGAGAGAGAGAGAGAGAGAGAGAGAGAGAGAGAGAGTGTGTGTGTGTGTTGCTTCTGTAGACATTCAAATAGTTGAGAGTTCTAAATGTTCTGACATCATAGTGGAGCTTCATCTCTAAACTGCAGCTCTGACTCTGTTCTGCTGTTGGTGTGTTATATTGGAGAGAACAGATCGAAAGACTTTCTGAAATATCGACGACAGATATTGAATTGACTTGCAACATTCTGTGTCCATTATGGCGCTGTTCAACCGTGTGTGTAGAGAACTGTTGGAGTGTTTCACACACTTCTTGCCTCAGAGAGCAGCGCAAGAACCAGAGAAACTTCCGGAGGAGTGTGAGGCCTTCACTGCCAAGGTAACGTTACCTGAGAAGAGCCGGCATGGAGAGAGAGAGGAGGAAAGAGGAGGAGGAAGACATAAAGTCAAGTCAAGTCAAGTCATCCTCATTTATATAGCGCTTTTAACAATGTAGATTGTTTCAAAGCAGCTTTACAGAGAGAAACATATAATTTAAGGTAACAAAGAATAGTTTGGTTTTATAGTGGTTCTTGAATATGTTGTTTCCAGCTAAAGTTAGTTTTGATTGATTCACTTCCGTCGAAATGATCATTTGTTATTAAATTAGGGGCCGCTAAGACGACGCCGTTCTCTCTAAATAGACTTTAAACGCAAACCTGTGATAAACGCTGATGGCGTTTACATGCGCGTTAAGAATTGATTCTATAGTTATGTGCGTTTGAATATATGTGTGCGCAGGTTCGTAATTCGCTACAAACCATGCCTAAACAAACAACTTGTCTTGCCTATAAATTTTGACGCAGAATTTTATTTTATCAATTCGGCGTAGGGACGCAAAACCGTAATTTCATAGCGCTTTATCAGTAGAGTGGAATAGGGATCCTCCATAGGGAGAGGCTAGTTGGCACTTCAGCACTGCGTTGTCATCGGGTCCAGTCGAAGGTCCTTCGTCAAATCTGGTAACGGCCTGGATCCGGCAGGCTGCAGGAAAACCTTGGGATAAACAAAGACACTAAATTAGCATAGATGCCATTCTTCTTATGATGTAACAAGTACATCAGGATTTGAGAGAAGTGTTCCCGGTTCCGGCTGGCCTAATCTATGCAGCCTAACAATTAATTATCGAAGTCTATAATGTATTATGTGAATGCTAGGTCAAAGAGATGTGTTTTTAGTCTAGTTTTAAAGGGTACCTATCATGGAATTTGGAAAATTACCTTTCATGTAGTGTGTAACAGATCTAAGTGAACAAAAACATCCTGCAAAGTTTTAAATATGAAAATTCACCGTATACAAAGTTATTGTCTCTCAAAAGTAAGAGTCGACTCTGAGTCGCTGATATGAATCGATAGACGAACGATGCATTTTCTCTAACTTTCGTACGTCACTTGTACAAGTTATTTGAATTCGACACGCCCACTCAGTGCACGTGTTGGAAAGGCGGGGCTTAGTGCGCCTGTCAATCATCGCCCTGACGCAGCCGAATGAATCGCGAGTGAGAGAGACTTGCACGGGACCGGGAGAAATAATCCTTATTCTGTGTGCTACAGTGTGCGTCTTTTACTGATTGTGAGTACCCGTTTTGATCAGTAGACAATCCTTGTTAATAATAGAATTTTTCTCAAATGCACTCTGGTATTTGTCCGCTGTTAGTCAGAATGAACAGTGTGAGAACTAAGCTCGCGCGTTAGGCGCACTCACGAGCTGTGTTCACAATATAATATCGTTTGAGGGTATCTTCAGCCTTTTCCATACCTGTTTATTTATCTTACTATGGTATTATTCTTAATTCTTTGTTAGGTTCATGTGGGAGGACTGTATAGTGCGCTGTGTGGTGTTCATTATTAATATATGGACACTTTCGGTTTCAATGTGCCGGTTATGTTTATTTAAACAATGACGGCGCCAAATTGCATCATATTGGTCCAGTTTAGTTATGTATATTATAACGTTATATACTGTAGTGTAATGCAATGTGATGTATATTGTGATTTATTTTGGTATAACACAGTCAAGTCATGTTATGCTGATTATTTCTTTATTTATGTTTTATTGTAGAACCACACACATACCTCACACAGACCAACGCATTCTCAGTGTTCAATAAACCCTTTGATTGAATCAGACTGTCCTGATCCATTCCTGTGTTTTGACCGACACACCAAGAGGAAGGCTAGAGACATTAAAACCACCTTAGAACACAATCCTAGTTCAACTACTTAACAGCACGCGCCGAGCAGACAGAGAAACCTGACAACATCATGTCGACGAGACTGTTCTGAAGTGCGAATCAAAAGCAAAGTTTTTTTTTCACTGCCCAGGGACGAGCATGTGAAGACTCAGTGGCTAGAGTTTATATTTAGCTACAACTATACCACACGAGTATAGCCATCTTGAGCTGTGTTCGCGTTATTTTAATGACGATCGCTTCACAAACACAAATGCTTTCAAGTGTGGATTCGCGAGTTGCCTGATACTGAAGGAACGTTTAGTACCAAGTTTATTTGGATCAGCTTCCTCCTCCGAATCATAACCTGTAAGTATTGTTAATAATTGTTTTTATGGGTTTTGTAGCATGCTCAATAAGTGTGTGTGTGTGTGTGTGTGTGTGTGTGTGTGTGTGTGTGTGTGTGTGTGTGTGTGTGTTTTGTGTGTGTGTGTGTGTGTGTGTGTGTGTGTGTGTGTGTGTCAGTTACGCTCAACGCAGCTTAGGTCTCCAAGCTGTGTGTGTGTGTGTCAGTCAGTTACACTCAGCGCTTAGGTCTCCAAGCTGTGTGTGTGTGTGTGTGTGTGTGTGTGTGTGTGTGTGTGTGTGTGTGTGTGTGTGTGTGTGTGTGTGTGTGTGTGTGTGTGTGTGTGTGTGTGTCAGTTACGCTCTCGCAGCTTAGGTCTCCAAGCTGTGTGTGTCAGTTACGCTCAGTGCTTAGGTCTCCAAGCTGTGTGTGTGTGTGTGTGTGTGTGTGTGTGTGTGTGTGTGTGTGTGTGTGTGTGTGTGTGTGTGTGTGTGTGTGTGTGTGTTGTGTGTGTGTGTGTGTTTGTGTGTTTGTGTGTGTGTGTGTGTCAGTTACGCTCAGCGCTTAGGTCTCCAAGCTGTGTGTGTGTGTTTTTTGAAATATGTAAAATGTTTGTCGTTGTTATTGGAGTTGTCATAAAGAATAGAGCGTATTGTAGTACTGCAGTGCTTTATCAATATGTTTAAGCTTTGGGTTAATGCGAAAAATAACTGACTGGGTCGTCTGACCAATCACTGCAGATTAGCGTCACGCTAAGGCGGGGTTTGAAAAATGAGCCGTCAAACGAATCATTTGGGAATCGCTGAGCAAATCAGGTAAAAATAAATGCATATTATAAGACAACAAAAGTGTTTTTTGTCATTGCATGCATGTAAAACTGTTGTTGGGGACACCCAGAACAACATTAGGAACATTTTAAATGCCATAATAGGTACCCTTTAATCATTTTAACCTACTGGTCTCTATTTTCATGCTAATAGTACTTATTTTTTAGATACTAGTATCTATTCCATTAAGTACTAGTACTTATTCATTTGCGACTAGTGCTTATTCTTTAGTACTAGTGCCTATTCTTTAGATACTAGTGCTCATTCTTTAGATATTCTTTTGAATGCGTATTAGTAGCTAATGAATACGTACTGGTATCTATTTAATAGGTACTAGTATGTAATGACTTAGAACTAGTATTTATTGAATAAATACTAGTATCTATTAATAGGTACTAGTATCTAAAATATCATTTTCTCTCTCTCTCTGAGCCAATATGGCAAGCCGTTTTAACATTTAATCATTTTAACCCTTCTAGTCTCTATTTTCATGCTAGTACTTATTTTTTAGATACTAGTATCTATTCCATTAAGTACTAGTACTTATTCATTTGCGACTAGTGCTTATTCTGTTTAGAATATTCAAAGTGCTTATTCAATTTGTATGCTTATTTATATTTTCATAGCAGAAAATTCTATTTTTCTGCTTATTCAATATTGCATCTAAAATGTAAGTGACTTGACGTGTGTGTGTGTGTGTGTGTGTGTGTGTGTGTGTGTGGAGAGAGAGAGAGAGAGAGAGAGAGAGAGAGAGAGAGAGAGAGAGAGAGAGAGAGAGAGAGAGAGAGAGAGAGAGAGATTGTGTCTGTTACAGTGACAAGAGTTTAACCCTTTAAGGCCTTGTCTTTTTGGATATATATCTTTTTTTAAATTTAAAAAATGTGCATACAACCCATATATTTTAAATGTATTGTTTGCTTTAAATTAAATTAAGATTGTACGTTTGGTAATTGAACCTAAATAAATTTAAAATTACAGTTTTTACCAACTGCTTACACACGTTTTCAAAACTAAGTCTCCTTTTTTCAAAACTCTACACACAATTCTCAAAACTGCACACACAAAATGCAAAATGCCTCACATCTCCTTCAAAATGCAACACTGCATTCAAAATGCCATAAACACATGTCAGAATGAAGCATTTGCATCAAATGACAAACACTTCTTTCATAATAATAACATTTTGGATATACCATGTAAACACTGCTGTTCTAAATCTAAAGCTATTTGGTCTTTCATAGGCTTATATCTACATTTCATTACAATGTTCTACAGTGAAAGTAATCTGCTAAGAGTGGTTACAAGTACACCGGAAACGCCAATGCAATGTAGAAACAAAAAATATTTATTAGGCCAAACATTACTGTTGTATACATTAGCATACAACAAAACTATAAACATTTACTTACGTAAACCAAAAGTATATTCTTTACAGTAGAATACAGTAAATTGTGTGTGGGGTCTCTTGTACATCTGTATACAAGCGTCCTCGTCCTCCATGATGTCTTTTGCCTTTCCAATCTGTACAGAATTCAAACACAGTATGTGTTTAGCAAAGGAACTGTAAACCATTTACAAAAAAAAATGTAGTACAGCATGATAACCAACCTCATTCATTCAATGCAGTGCAGTGAATGGATGGCTTAGAGTTACAAATGTTTATGCAATACAATGCAGTCATATGTATTTTACAGTACATTACTATAATGCTAAAATAGTCATTAGATAGTTGCATACCTGTTCTCATTATTGAAGGTTCGGCTGAACTCTCAGTCCAGCCTCTCTCATGGTCAAACCGTGGTTGATTACATGATCAACAAGTGTTGCCCTAATCTCATCAGAGATGGCTCTCCTCCCTTCTCTTATTTGCCCTCTTCCTCTTCTTCTTCCTCCTCCTCCTCCTCCTCTTCCTCCTCCTCCTCCTCCTCTTCCTCCTCTTCCTCCTCCTCTTCCTCTTCCTCCTCCTCTTCCTCCTCCTCCTCCTCTTCCTCCTCCTCTTCCTCCTCCCCTTCCTCCTCCTCTTCCTCCTCCCCTTCCTCCTCCTCTTCCTCTTCCTCCTCCTCAATTGGACCTTTGACCTATTTATAGGCCTATCTATACTAAAGTAAAGCAGTGATTGGTTAGCACATGTGAGGAGTGTGTCTGTGTGACCTGGTGAATAAGTGTAGCATTTTGGTTGGTTGTGTTTGGAAAAGGAAAGCAAGTCACTTCCTGATAGATCTTTGTGTTTTAGGTAGAGAATTGTGTGTAGTGTTTTGAAAAAAGTGTTTTATGCAATTGAAAACTGAGTCAAAGGCTGAGAAATAGTTTATGGTTTTGAAGATTTGGCATGTAGTTTTGCACTTTGAGTGAGAGGTTTCAAAAATCGTGTGTCATTAAAATATTTTGTGTGTAAGCAGTTGGTAAAAACTGTAATTGCTATATTTCAGATCAATATATTTGTTTTCCTTCATTTTAATCAACACTAACTTTATTCTCATCTGAATTATAAATAACTTATTTCTGTATAAAATAAAAAAACCCGAATAATCCAGACCAACCAGAGCGCACTATTTCTACAACATCATCAGTGCTGAAGCAGAACTACCAGAGCCGTTCGGCAGATAGCGAGCAGATATTTTGATATTTTGTGTCACGTCGTGCACAATAACCTTAAAGGCACCAGGGTGGCGGTGCCACCGGCTTGGGCCCGTAATCGTTGCTCGCAGCTATATTCATGATTTTTTTCCTTGTTATAGCGCCACCAAGTGGCCAATCGTCGACATTTTTTTCATGTGACCTCAGGCTGTGCTCATAAACATGTGTCCCAAATTTAGCGAAAATATCTCTTTCCATTCAAAAGTTATAACAATTTTAGTAAAAGTGGCTCTGGTGGCATCAAACATTTTGGTTCCCCTTAGCGACCGACAATTGAAATTTTTTCTTTTTTAGATGATTATTGACATTCAGACTCCATAGAATATTTCTGCAGTGGTTTGGTTCTGATCAGGCCAAAAACCTACGAGTAATTTGCAAAAGTAGGTTTTACACAAAAATTTACTCGGAGCCAATATGAGGCATGCATCTTGTCCGGCTTGAGCCAAGGATTCCAACGATGTAAGACACTTGAGCCTACGCCTAACGGTTGAGGAGTTATGAGCCGTTTACAGTTTTTCTCAATTGCTAATACACTAAACCCTATTGTCTGAACAAAATGCTCAGTTGCCTGAACCCTCTGATTGAATCAATCACTCTTTTGGCAAAACCATAAGCACTTTTCACCTGTTTAGACACAACTTGCCAACACATTTTCATTGTGATGCACCCGTGCTGCATAATGGTGAGCACAGGTGGCAAAAGTCAAACACAATTAAAGCACATATGTCACCACTTGAACACAACTCAAAATTGATCACACTTGTGGCTAATGATGTGAGGGAACATATACAGTAAGCCAGTTCAGACAGCACTGGTTTGTGAGGCTCTACAATGGATAAAAAATCTGAGAGGAAGAGTTTGTGTGAGAGGAGGTCGAGGTAGTTGAGGTGGTCAGCGAAGACAAAGAACAGTAATATCTGATGAAATCAGAGCTACTGTGATTGCCTCTTGTCCATGGTATGAGCATGAGGGAGGCTGGAAAAAGGGTACAACCAAACATCAGTAAATTCACTGTGTCCACCATAATCCGAAGATTTAGAGAAGAGAACAGGTAATTACCTTTTTTGACATTATAGTACAGTATGTAAATGTTGACCGCAATTACTATGACATATATACAGTACCACAGTATACTGTAAGTAAATATATGTTTCAGTATATCACTGTACCAATGTACTGTAATTGTAATGGAGGGTTGGTCTAACTGTTTGTAGGCCTAGTAATCCATGTATATTTTCTGTACTTTATTTTTACATGGGCTTACTGTACACAAGTGGCAGATGCATAAGATTGCTGTTTGTTTTTACAAGTGCTATGTGTAAATGCGCAAGATTTCTGTATTTTTGTACAAGTGCTAAATGCACAGTTTTTTTTTTGTTTTGCAACATGTATTTAGCCTACAGTGAACAATAAACATTTATTTCTCCAGCTTTATGTCCTGAGCATTATGTTTTCTATTTTTCTATGTAGTGTTTAGTGACTGTTCAGTAGTGTTTTTAATTTTGATTGACTCGGGGCACGATTTGACAACATAGTTCAGTTTTGAGCACAGATTGAACTGTTTTGAGGTGAAAGTTTGGTTTTGCAAGAAGAGTCTGAGGTTTTGTGAATGTAGCTTGAAAATTGGGTTTTGTGTTCACAGTTTAGAGAAAAGGAGAGCAGCTTTCAAGAAATGTGTCTTAGCAATCGAGAAAAACTGTATAGTACAGTACGTAAATGTTGACAGCAATTACTGTATGACATACTATATACTGTACCACAGTCTACTGTAAGTAAATATATGTTTCAGTACATCACTGTACCAATGTACTGTAGTATTGTAATGGAGGGTTGGTCTAACTGTTTGTAGGCCTAGTATTCCATTTATATTTTTGTACTTTATTTTTACATGGGCTTACTGTACACAAGCGGCAAACGTATAAGATTTCTGTTTGTTTTTACAAGTGCTACGTGTAAATGCACAAGATTTCTGTTTTGTCTTTTTGTTCAAGTGCTAAATGCACAGGGTTTTTTTTTGTGTTTTGCAACATGCATTTAGCCTACAGTGAACAATAAACATTTATTTCTCCAGCTTCATGTCCTGAGCATTGTGTTTTCAATTTTTCTACATAGTGTGTAGTGACTGTTCAGTAGTGTTTTTAATTTTGATTGACTCGGGGCACGATTTGACAACATAGTTCAGTTTTGAGCACAGATTGAACTGTTTTGAGGTGAAAGTTTGGTTTTGCAAGAAGAGTCTGAGGTTTTGTGAATGTAGCTTGAAAATTGGGTATTGTGTTCACAGTTTAGAGAAAAGGAGAGCAGCTTTCAAGAAATGTGTCTTAGCAATCGAGAAAAACTGTAATACTTTCGGCCGCTGTAGCGCCCCCGTCAGGCCGATCGGGGCGTGCCTTGGTGAAGTTGTAGGCGGTGTGAGTACTGCCAGCCCCCAAAGTTTCAAAGCTCTACGACTTACGGTTCGTTCTGCCCGATCAGTTTTATGTCTGAATGTTGCATCATGGGAAAATTAACAATAACAATAGGGTTTCAGCACTTCATGCTTGAACCCCTAAATATTCTTTTCAAATTTGATAATCAGAAATGTTTCTTGAGCAGCAAATCAGCACATGATTTCTAAAGGATCATGTGACTGAAAATTCAGCTTTGCCGAATTGCATTTGAAATATTAATATATATTTAATATAATTTTATATATTAAAATATGTATTTAATATATAAAAAATATCTATCATTTTATAAATAGAAATAGTAATTTTAAGCTGTAATAATATTCATAATAAAACTCTTTTACTAAAACTATTGTTTCTTAAAAGTGAACTGTAAACTAAAGGAAACTCCATTTATTTATACGATCTCAATTTAATATTTGGGGGAAGGAGGAGTGTTAGGAAAACTTGTTTGGGAACGGTCAGTATTTTATTTAGTGGCATTGTGTGTGTGTGTGTGTGTGTGTGTGTGTGTGTGTGTGTGTGTGTGTGTGTGTGTGTGTGTGTGTGTGTGTGTGTGTGAGAGAGAGAGAGAGAGAGAGAGAGAGAGAGAGAGAGAGAGAGAGAGAGAGAGAGAGAGAGAGAGAGAGAGAGAGAGAGAGAGAGAGAGAGAGAGAGAGAGTGTGTTGCTTCTGTAGACATTCAAATAGTTGAGAGTTCTAAATGTTCTGACATCATAGTGGAGCTTCATCTCTAAACTGCAGCTCTGACTCTGTTCTGCTGTTGGTGTTATATTGGAGAGAACAGATCGAAAGACTTTCTGAAATATCGACGACAGATATTGAATTGACTTGCAACATTCGGTGTCCTTTATGGCGCTGTTCAACCGTGTGTGTAGACAACTGTTGGAGTGTTTCACACACTTCTTGCCTCAGAGAGCGGCGCAAGAACCAGAGAAACTTTGGCCTTCACTGCCAAGGTAACGTTACCTGAGAAGAGCCAGCATGGAGAGAGAGAGGAGGGAAGAGGAGGAGGAAGACATAAAGAAGAGACCCGAACAGACAGAAGAAAAGAGAGAAGCTCAGTCTGGAAAAGCTGATGGATGGAGGAACTGAGCTTAGAGAAACTGGAGAAAAGAAACGGAAGGAGAGAAAACGGAAGACAACGGTTCTTCTCGTGGAGGTCAAACCTCTGGATCCAGTGAGATCTTCTGTCTTGAAGCCAATAGAGGGAGAAATCCCGATGTTTCCCAGTGTCTCTGAACACGTTGCTCTTTCATCTGCTCGCTTCAAACTCCTGCCGCCAGTGACAAAACCACACACTCATCCTCAGAAACCAGTTCCCGCATCCGAGGAGGAGTTTTCCATGATTCAAGAGGATCACGATGAAGTTAATTCCCTCAAGCGCTCTTCATCCCGAGTGTGTCCTTTCAAACGTCTTCCTCCACGTCCAACTCCTGCACCGGATGAGCTATTTTCCATGAGTCGAGTGTGTTCTCCCGAACGTCCTCCCAGCCGGAAGCCTCATCCGTTCCCTTCTTCCCCGTCTCCACAACTCGTGCTGGTGGACATCGAGGATGAGGAGAATGAGTACGTGGAGTTCACCGGGACAACCTTCCGGGACTCACTCAGGCGCTCCCGAACGCTGAAGGCCAAAGCCAAACCGGGAAAGATGTTTGTTTGGATGGAAGAGGAGGAGGAGGAGGAGGAGAGAGAGGTGCAGGAGGAAGAGTGGGCGAGCAAAGTGGAGGAGATCCAGGGATTTGAGGAAGACGAGGATGATCCCAGTGAAATATCCCCACATCATCACACACCATTCACCATGCCTAGAGATTGGCATGGGGTACTTTCCATAAGATCATCTTTCAATGCAAATCAAACCAGCTATTAGGCTAACTGAAGAAAAACCATGCCAATCTCTAGGCATGGTGAATGGTGTGTGATGATGTGGGGATATTTTAATTCCAAAGGCCAAGGGAACTTTATCAGGATGCCTATTATCCTGGATCCATGAAATAACTGGCTTTTAAAAATAAAAATCTGCCTGACTCTATGGGAATTTTACATAGGGGGGCACTGACTTATGCACCCTGTATTTTACGGAAAAACATTTATTTATTTATGATACATTATTCATTCACAAAGAAAATTTGTGTCCTTAAAGGTTGGAGTTTTCCTAATTTTTCTAATTAAGGCATTAAGATCAATATCCAAAAGATGATTTTTTTATTCCTCTTTTTAGGCAACTTTAGCATGGGTGCCAACACTTATTCACACCACTGTATGTGCAATTTAAGACTTTTTAAGGCTCAAAAACGGATAATAAATAGCTTTAAAACCATGTCAGTGAGCATTAGATTATTTGTGAATACCTGCTCTCTCATCTTAACCTTTCTTTTTCTCTCAGTCTCCTCATCCTGCCGTATTTCTTCCCCTCCTAAAGCTGAACTTTGACTGAGTCTTTTCATTTTCGTCTGTCAGTGAAGAAATTAAACATCTAGGCTCAACTGATGAGTTTTATGAATCATTTTCTTAGATAAGTTAATTACTCAAGGCTACCAGATCAGCATTGACAATATGAACCTTCTACAAGCTTTGGAATTTGAAAAGTAATTTTAAATAATACAAATTATAGGCTACGTTTAATGCAGTTGGTGGAATTGGCAGACGTTCCCTTAGGCACGCTCTGTGGAAACGCGTCAAAGCATTCTCAGGTATAAATGCAGCATTATTGCACGTAGGTGATTTTGAACGAATATTTAATGTCGATAATGGTTACATAATGTTAAAACTAATCCTGCTATTGATCTAAGACTGCCGACCCGTGCCGAACAGTGGCAAGGGAAAAGAAATGTCCGGCGAAATATCGAACCTAAAACTAACTTTACCGCGCTCAACCACTGTGAGTGCATTTCACGCATTTGTAGCTCGCGTTCAGCGGGGAGGAATGTAATGTAGGCTATATGGGTAATGTAGTCTCTGCTCTCGGTGGGACGAATTAGGAAGTGTGCATTGTGCAGGGCGCTCTGAAAAGCGTCAGCGCAGCCAAAGGATTTAAACAGATGTGCAAATGAGCGTACCGGTACGCTAAAAGCACGTTCTGGGCGCACGGAGAGGTGGCGATACACTCAAGAGCTATATTTGGAAGTGGCGGTACTGAGTACCGGCGCGTACCGGCCCACTTAAAGCACTGCCTGTAATAATGTAGGCAACCACTCGTTAAACATAAGTAAGGTAACAGTTCATGTTTTACTTACATATACGATTTAGTTTTAATCCAAATAACACGTGCTGAGTGAACGATCCGCAATCAACAGCATTCAACAGAAGTGCGCCTCTCTCTCTCTCTCTCTCTCTCTCTCTCTCTCTCTCTCTCTCTCTCTCTCCTCTCTCTCTCTCTCTCTCTCTCTCTCTCTCTCTCTCTCTCTCTCTCTCTCTCTCTCTCGTCAGTTAACGTTAATAATAAGCTACGTGCCTCATTTTACTTGATTTGCCATTGACATCCGACTGAACTACAAACTTTCCACTGATGTCTGTGAAAAAGGGATGCGCTCGACCAGCTCGCGCGTCTGTGTCGTAGCGCGCTCAATCCTCTGCGCGTTTTTCTCTTATCAGCTTGCACACCACAGTTAAATAGGCGACGCGTTACAGTATTTCACAATTGCTAAAACACTAAACCCCATTCTCTGAACCCAATGCTCATTGGCCTAAACCCATTTGTCGAATCAGTCACTCTGTAGGCAAAACCTTAAACAAGTTCAGGTGGTTAAGACACTGTTTGCAAATCTCATCCACTCTTTTTGCAAAACTCTAAACACATTCTCACTCACTAAAAGACATTTTGCACTGTGTTGCAAAATGGTAAATACATGTGGCAAAAGTTAAACACAACAACAACACTGCTGTCATCGTTTACACACAACAACTCAAAATTGTTCACACTTTTTTCTAATGATGTGATCAAATCAGTTGTCTAGAATATAAGCCAGTTCGGAGTACACAGGTGGCCCATGTACGTTGAATGTTGATACCAACAATGGATGGAAACAATGTGAGAGGCAGAGGAGGAAGAGTTCGTGTAAGAGGTGGTGGACGAGGAGGAAGAGTACAAGGACAACGAAGAACAAGACCAAGAATAGTAATTTCAGATCAAATTCGGGCAACTGTTATAGACCATGTTCTTGTTCATGGAATGACAATGAGGGAAGCAGGACAAAGAGTACAACCCAATGTGAGCAGATATCTAAGGATATCTGAGGCCACCATAATCCGGACATTTAGAGAAGAGAACAGGTAAATGTATAGTTTTTCTAATTTCTGCGACTGAAAGTTTACTGTACATTTGATACAGTACATCAGTTTGTCAATAGAAAGGGGACTGGGGGAAAAAGAAAAAAAGATGTACAATACATTTTACATAATATGTGATGTCCATTACTATTGTTACTGTATGTATACTTTTGTAAGAGCATTTTCCCTTTTGTAGAATTGCAAGACTACCAAATGAGGGTGGAAGGACTCCTTTTTTCTCCAAACAGCAATGATTTGATTTTGCAATTGCACAATATTTGTGTAATACACTTTTCATTAGAGTTGTCTTTGTTCTTTGGGCTTACTTGATTTTTATGCTGAAAATACAGACATTCAATACTGTATTACTTGCAGTACTTACAGTATGCAATATATTTGCTGTACTGAGTTGTGAATTATTTACTTTTATTTATGGCAAAATGATTTTCTATATGCAGTAAACATTTTTTTTTCTCTGTAACTACATGCCCTGGACGCTGTGTTCTCAATTTTTTTATGTAGTGTCTAATGAATGCTGATGAGTGTTTTTATATTGACTGGCTGTGTTTATGTTTTGAAAGCATTGTTTGATTTTGAGCACATATCAAATGGTTTTGAAGCAAGTGTTTGATTTTGCCAGAAGAGTCAGGGGTTTTGTGAATGTAGTTTAAAGACTGGGTTTTGTGTTTAAAGTTTTGACAATATGGGTGAAGGTTACAAGAAATGTGTCTTAGCAATTGTGAAAAACTGTAATATATTCTGTTTAATATTCCACTGATAAGATACATTTATTTCATATACAGCCTTCTTTTTTTTATCCCCATTATAATTTCTGACACTGTACACATGCTGCCTGGTATCGGTTGTTGGTATCGGGGCATTTTTACGAGTACGAGTACAAGTACATGAGCTCATTATCGGGCCCGATACCGATACTGGTATCGGTATCGGTGCATCCCTAATATATACATATAATATAGCCTATACACAGACACACATAGGCCTACATCTATCTATAAATTAGGCTACAGAAACGTCTGTCTGTGCGTTTGTTATTCGCATATCTCGGTAAAAGAAGCACACATAGAAGATGTTTAGATTATGTTTAGAAGGTTGTGGTTTAAAAATAAACATTCTGAAATTAGAGGGTTGTGGTTTCAAAATATCTGAATATTATATTTTATTCACGGGCACGGCCATCATTTGTAGTAGCCTTCACAAACTTCACAAAAAGTTCACAAAAAGTTCACTGTGTAGCTGCTCCCTGAATCGTCACGCTTATTCATTTGTGGATGTTAACTGAATCTGAGTCAGCAACATTGTTTACTTCTCAATATTATATTTAATTCTGGTGCGCTTAACGTTATCGTTTACTCAGAGTTAAGGCTCCTATGTAATAGTAGCCTATGCTATTCAGCAACTCAAAATGCCAAACCAATTACAAAAAACACACAATAACAGATTTTGCACGGGCATTGCACTAGTTTAATATAATTTTATATATTAAAATATGTGTTTAATATATAAAAAATATCTATCATTTTAGAAAATAGAAATAGTAATTTTAAGCTGTAATAATATTCATAATAAAACTCTTTTACTAAAACTATTGTTTCTTAAAAGTGAACTGTAAACTAAAGGAAAATCCATTTATTTATACGATCTCAATTTAATATTTGGGGAAGGAGGAGTGTTAGGAAAACTTGTTTGGGAACGGTCAGTATTTTATTTAGTGCCATTGTGAGAGAGAGAGAGAGAGAGAGAGAGAGAGAGAGAGAGAGAGAGAGAGAGAGAGAGAGTTGCTTCTGTAGACATTCAAATAGTTGAGAGTTCTAAATGTTCTGACATCATAGTGGAGCTTCATCTCTAAACTGCAGCTCTGACTCTGTTCTGCTGTTGGTGTGTTATATTGGAGAGAACAGATCGAAAGACTTTCTGAAATATCGACAACAGATATTGAATTGACTTGCAACATTCGGTGTCCTTTATGGCGCTGTTCAACCGTGTGTGTAGACAACTGTTGGAGTGTTTCACACACTTCTTGCCTCAGAGAGCGGCGCAAGAACGAGAGAAACTTCCGGAGGAGTGTGAGGCCTTCACTGCCAAGGTAACATTACCTGAGAAGAGCCAGCATGGAGAGAGAGAGGAGGAAAGAGGAGGAGGAAGACATAAAGAAGAGGCCCGAACAGACAGAGAGACACTTGAAAAGATAAAGATGAAGAAGAATGGACGCGTGCATCAGAAGAAAAGAGAGAAGCTCAGTCTGGAAAAGCTGATGGATGGAGGAACTGAGCTTAGAGAAACTGGAGAAAAGAAAAGGAAGGAGAGAAAACGGAAGACAACGGTTCTTCTCGTGGAGGTCAAACCTCTGGATCCAGTGAGATCTTCCGTCTTGAAGCCAATAGAGGGAGAAATCCCGATGTTTCCCAGTGTCTCCGAACACGTCGCTCTTTCATCTGCTCGCTTCAAACTCCTGCCGCCAGTGACAAAACCACACACTCATCCTCAGAAACCAGTTCCCGCATCCGAGGAGGAGTTTTCCATGATTCAAGAGGATCACGATGAAGTTGATTCCCTCAAGCGCTCTTCATCCCGAGTGTGTCCTTTCAAACGTCTTCCTCCACGTCCAACTCCTGCACCGGATGAGCTATTTTCCATGAGACGAGTGTGTTCTCCCGAACGTCCTCCCAGCCGGAAGCCTCATCCGTTCCCTTCTTCCCCGTCTCCACAACTCGTGCTGGTGGACATCGAGAATGATGTAACACAGGTTAAATAAAGGAAGTTAAGTTTAATTTATTTGCAATTTATTAACATCTAATTTCCCTAATAAAGGTAAAATAGTGATGTGTAAAAGCGATTTAAGAAAAAATAGTGAGCGATTTAAGAAAAGCAGTTATTAGTTTGAATTTTGATTGACCAATGAGAACGCTCTGACATCACGCGCCGTGTGTGTGGATGCGCCCGCGCAACGGAAAGAAGAGTTGAGCATAGAGGAGAGGAGACGTGAGTCGATAAAAGTTAAAAGTATATAGTTGAAAGAAGTAGAAAACCGTTAATTTAGTTCATTTCGTACCGTGCAGTGTATGAAGAAGCTGAGTGAGTGTTGAGTTGCATTTTACTCCGAGATTATAGTGAATCGTGTGGATATTCCTCGTGTTCACCGACGCCATTGCTGGCCATGCGGGCCTGTGAGACGCGCCTGGGTGAAAGCAAAAGACGATTACTATAGAGTTCATCGGCGCCATTATTGGTTGCATGCGCCTGTGTGAGAAACAAATAGGATTGTTCTAGAGGCCAGGTTTTTTGTGTTTTCTCTTTCTTTTTCTTCTTTGTATTTCTATTTTGTCTTTGATGCTGCGGATTGTGATGATCTGTGATATCCTGTGAGAAAATTCAAGTTTGATGGCGAGCCACCCGAATCTACTACAGTGAAAGAATCTACTACTGTGAAAGGACAACAACTTCTAAGGAAGAGGACAATATCCTTTCTTTTCCTCTCCAGTCTTGCTGTAGCGAGACCATTCACATGTAGAGACTGATAAGAAACTGATATGTGCTTTGAGAAGCATTGAATACTCGTTGTGGTGTATGGTTATCCATAGCTAAATTTGAGGAATATTGAGGTTCTTGTTCAATCAAACGATTGACATTGTGATATTTTGAGAGAAGAGTGCAAAGACTTTAGGCGGGATCTAATCCCTGGGGAATTTGCATATCATAATTAATAATTAGTAATTAATAATTATTCATACATGTTTGGATTAGATCAGTCTTACATGTTAATAAATCTCCCCCTAAAGGAGAATGTCATTTTACCTGGATGTATACATGCAATCCTTTCATTTTAACAAGTTGATTGCAGTTAATTACACAGATCACGTCTTACAAAGCAGGCAAAATTAATTTAGCTCAATTGTCCGAATAATATTGAGGGGTTTTCCCCAATATCATCTTACTTTATAGGATTGCAGGAAACGCAATTCTCTGGCCAGAAGAATTGGGTTTTCTGCCCTATAAACAAATATGTAAAGCTATCTTTAAGTTATAAAGTTCGTAGCAAGATCTTTGGCACTTAAGAGACTCGAAATTGAGCAAAGAGAAAGTCCATCAGTCAAGTGAATATAATGATTTAATAAAGGCATGTCTACTTATATATATTTACTACGTTACAGGAATACATGTATTTACAAACATTAACACGAACGAAACACATTAAGACATTGATGAACGAGAAATGCGTAAAGTTTGGGCAATGGATGACTTACACGCGTTAGCGAGTAAGAGAGAGAGAGAGAGGGGAGAGAGAGAGTGAGAGAGAGAGAACATTGGCATACTTCCTCCTAAGACATTCACCTTTCTGATTACAACACGAAACATCATCTTAATGCTCCTTAGAAGCGTTATAAAGAGATACTTGCACAAGTTATGGGTCTCGCTGTGTTGTCGCATTCCTGAAGGCCTGTCCCGGCCGCGTGCGTGAGCGGAGTCCTTTGTGTGTGTAAGCGTCACGTGTTGTCTCTGGGCGCTCGTGTTGCGCGGCGGTTTAAAGTCTTTGAGTAGCATTACCAATGAAAGTAGCTCGGCTACGTTTGTTTCACTCCGTGGAAGTAAACAGAGTCGACTACGAAAACAAAACTTTGACTAACAAAGAAAAATCTCCGAAGGGAGATCCCAGAGAAGCGCGTGGGCATCTCTCAGTACGACGCGTCACGTGGTTACGTGCGCGTGCTTCTCCTTCAGAGAGAGAGAGAGCGTTTGTTACAGTGTCCCTTGTAGTTGGATTTGCTGAAGAGATATGTCACGCGGGGTTCTTTTCACTCGTCGATCGGAATTAAACCCGGGGACTTATCTTAAAAACACAAACTAAACTAGAACACATAAAAGAAAGGCGAAAAAGCTCGCCAGGAGGCGAGACGTTACATCATGACACGCGGACATGGACGTAAGAGAGTGGGCGGAGCTGCGCTCCTACATTTATCACATCGGCGAAGTCCAGCCTCTTCCCATTGACTCGGCCAATCAAGAGGCTGAAACTCACAGGCGGGACTTCTGGTTTTATGATCCTGTGTCTTGTCGAGATCGACTTTGCATGTTTTATGACGGTGCCGTAAAATGCGTTCAATTTTACTCCAGAGATGATAAAACATCGTAACACACATCCTATGGTTTGTACACATACAGATATGGTTTGGTCAGATCAAGAGGATTCTAAAGATATGAAGAACAACATAAGTTGGATAATACTGTAAAGTTATACATTAAAAAGGCATACTTTCCAAGCATTTGTAGTTATTTTAGGACTACGGTACGGTCGCAGATAACCATTGAATCTGGGTAACAGACACACATATAAGCATATCAAAATATATCTCAATAAAGTCTTTATATGATGACGTTAGAGGTTTGTGTATGTGTGTGCGTGTCCATGAGAAGATGTTCTGAGTAATCTCCTGGTCTCTCTTGGAAGGCGAGGTTCGTGATAGTATGTAAATCAAGGAAACATTAACCCATTAGAGTCTCCAAGGGCGCACACATCAAACACAATGGAAAGTCATGAGATGAACATATATCACAAAGTTATGCATAGGATATATATATATATATATTAGAGTTAAAAAGGTTTCATTTTTCCTTCTCCAGGAATCAAGTCCCTGCACATTCTTTTGAGTCATAAATCGGTAATAGGAAACCAAACTCAAGCAGTGTTAGCTGGCTTTGGGGGAAGCTTCATGGCTTGTGTGTGTGTGTGTGTGGAATGTGTTTGTGTGTGTGTGTGTTACATTCAGGCTTTCTGGGCCTGAAGGCTTTGGGACTTTAGCAAGGAGGTATTTAATTATCCAGATTCACCCAAATACGCTACATTTCCCCCTTTTCGTCGGATGATGTCCCCGTGTGTTGGACATCATATGACGACAAATCATCACCATTGGCGGATGGCAGGTGAATCATGATGATTGGGTAGGAGGTGCTGTTAGGCTGAGGCTGAGGGCTCAGCTTGATAAAGTTCGACGCAGCCTCCAGCGTGGTACCCTCTTCCTGAGGGTCCCGTGGGCTTGGCTGTAGATGTTCGCATCTCGTTGAGCCTCCTGTGCAGGATGACTGTCGAGTGTCAGGGTGTAGTTGATAGATGTAATGTCAATTAGCTGGGATCCCCCTTTTGCAAACCACAATTCCCTTCCTGGAGCTAGGGTGAGAGTGTGGTTCTTGAAGAAGGATGGGGCTTTTTGGTACTTGGATGCGCTGCTCTGGCTGAGCAAGGTGACAGATCACTTACAATCTCTGCTTGGGTCTCGGTGACTTGAGTGCGAGGCTTGGCTTTAGCAGGGCAGCTTGTGCCACTGATCTGCAGCCCGCAGGTTCCGTCAGGGTTGTCTCTGAGGAAAGATTTGTTAGGGCAGGGATAGCAAATGTCTTTGGTCAATGTGCACATGTGTGGATTCGGAGCTGGGGACAGCTTGGTGTCGCTGTCATGCAAGGCAATCACGTACGGCATGCGGATCTTGATGTGATGCTGCCTTTCAAACTCTGACATGGACAATGTTCTTGAGCCGGTGGATTCGGCTTGACTATGATGGGTAAGTTCAGGGGAACGTCCCATTTTCTCTGCTTGTGGTGATGCAGAGTGGGATGGCACTACCCATGAGAGTAGGCAAGGTGTATTTTTAAAGAGTCAGTTGGCGTGGTGATGGCGGACGCCAGCACGGTTTGCATGAGGCCTAAGGGTATCAGGTGCGGTGGGATTCTACCCATGGCGAGGCTGTCGATGGAGGAGTTCACCCCCCCTTAGCAGGTTTGTCATCAGGGCTGTTACCAGCTGATTTTGAGCAAAGTCATTATGGAAGACGGTAAACAGCTGTTTCATGGAGTTCACTGTCGGGGTCAGCAGAACGCTGTGAGTGTTGAAAGTTACCACAGTTCCCTATTGTCTTGTCGATGGGCTGCAGGGATGCACTCTGTTGTGAGTGGCTCTGTTCTCTGTGGAATCTCAGTCTGAATTTTGGCTGCATGCCGTCCGACGTTGGCGAGGTTTACTGCATTCATGCCGGACATACAAGTGTTAAACAGAGTTCTGACGGCAGTGCGGCGGCGGTTGTGGCCACCTGGCTCCGCTAGCGTGACAGTCATTTTCTCAAGTTGGTCGAGCATGTGTTCGACATCGGCCTCAGTGTGCGTGAGGGCCTCCTCTGTCCGTTGGCTGGAAGCACAGCAGCATCCTGGTAAAAGTGACAGGGAGAGAGAAAGAGAGAAAGGGAGGAAAAATTTCAGCGAACATCGTCCTTGGTTGGCTAGGACAGTCTTTTCGCTTTGAGGGCGCCAGTATGCCACTTGCTTCGGTGTCTTGCAAGTGTCTCTGGTGCTGCGGGTTGCAGCACATGGTGCGTCATGGGCATAGGGCATACATTGTGGCATTACCCCCCTTTTGCACTGTGGCAGAACAAGCTGTGGCGCGGTGATGGCATCAGGTGCAGAACGCTGAATGTTGTCCAGTGCACGCAGCATGTGCTTGTTGATGTAGGTTGTGTGGGGCACCGGTTGTCTGTGGGTGCACACGACTTTCGTGGGTGGTTGGAGGGGTATGAGAGGTGGTTTCTCATAGTGTCCATAGTTTTGTGATAGTCTTTGGTAAGCTGGAAGGTTAAGGTCAGGTGAAGCAGGGGCTCTGTGACATGTTGTCATACTTGTAGTGAGAGCCTAATGCATGACCCTAAAAGTTCAGAACCATGGTTTAACTGGTTCCCTAGGTATGTAGCTTAAAGCTAGGTGTTTCACATGTAGCTAGCTAGTGAAGTGTGTCTTGTATCTTATCTTAGCTGTGGATGTTAGGAGGCTAAGAGGTGTGGTTCCGAGATTATTCCATGGAAAGGGCATAGCCGAGATGAAATAAATGCCTTAAGATGGTTCTTATGACTAAATTATTTCTCTGGACTTAACTAGTGGTTCACTACGGCTTGACGAAGTGAATGATGGGGAAAAAGGACAGCTTTCCTATTCAAATTATGCTTATTATCAATCCTCTGGACTATAGTTGTGCCCTAGTAAATTGTTGAAGTTACTTGTGTTGCAGGGTCACAAAAATGAGTACACTTGTTGAAAATAAAACAAAATCACAAATAAAGGTGTCTCTGTTTCCTTTCTGGGCCCTATGGGAAATGGAACCACATTTGAACAAGAGAGGAAATAAAATAAATTTTAAATCATATAGATGACCGAAAAGTAAAGGGAATAGCTGAGTGCTATTAATATCAAGGTCAAAGAATAAAATAAATTTTAAATCATAGAGGTGACCGAAAAGTAGGGGGAATAGCTGAGTGCTATTAATATCAAGGTCAAATAAAATAAAATGGAGAGAAAAAAAAATTAAAGAAGAGCCAAAAGAAAACAAAAATTAAAATTAAAAGCAAAAAGAAACAAAGTGATCAAAACAACGGGAATGATCTGAAGGCGAGAATAATCAGTGGCATTAGTGACTAAACTTTGGATTTGCCTGGGCCAACACTCCATAGTGGGTTACAACGGTTGCGTGTTCGAGGCCACATCGTGTGTGTCCCATCAAAGGATTAGTCACCTGCCGATGAAGATGGCTATTGCTATATGAATTCTTCTCTAGCTACACAGTTTACATGTAGTTAACTTAAGTTTAATTAACAGGGTATCTTCAAAGTTAGCCTTCGACGGTTAGCAAGGGCTATGCCTCAACTAGTAAAGGTGAACTTTAGCTAAGAAGAATTGCAAACACGGAACGTGAATGATTAGAAACCCTAACTGGTGTTAAGGAAAGTATTTTAGAATACTTTGCATTGTGTAAACACAAGCGGTGATTAAGGGCTTAAGTAAATTATGCTAACTGCTAATTGTAGAAGTTATTATTTAGCTTAGCCTAGGCTGGATGAATGTTAGGTTAGGTTAGCGTAGCGTAAGCTAGCTGGAGGCTAGGTTGGTTTAGCTTAGCGTAAGCTGGAAGGATGCTAGGTTAGCTTAGCGTAGCGTAAGCTAGCTAGATGCTATGTTAGTTTAGCTTAGCGTGAGCTGGAAGGATGCTAAGTTAGCGTAGCCACCTAGGCTGGTTTGTTTACCAAGTGACATCACAAGTTAGCACTTCCTGTGACAAGTCGTTGTCATGGAAACTAGAGCATGTCAGACAATTCAAACAGTCCCTAAAGGCTGTCTGTACATTTTACATGAATTAGGCATGTTTAAACGGGTTAACAGGTAACCAGTTCTAGGACTCGGTGTTACATGAAGTAAAATGCAGATGTGTTTTGGCATTAGCTAATTTTACTCATGGAACTCTTCTCTTTATTTTAAGCAACTTATTCTATTTGTTTACTGAGTAAGGAAATAGATTTGCTGGGAGTCAAAGCTTGTCTAAGCATATATAGTTACGTCCCTCTTGTGCACTACTGCTGACTTTTCAGCGATTAAAACAGTTTTGATCACTAGGTAGCTCTCTGTTTGTAGATGCAGCTAAAGTTTAGGTGAATTACATCAATCAAACAATAATTTGTAAGGCCTTTACATTTGTAGAAAGGGGAGCGTCGCCCAGATCTACCTAGATATAACTTTGTCCTGGACTTTCTTTGTTAGACACAGGTTTAGTCATACTGCAATTTGGATTTCTTTTAAGCAAAGCAGAATAAACATCGGTACAGTTTACAGGCTGCTGAGATGAGGTTTCTTCATCAAACAGACTTACGCTTTACTGCTTAACATGCTAATTTTAGTTGGAAATTTAAGGCTATTTTACTTAAAGTAGGGATGTCAATTCCAGCAATCGTTTATCTGCATTTAGACCAGCCAGCGATCAAAAATGCGTACTGCTCATTGTGTTTTAGTTGGATCGTAACGATTAAATGCACGCCCATAGGTTAACTGTAGCTTAAAGCTCAGGTGGTTTCACTCAACTCTGACGTCGCAGTGACGTATGCCCTATTTGGAGCTAGCGTTTCCTGTAACCCTTCATTGTCATAGAAACTAATGTTTAGCAGTGTCATTTCAACCAGCATGTTGCAAATGCTTGGTTCGAAAGAGTCGTGCATAGTCTGTTGGCAGGTGAGGCTTACACGTCCATTCAAGATTTTCTTTAAGTCAGTAAAATTCTACTTTTACGAATGCAGAGTCTTGCAACTCTTTGCGCAGACCTTTTCATCTACTTTCCAAGATTTTCTTTAAGTCAGTAAAATTCTAATTTTACGAATGCAGAGTCTTGCAACTCTTTGAGCAGACATTTTCATCTACTTTTAAAAGTTCTATGTTCTATGCTGATCAGGGACCCTTTTAGCAGAGTCTTGCACTGTATTCGTGCAGTGTCTTCTGGTTTTGCAGTTCAAAGTCAGTGGGGTATAAGAGTTCGATCTTCACTCTTAGCTTTAGTAATGAGTCTTTCAAAGAGTTGAGCTGACATTAAAGTGAGGTCTGAGCCGGGTTTCAACCAGGGTTTCAAGGCTCACCTCATTGTCTAGAGTGATGGGTAGGTAAAGTTTCCGGGCCCACCCCCTTTTGGTCTTTTGGGGTTTTGGACTTAGCTGTGGGAAACTGTGCGGTTTCGCTCAGGCTGTGCAGCTGTCAGCTGTGGTGGCTGTGTGCTGCTGTCACTTTGTGATGTGACAGTTTGCTCTGTGTCTGTGGCTGACGAGCAGTGTTCTGTGTGCCTGTAGGTCTTACGCTCAGGTATAGGATGTAAAGCTCGTACCTCTTGAATTTTTGGAAAGTCTTTTGTGAAGAAGCTTTTCAGCGATTTCAGGGTCTCGGCTTTCTCAGACGTGGCGGCACTGTGTTTGTCTGATGCGTGCTCAGACTTGGGCTTACCAGTGGCCTGGAACGGACTCGACTCTCTGTGGACAAGGCTATGGTGTTATGGGGCGCCCTCTGGAGGCATCTCTGAGTAGTGCTCAGAGACAGTAGATCGTGGGGTTTTTCAAAGTCTTTTCGGATTCTGGATCAGAGAATTATTTAATGAAGGCCTGCCGCAGCAGCGGGTAGTCTATAAGAGTGTTTCAACTCTGTGGAACAATGTCAAGTTCGGCTTTGAGATCGTGTCTCTGTTGAGTAAGTTCATGGATTTCAGCTCGGCCCGTGTGTAAGTGGTTTCAAAGGCCTTGGCTTTAGTGTCTCTTTCTTTGAGTTCAGTCTCTGCTGAACGAGCTTGTGGATGGTAGCACGGGCCTCTTGCGAGTTTTTTCTTTTCAGGCCGTGGCTTTCGAGTCTCTTTAAGTTCGGCCTCTGCTCTTTGCAAAGGGGCTTCACTTTTGTCGGAGTTTCTCGTTGGGTTCCTCTCTGGTTC